>NKZJ01000102.1:600000-1079725 GCA_002370135.1 Metschnikowia kipukae
CCCGTCTGCAAACTCGGGCTCAACGAGAAGTACATTTCCCGCATAGAGTATGAAGAAGAGACGTTAAGCCCACCAGAACCAGTCAGCACATCAGATCTACCGGATAATCAGCTCACAAACACAGAAGTGGAGGAGCAAGAGGAAACGTCTTCTCCGGAGGATGGCTCCCGTAATTCAGCTGAACAAGTCAAGAAATTGCGTGTGCCCATCACAAACGTCCAGTTTCATCTGTGCATTGAGTTGTCTCGCATATACAAGGAGAATCTCATCTTCTTCACGCCTCCAGACGAAGAGTTCCAACTCCTCTCGTATCACGTGGAGCAGCAAAAACGCAAAGCTAAAGCACCCTTGCTTGTCATTGACCCGACATATCGCATCTTGACCCTGCAGAACAAACTCCAGGTCTTGTGCTCTCTTCTGACCAACTACAAGAAAAAGCTCCACTCGCAGCAAACAATAGTGAAGATCCCCGTGGATCCATACTTGTTTCATATCTCCAACTCTACCGAAGGCAGTTTCCGGTTCAAAAGCGAGATGGGCGAAGTGCGTTTTAAGGTCGACACCTCGGAAATCATATGGGCCATAGGCGATTTGCCCGGATCCAAGAAGGTCGTGCGTATGATGGCTGAGGTGGCTCTATCATCGTGTGACGGGCTCACTCATCAGCGAATCCTCCGCAGCCTAAATCATGCCACTGCACCCGAGAACCCCGACGACTCTGTGCCTGCATCCAACTCTGCCTCTGCTGAGCTCGATAGCTACTACGGCGTGGGTGGTGCTCAAATATCGCTGTTCCTGCAACTTCAAACAAGTGCAGCCAAGCAGAATTACTACATTTCAATCAGCTTTCAAATCCCCACACTCACATACTCCGGCCTCAAGATCATTTACCTCCGCGTGGACGAAGACACCATGAAATACACGTGTTTTCCGTGGGTCCGGTACCTCACTCAAACCTCCAGTGGCGCCAGAGACTCTGCCGGCACCTACAGATTCAAACTTGGACCGGCCAACTTCAGTGTTCACTAATACTTATGACAGAAATGCGCGCGCATCTCTTGACGCATGGCAGGGATATCATTGCCTAATCGGGCATCGCGCTATCTCGTTATCTATAAGCGGTCGCATAAACCGAGTGATAAAGAAGGTGATATACCTCACGAATTGAAACCAGGGTAATAAGGCAACCATACTCGACCTATATTTCTGTGCGTATCTGGAGTCCATGAGCAGGCCAAACCTATAGACATACATCTCCAACAGACGATTACTTTGGCACACGATCTGCACCGGCTGCGTTCTATAACTCTCTGATATGGGTGACAATGCTCTAGTATCCAAACACTCAACGCCAGTTGAACCTCTGCAAAGTGAAATTAAGCCAAGACTGAAAAAGAAGTCCAGAACAGGATGTGTCACGTGCAAGTCGAAACGGCTAAAATGTGACGAGCAGAAACCCTCCTGCTTGAATTGCCGAAAGAAGAACATTGAATGCGGCGGATATGCCACGAGATTCAAATGGAGGTCTTTCAACGAGGGAAGAGACTCTGCAGCTTCCGGCCAGAATCATCTTTCTTTTGCCCCGTCTAACCAAATTCAGCCTCCGACTCAAACCAATCAGATTAAGAAGGAGGTCACTGATGTGAACAGTATCCCGGCCACACCAGCTCCGATGCTGTTCAAAGAACACATGGAGCTTGCTTCTATGTCCGTTGTGGGCAAATCCATAGCGGACATGAAGCGTGAAAATGAGCTCATGGCCAGAAACATCAATCCTGAAACTCATGAAAGCACGCAGCGCAATAGACGGCTTCGCCGCAGCTACAGTTCTGCCGAACTTCGCCATGATGATCCAAGTGCCAGCAAGAGAAGGGCTAATTCTTCGTCTCACATAACGGGAGCTTCCAGCATCCAAAGTTTTCGAGATGAATTCAATGGTTTGCATGGCTTACATTCGCTTGCTGAGTCGGCTGTCAATGAGTTACGCTCAAGATCGCCCGGCACGAAACCATCTTTTTTGCCCGTGGCCCAATCCTCGGTTTCTTCTCCGGATCGCTCAAATGCGCTCACAAGCCATGTCTTCAATTCGCCCAAGTGCCCTGTTGTTAATGAGAACTCTCATCAGTGGAGTTTTTCCCAGGACGCACCCTCGCCTGGTATTTCTAACCAAGAGAAGAACTCTTTTTCAGACATGAATTTGACGCCCACCCTTTCAGCTCTAATCAATCATGCAATAACAAGAGATGAGGGCAGAATCGAAGCAGATGGTGTATTGGGCTTCAGTTATGCTGAAGCAGCTTTGAGTCCTTTGAATTTGAACAATCATTTACCGCTTGACCATAAAGACCAGCTCATCAGACAAAGTGAAGACTCTGGTGCTCCTCATGAGCCTGATGGTTCCAGCGCTTTTCTAGAAAAGGTTAATGATCAATTGATGAAGCACGAAAATTTCTCACCATCTATCATAAACGGAAAATCAAATGTCCCTTTGATCAATACATCCGAACAGGAACAGCTCCTTTTTCTTTTTTCAAAGTACACCTGTGGGATCATGTCAATCAAATCTGGTGTCTTTGATAACCCTTGGCGAAACATGTATATTCCTTTGGCCAAAAAATATTCATTCTTTTTCAATTCCATTGCATCAATGACATTGTTCCATCTCGCTGGCAACAATCATCTTGAAGAACAGAGCAAAACTCTTCGGGCCAAAGGATACCATTACATGAAAAAGTGCATTGTTGAGCTAGCTGCTGGATTGTCAAAAATGGAAAACAGTGCTGATTCAGATGACAATCTCCCGGCTGATATTGCATTAGCGACGTGTTTGAACTTGGCAGTCAGTGAGACGTGGGACACGCACACTTCGAGTGGAATTGCACACTTAAAGGGCGCTAAAAGTATGATCCAGAAGATCCTTACAATAATCAAAACATATTCATTGGAAGAAAGCGCCCAAACTACGTCGCATTTATCAGAGGAGAGGTTGAAAAAGAGACTAGTTCTCGTACGCAATGATGAGTGGCAGAAAATGAAAGATACACGAAAAGAATGCAAAGACGGAAAAGAAGTATCCATATACCTTCCGAAGAAAATTCTGCTTCTTTTTAACGAGTGGATTTACTTTGAGGTTTTGTCTCAAATGACCAGCTATAGTGTGCAAGATGACAAGGGCATTGATTTAGTGGCCACGATTACAAAAATCACCAATGACCATCAAAAACCAAAGGCTGGGAAGAGAAAAATCTCCAATTCCCATATCGAAGAGTCTCCAACGGAGTCAATAAATCTGTTGGTCAGTGGAACGCTAAGTAATGATGGACAAACTACTTTTTTTGAGAATTTAGACTCGATCTTGCAAAACAATGATTACATCGACCCCCTCCTCGGGTGTGCTCAGTCGCTTTTCCTGATCATGGGCAAAGTGTCCAATCTCATTTCTAAAGTGAGAAGAGCCCAAGAGACAGGAAACCAGAGCCGCAACAGTTTGAAGAACATATCCTTGGCATCGGAACTTAAAAAGCAATTGATTGATTGGAAACCCAATGTTGTTGGAAACATGGAAGAGGTGATGGAGGAGCACTCGGGTGATTCCTCGTGGGACATATACTCGTGTGTGTCGACTGCCGAAGCCTACCGGTATGCTACGCTTCTCTACTTGCACGAAGCCGTACCAGAAGTTCCTCTGATGACGTCATATCAATTGGCCGAAAAGGTGTTTGTTTCGTTGGCATCTATTCCGACTAATTCCAATTTGTACATCATCCATATATTCCCTCTCCTCATTAGCTCGTGCGAAGCGGCTACAAAGGAGGAACGTGAGTGGTGCGAGGCAAGATGGGTCTTGCTTGTTCAACGGCTCTGGATTGGAAATATAGACCGTGCTTTTGAAGTCGTCAAAGAAGTGTGGAGGAGACGCGACGAGGCGAGGACCAAAAAAGAGGCTGATGAAAATGCTAACAAGGGCCGCCAAGATGATGCTACTATATCCACTCATCTCGAAGAGGTGATTAAGAATATACACAAGGGCAGCTCCAAAGATGAAAAAGGCATCACTAGCAGGTTGCACTGGAGTTCGGTGATGAGAGAATGGGGATGGGAAGTGCTTCTCGCGTAAGACCAAGGCGCCATTAATACAAATTTTATACATTGGATATGTATCTAAAATTGTCATACTTAGTGAAACGATTTCATGCTAGTTCGTAGGTCTCTACAAGATAGTGGGGTTCCGTTCCTTCACACAAGCATCACCGTTGAGCTTATCGCGCTTTCTTATCTCTGCACTAAAACACTATGGCTCTTTTTAGATCGGGCAGAATATCAGGAGTTTTCCGGCGGAAAATGTCGCTTATTCTGGATCCATTTTCTCCAAATCGAATTGCAAAGTCACAGACGAAAAGCAAGTTTCCTCTTCCCGCACTCGTTTCATTTGACCTTTGGGGAACCTTGTTTACGCCAAAAGCACCTATTGCCGAGCAATACTTCCAGATCTCACATGGAGAGTTTGGTCTTGGCAAGCTGCAAGAAGAGATTGCTGCTGATTTTCCTAGGATCTTCTCAGAGATGGAGCACAAGGCGCCAAATTACGGCAAAAACCTGGGATATGTATCTTCTGACGAATGGTGGCTGGAGATTATCATGAGAGTCTATGGACTTACCGAAAACAACGCCACTAGCAAGGCATTATGCCGCCGACTCATTGATCATTTCAAGGGTGCCGATGCCTACAAGCTTTACGACGATGTGGTGCCAGTATTGAAGAAGTTAGATGCACACAGAATACCTTATATTGGCAGCAGCAATTCAGACCACCGGGTGTTCTCTATCATGGAAAGTTTGGGGATTCTGCAGTATTTCCCAAAAAATAGAACCAACCTCTCATACGATCTTGGTCATGCTAAACCAGAACGGCAATTTTACAGAAGTATAGCGCTGCGATATTGTGAAGGATCTAAAATGACCGAGTTTTTGGAGAAAACTTGGCACATTGGGGATAGCTACGAAAAGGACTTTGTGGCTTCAGTCAAGTCGGGCTGGAACGGCGTGTACTTGGACCGAGCTAGAAAAAGTGTGTTCTTCCGTAACCACCAGGCCAAAACTCACGTGACCAACGATTGTTTCGAGGGCCAATCCACCGATACTTTGGAGGGTGACGACTTGGTGATGATCTCGGATAACAGAGTTTGTATGAGTACACTTCGGGAGATTTTGACTCTCTTCAAGATCAACTGAGTTGAGCCAGTGCCGTTGTATGTCTCTAATAAACTACACTTAGAGATGTAATTTTGGCTTGCAATCGAACGGTTGCGAAATCTTGTCAAAAAGGTTCACAACCATGAATCCCATGATTTTAATGATTCTCGTTTTTCGAATAATTCTGAGTAATGTTTCTAGCTAAGTTGAGTATGTTAAATAAACTAACAGGAGGATTACTTGTAGTATTATTCTAACGCGCTTTTTCGTACACTTCTTGGCGCATGAAGTCAAAGTTGAAAACCTTGGCAAAGAAATCACAAGAAAAGTTGCAACAAAATGCATAACCATATCATAACTACCGAATCAGTCACTTAGAATTGCGTAACGTCCGGCAGAGACGTTGAAGCCGCCCAAATTACCAACATCAAATTACCGATACCAGAAGACGGGACTGCATACAGCGCTATTCATACACCTTTTTTGCATTCGTTCCACATAATGCTTGACCTGGGCATCTGCACGACACGGCACAGCCAGAAACCTTCATCAAATCGTCTGATACTCCAATAGCTTCTGCTTATGCGCAGAACTGCTGTACATTGTATTGTCCTGCACAGACTGCACCGCCTGTTCAGATCCTCACACCAAAATAAATCGCATCAGCCCCGCAAGCTTACACCACCATATTTTCTGCTAGTCGGTTTCAAATATTTTTACGTGGATCAAAGTACATTACTTGTCATCTGAACATACACATATTGTATATTCGGATACTGGCACCAGCTTTGTGGCTTTTTTACTCCAATCTATCACCAAATTGCATCAGATCAACACTCATGAGATTATATCTGGCAGGTGCCATATTTGCGTGGCTTTCGACCACGCTTGCCTTGACCCTTGATGTCACCAGTGAAGACTCTGTTTGTGAAGCAGCTGCCCATATTGTTCGTGGCCAAATGGACTACTATGAGGGTCTAAAATATGGTGGTACAGTGGGTACTTTCACGACTCCTTACTACTGGTGGCACGCAGGCGAAGTCTTTGGCGGCTGGGTGGACTACTGGGCCTTCTGTCAAAAAGATAACGACACTTTCACCGAGATTCTCTCGGACGCCATGTGGGCACAGCGAGGCTCTGACTACAACTACATGCCCTCCAATCAAAGTATGACTGAGGGTAATGATGATCAGGGTGTTTGGGGTATGGCCATCATGCAGGCGGTGGAGAGAAACTTCACCCTTGCTGACGATAGCAAGACGTGGCTTTACATGATCCAGGCTCTTTACAACTCCATGAACAACCGGTGGGATACCAACAGTTGTGGAGGTGGACTCCGGTGGCAGATTTTCACGTGGAACAAAGGTTACAATTACAAAAACTCCATTGCAAACGGTTGTCTCTTCCACTTAGCTGCTCGTCTTTATAGATACACCAACGAGTCCACTTACTTGGAAGTCGCTGACAAAGTTTACGAGTGGATGTGGCAAGTGGGATACATTGTGGACAGCCCCTTCAATCTTTATGATGGTGCTGACATTGATGAGAACTGCACAGACTTGACAATTCACAAGTGGTCTTACACTTACGGTATTTTCATGAGTGGTTCTGCTTACTTATACAACGCCACAGGGGACGCAAAATGGAAGACTTTTGTGGACCAGATCTTGGACGCATCGTCTTACTTTTTCAACAACTCTATCATGACTGAGACTACTTGTGCCGGTAGTGGCTCATGCAACAACGATCAGAGATCTTTCAGGTCTCTTTTTTCCAGATCCCTCTCGTTGACTGCGGCTTTGGTTCCAGAAACTTATGACCAAATTTACAATGATTGGCTCAAGCCCAGTGCCGAGGCCGCAGCTAAGTCGTGTTCTGGAGATGGCGACAATTACACTTGTGGAGAGAACTGGTCTCTCGGTACATATGATGGAAAGTACGGTCTTGGCGAGCAAATGTCAGCATTGGAGGTGATCATGTCGATGATTACCGCCAAGCACTTGCCCTTGACTCCCGCAACTGGTGGCTCTGATGCAGGCAATAATGTGGCGGCAGGAAACGATTCATCAACTTCGGTGAATGTCAATGAAATCCTGGTGACCACGAAAGACAAGGCCGGTGCGGCCGTTCTTACTGCGGTGGTGCTCGGATCTTTGCTCGGAGGCTCGGTATGGATGTTATTCTAGTTTGCTTCTCTCACTTCCAGATTGCCTGAAAGGGCATTTCTAACCTTCCACGAAAAGCTCCATGGGGGAGTTCGTATATTTTAGCTAAAAATCAATTGCAAACTAAAGCTCGAGATAAGCCCGCATGAACATAGTGTGCAGTACCTGGAGTGAAAAGCGAGCCCCATATGCATCTGGGCTACAAGAAAAGGTGTAATAGAACGGAGGCCACTTTTCCGGGGACACATATAACATGGTTTTATCTCAAGTAATAAACCAGCTTGCAAACCCCAACACCGCCAGTAACCGCAGAAGACGGCTCTACATTCCCCCCTCCACTAATTACCCACTCTTCAGTTATGGTGGAGCTGAAGACCAGAGGTCTTTCCTATCACTAGATGAATCTGGCTCGGTATACACTGGTGCCGGAGACGACAGTGATACAGCAAGTGTTATTTCCTCGCGGTCACTTCCGTCCACACTCAATTCCGCTCATACAAATGAAGACCAGGAGTCATTCCATAGCTGGTTAGTTGAGGAACACCAGAGGCGGTACAATGCCACGGACAACGAGGATAATGACGGAAGGTCAAGCAGGTCCGGCAATAGCCGACTTCTGTACAACTCTGACGTCAAGTCAGTGCCGCTGTTACTTCTGGACGAAGACTTTGCTACGTTACGCACAACATATACAAGAGAGGGCCGCATGACGTTTCGTTACTCGCTCCCACTAATAATCACGTTTGTGCTCGAGCACTTTTTCTCCATTGTCTGCTTGCTTGTGGTAGGGCACATGGGAAAGAACGAACTAGCTGCCGTGTCGCTTGCATCCATGACATCCACAATCAGTCTTGCTATTTTCGAGGGCATTGCCACTGCTCTAGATACATTGTGTCCACAGGCCTATGGTGCAGGAAACTTCGAGTTGGTGTCTCTTCATGTACAGAGGTGCACAATGTTCTCGTTAGTTGTTTATGTGCCGTGTGCGTTGTTTTGGTGGTACAGCGATCTTTTGTTGAGGTACGTTGTCAGCAACACCGAGGTGTTGCAGCTCACCACGCTATTCTTGCGTGTGTTAATTGCTGGAGGACCAGCTTACATTTTCTTCGAAAACGCTAAACGGTTTTTGCAGGCGCAAGGAATTTTTGAAGCAGGCACAGGGGTGTTGTTTGTAAGCGCCCCGATCAACATATTTTTATCTTGGTTTTTGGTATGGGACAAGCGCTACGGTATTGGTTACATTGGTGCGCCAATTGCAACCGTGATCAACTTTTGGATTATGTCAATCCTACTTGTTTTGTACGTGGTGTTTGTTGATGGATCCAGGTGCTGGTATGGCTTTAACAAGGTTTCGCAGGTTTTCCTGAACTGGAGCCAGTTGTCACATTTGGCTGTACCCGGAATTGTCATGCTTGAGTCTGAATACCTAGCCTACGAAATTATGACGCTTTTTGCTCTGTACTTTGGGACCACCGAGTTGGCCGCTCAAAGTGCTGTTGGTTCCATTGCGTCACTTACATACATGGTGCCATTTGCTGTGAGCATAGCGTCGTCAACCCGGATAGCAAATTTCATTGGGGCCCAGAATCTTTACTCGGCAAAACTCTCGGCGAAAACAGGCTTGTTGAGTGGACTCTTTGTTGCGGCATTAAACTGTCTTGTGCTCTTCACGTTTAAAAGGCAAATAGCCGGCTTGTTCACTAAGGATCCCGAAGTGATAGAGATGATCGTGTCACTTTTCACCCCACTTGTGTCCTTATTGCAGATTTGCGATGGGTTAGCCTCGGTGGCAAGTGGCATCCTCAGGGCCCAGGGCCTTCAAAAAGCAGGCGGAATTATCAACTTCTTGGCCTATTATGCTTTCGGAATGCCTTTAGCCTTTGTTCTCACCAAAACCACTGATTTGAAGTTGTTTGGTTTGTGGATCGGCATTGGCAGTGGAATGTTCCTCATTGGCGTTATAGAGACTTATGTGATTCTCACATGTGACTGGGAAGAGGTTCTACTAAAAGCCGGCCTCATGATCGAGTTTGCAGACTCATCTGATGATGACCTCGAATGTTAACTCTTCAAATTTTTTATTACATAGCTTATTTTTTAAGTGCTCTTCTGGCCTTGACACCCTCAGCCAATGTCTTCAAAACGTCCTTGGTTGCATCGAATCCAATACAAGCATCAGTGATGGAACATCCGTATTTCAAGGCATCCTTGCCTCCCTTTTCAGCAGGTGGCACATCTTGTCTACCCTCTTCGATGTTCGACTCAATCATCAAGCCACAGATCTCCTGCTCCCCGTCTGCAAGTTGCTTAGCAATCTCAGCGGCAACCAAAGGCTGGTTGTTGTGGTTTTTGTTTGAGTTTCCGTGGGAGCAGTCAACCATAATTCTGCGCTCCACCTTCTCTTCGCTGGTAACACCGGCTTTTCTCAACGAAGCCTTTGTATCCTGAACAGACTGAGCGTCGAAGTTGGTGCCTTGCTTACCGCCTCTCAAAATGACGAAGCAGTCCTTGTTTCCATCAGTTCCCACAATAGCAACAACACCAGGCTTGGTAACACTCAAAAAGTGATGTGGGTGAGAAGCAGCTCTCATGGCATCCACAGCAACTCCAAGAGTACCGTCAGTTCCGTTCTTGAAGCCAACAGGGAAGGAAAGCCCCGAAGCCAACTCTCTGTGCAACTGAGACTCAGTGGTTCTGGCGCCAATAGCACCTACGCTGAAGATATCGGAGAGAAATTGAGGGGAAATGGTATCCAACATTTCTCCGGCAATGGGCAACAACTCGGTGAGCTCCACGAACAACTTACGAGCAATTCGAAGACCCTTATTTATCTGGAAAGACCCGTCGATTTCAGGGTCGTTGATCAAACCCTTCCAACCCACGGTCGTTCTTGGCTTCTCAAGGTATGCTCTCATGACAATATGCAACTCGCCCTTGTACTTTTCTGCTTCTGCTTTCAATCTGTGGGCGTAATCGAGGGCAGCCTTAGGGTCATGGATGGAACATGGTCCGATAACAAGGATGAGTCTGTCGTCCTCACCATTCAAGATTTTGACGGCATCTTCTCTTCCGTCCACGATAATCTTCTTGCAAGTTTCAGTGAGGGGGTACTCGTGTTGCAATAAATCTGGGGGACTCAAAGGATCGTAACCACGAACTGTTTTGTTAGTAAAATGAAGGTTGAAATGACCAAATATAACACGTACTTCTCCAGTCCTCCATGCGGGTTCTGTCGCCGACATGTTCGTTTTTCAAAAACATCTTGAAGTAGTAATCTTGAGTGATGTCGATTATTCCGGCTGAAAAATTCACTCCGCGATTATATGGAGGATCTCACCACGTTGAATGCAGAGGTATTAGTCATACAACAAAGCTTCTCTGCGTGACCCTCAAAGCCTAGATATGGTGAAACTAATTTTTCAAAGAACTCACTTTATAATTTCACTTCATACAAATGGCATTATAGACTCTAATCTTCAAGTATATTCTGGTGACGACACTCACTATTCCCTAAGCTTCGCACGGAATCAGGCACGAAATTCACTTCTTCTGGAACAAATATATGTAGCCATTTTTCCGCATGTCATGTATGTTAGCGCCGCACCGAACGATTTTCTCATCATTGAAAAGCGTCCATTCGTCCTCAACTTTGATGAACACAACATAATGTCCCGTATGAGGAGAACTTCCTTTGTGACATATCACTGCTTTGAGCTCGTAGTCTGAGTTTTGGGACTCACTCCCGCCAAGGAGTTTCTCGGTCAATTTTGCATTCTCTTCCCCCAAGTTTACTACCGGCTCAGCTGATTCGTGAATGACTCCGTCGTCGTCCGGGTTACTGAATAACCACTCAACAGCAGCACTAGTGTTGCCTTGATTCAATTGGAGCGCTTTTGTAGCCAAAAGTTCACTGAATCCCATAGCGAGGAGATCGTTCACTGCTTCAGCCGAAACGCTAGCATTTGCGCTTCCCCCAGTAGATTCTGAAACTGTGAATGGAGAATCGATGTCAGGGTCATCCATGTGAGCAAAGATCCAATTCATTGCGTCCTCAGAGTTAGAATTGCCTGTATTGTAAAGAGCTCTTGCACACCTAGACTCGCCGAATCCCATGCTCAACAACATGGTCATTGCATCTTCATTAGGGGTAAAAGCATTCTCTTTAGTTGTGCTGCTTTGCTTGATTTCTGTTTCATCTGCTGTGAAATCTGGCGCCTTAAATTGAGTGAGGCTTATCATATCAGGAATTTCGATCGGCACTTCCCTCTTCACCGGAACCCAGTTTTCCAAAGCAATCCGTTGGACACTTACTATGAGGTTTTCAGGGAACGTTTCAAAGCCCTCTTGCTTGAAAGCATTAGTTCGTTGACCACATGCATCACATTGATAACCTTCGATATACTCTTTGGAGTTAAAGGCACTGAAGGATTCCTCCAACTTCACGGCTCGATATTCTTTTGTACCATTCTCTTCACTGACTACGTCGCTTGAAATGGGCACTGAGACATTGTCAACTAAAGAGACTGATTTGGACCCTGCGTGGCAGCTCGTGCAAACGACCTTGTTGCTTGTCAAAAACTTGAAGCTCTCATTCAAAGAAAGACCGTACTCCTTGTCCAACTTGTCAAACAAGTACAAAAGAAATTCATTCGCATCTTGCTGTTTGTTGGTCTTGAATTCTGCATGATCGGAGCCAATGAGGCTCTTGAAAGTAGAAGGCTTAATACCACTTTGGTAATCATCTCCCTTAAGTAGGTTGGGTTTAGAATATCTTCCCGATAAAAGGCCATCGTACAACTTGATCATTTGCGACTTGAGGTCTGTTGCGGGGTTGCTCACATTAGTGTCAAACTCGAGGTCTTTGAAGAAGGTACGGTAGGCAGGAAAGGAAAATAAGGCCTGTAAGACCGAGTTCAAGTAGCAAGAGTTGCCCAAGTTTTGCATTCCTGTGAGACCAGGGCCGAAAACAGGGGGCAACTTCTCGCCGTTGGCGCCGTCCAAGTTGAATTGCCATGACTTGTTAGTATCCAAGTTCAACTCGATCAAGCTTTTTTCCGACTTTACTGCCGCAGTCAAGTCCACTCCAAAAGGAAGGAGTTTTTCAGCTAAGCCTGGCACCTTCACCTCATCGTTACACTTGTAGCAGTAGCAATCGCAATTGTCTTCGTTGTCAGCCGAAAGCGACCCAAGTTTGACGGCAACATGATGGCCGGCGGCTGTGGCATGTGAAAGAGCATGCGAGTTTCCTTTCAACGCCGAGCCAAACTGCTCCCTACCACATGCCACAATGCCACACGATAAACAGATCCACAAGTTTTCCTTGAGATCACAAGATGTGCACTTTGACAAATCGGGCTTGGAAGCGGCAACAGAGTCAATTGTTAGTGAGTGCTCACATGGGAACACCTCCTGCTCCCAAGCCTTGATGTCGTCTTTAACGCTTGCCGAATTGGCATTGAGTATATCGTGGGCAACTTGTTGAACCCTTTCAGAGGTTTCATTCACAGGCGCCAGTTCATCTAAAGGAGCCACATAGATCACGTGAGAAGTGTTGTAGATGTCCAGCTCCTTTTGCTCCTTGATCTCCAAGCGAGGAACCTTCAGCAGGCGGTCCGAATCGGCCGCTGCGGCATCGGGTTCCCGCAAAGTTTTGGTTATGTTGACAAATAAGGGGTGTCTTTTGATACGATAGTGATCCAGAGTGTAGTTTTTGTATGATGTTCGGGAAAACGCCTGATAGCAGGTCATGCACACATCCAAGCCAAGACGGTTGTTCTCTGGTGTGTCGAATGAGTACATACACTCATCTTTGTAGATATAGGCAGAGGATTCGACGGATGGAAGACTGGCTCCAGCGGTGGCAATATACTCAAGAGCTGACATTTTGAAAGTGAATCAGAGATTCTGATTGGTGTTTTATAATGAGCCGATGCCGATTCCACTGGTTACTATTTAGTGGCAAAAGAGATGGTGATAGTCGGTGGTGAGATTATGAAGCTCAAAGTAGTAGTGTACTTCCATTTCGCACCCACACCACGCACATAGTTTGCACCCGTCTACACACTTCTTTTACACATAGCTGAATTGCAAGAAGACAATTAATTTGCTTTTAGCCAAAAAGCTGTGACGAATTGCGACAAATTGCTGACTGTGGATATTGGTGATTGAGAGCAAGTTTCAAAATGGACTTTGTGTCTGCGCTTTACTTTTCCAGCTGGTCGGTTTATGAACCCAAGCACTTTGTCCTGGATCTCCCCGCAGAACAGCTTACCCATGTATTCTATGCATTTATGAAAATCGATCCAAAATCGGGAAATGTCGGTGTCAGTGACCAGTGGGCGGATGTGGATATGCCAATGCCCGACGGACACAAAGGCTCATTGGCGTCGTCACAGGCGTTAAAAGAAAGGAGCCCCTGGTTGAGGACGGTGATGTCTCTTGGTGGATGGGGCACACATGACGACTTTGCACAGGTGATGAAAGATCAGCGGAAATTCAGCAACTTTGTGACGTCTTCCGTGAAGTTGGTGGCCCAGTACCGATTTGACGGGATTGATATCGATTGGGAATATCCGGCCAATGAACAACAGGCCAACCAATTGGTCGCTTTACTCAGTGCACTTCGAACAAGCTTACATCCCCAAATGGTGTTGACGGTGGCTGCACCTGCATCTTTTGACAAAATCTCGATTCTACAAGTGATGGAAATGGACCGCTACCTCTCGTTCTGGAACGTCATGTGCTACGATTTCGCAGGCTCGGGATGGTCGCCTCTGACCGACCATCACTCCAATCTCTATGCCAGAGAAGGCAGCGGCCAACTAGCTGTTGATCTGGTGTTGAGAGAATACATGGCCCGGGGAGTGTCTGCATCCAAGCTAGTCCTTGGCATGCCAATGTACGGGCGGTGTTTCCACAAGCCCACCCACATCGGGCCAGGGGCCAGCTTTTCGCAAGGACCCACCGATATTGTGGACTACTGCAAGTTGCCGGACGGAGGTCACTACGATGCGTCCCGAGTAGGCGCCTTCACATACGATGAAACGGAACAGGATGTGATTTTCTACGACAACATCCAATGCGCCAAAGCAAAGGCGCAGTATGTTAGGCGAGAAGGCTTGCGTGGTGGGTTCTGGTGGGACTCCAAGGGAGACTCCAAGAGCAACCTGCTTCTCACGGCCTTCTTGGACGAGCTCAGGCACTAGCGCTTTAATTCCCATTTATTCGTTTATAAGATAGAGTCCATTCTCGCGAAAACGCTCAAAACTCCGGCAACTAGCTCTAAAGAGAGGTCGTTGTGCAGCTCCGTTTCCGCATCCACCTCCTGTTTCAAGTTGATGCCCAAGCCCAAGGGACTGGCGGTGCTTTTGAAAGGGAACTCGCTGTAGTCGTTTAATAGCTCGTCAGCTCGGGCGAAGGCCTGGTCACGCTTGTCGTAGTTTAACAGCAACAACACGTTTTCTAACACGTTGGCAGCGTATGCGGCGCACACCAAGGAGATTGTTCTCAAGTGTCTGAAAGAAGTGTCGGCCAGAAACTGATCATTGCTCAAGGACTCCAAGTCCACGGTTTTCTGAGTCAAAGTGCTCAACACTCTGCTTCTGATGTACTCCTTGGACATCTTGTCGGCAATGGGGTGTGTGGCCATATCGAACAAGAAGAAATTCTTTCTCTCGGTGCGCAAAATGCCCTTGTCCACCAAGCCCTTGGCCAAGCGCTCTCTCACCTGCTTCAATTGGTAGTTGATCTTCATCAAATTCCACGTTTCGCCGGATAACAAGTCTATCCAATTGGACACCGACAAGTGGCCCTCGTCGTTTTTCATGATCTTCAATGCCTCGTCTAGCAAAACCTCACCCGTTGGTTCAGTGTCAATCACCTCCACAAGACGGTCAGACAATTCAAACCGGCGTCTGGCGGGGTCGTTAACAAGGGTGATTTTCCCACGAAATGCCAACTCTAACAAAATGCACCCACGGAGAGCGTATGAAATGTTATCGTTCCAGAACGATAAATAGCCCTCTTTATCTTTCAATCCCATTAGCAAAACCTCTTCCATCAAGGTCAAAAACGGCACCTTTAACGTGTGGTGGTCGGCGATATCACGCGAGTCGATTCCGATCTTGTGGGAGTTGGAGTTGGCGGCCGAATCCTCATCAAAAGAGTCCGAATTGCGGTTGGGCGCTGCCACGGCGGAGGCCTTGCCACCACGGCGTTTCTGCAACACTGAAGACGACATTGTGTGTGTTTGTTGCGTGTGGTGCTAAAGTGGTGTGTGGTCTGTAGATGTTCTGGACGAATTTTTTCGCGCACGACGTTGGTGCTGAGTACATGATATATGGCACCATAATGAAGAGTAAGTGATAATAATTTTATTCAGAATTGGCCAACTACTGTCAATGACCGTCAAATACATTTCAATGTTTTGCTAAGACTAGCTTTCTTGAATGCAGGAGTTTTTTTGTATGGTTCTGGTGGATTTGTTACAGGGTCCAATCTGGTCATATTGATAAATCCTAGAACAATTTTGAATCCTAGAACAATATTTTAAATCGTAGAATTATTTAAATTGTAGAATTATTTCAATTCCGTAGCCACAATTCAATTCCCAAAAGGCCAGGATCTTGGAATGGGCTAATTTGATGGTAGCCTAGATTACATTGTAGATTTGAATATGAATAGTAGAGGCCGTGGAGCTCCATGCAGTACCACTCAGTGCAGCCATAAGTGATATTGTCACGTGTACCAAAAATGGCGGTAGTATTTTAGCGATGGTTTAAGCAACCAAATTCGGGCTTTCTTGCGTTGTTCCGGCGCTCTGCTTGTTTTGGTGGCCTTATTGGGGCTTTGTTGTAGTGCAGATTGTACGTGGCACATGGCACTTTACGTCGCGTACATGAGCGTACATTAATACTAGAAACACGACACACGGGTCGCCACAATATCTCACCCAAACCTTCCGCCACTCATCTACACTGGCTGTATTAAGAGCATCTAAGCGAGTTTCTCGTCTGCTGTCTATTTTGGCTCTTTTGCTGTGGTGGCTCGTTTCCGATCTCTCCCGTGTTAATACCACTCTCCGTGTCAATACTACTCTTCGCTTCGATACTACTCCCCGTGATTGACACCTCTTCCGTGTTTTACACCCACAGCATTGCCATGTCTCGCAATCTATCGCTCGACGGTATCTCGTTCTCCAATGACTCAGATCATTTGGATCCGGCGGACGATTACGTGTCGTTTCCTACATTGCCAGACCCCGAGGTGGTGGCCAGCCGGTCCATTTCAAATATGCTTCTGAAAACACTCCGCAAGGTCACCAACAATGCCTCCAATTTGGTCCACAGCTACACGTCTCCAGGACCCGAACACGCTCCTACTCATGCAATTATCGAGGCTCCTGCCAACTACAACCAAGAACTCGACGTGCCCGACGTCAAGCCCGCCGAGTTGCCGGCAGATCACTCCCACATTGGAATGCCGGCCGCCACCCGAGAAATTCCGGCCAAAAACGAGCCTAGAGATGCTTCCCGCCCGCTCAAGCGAGAGTCACGTGACCTTGGAATCTTGCCCATGCCCGCTGCTCCGGCACTTCTATCGCCTACAGAGCTGAAACCGTCTCCTAGAGCCAGAGGCTCCGAGCCCGCTATTACCCCGTTACCAACACCCACAGACGTGTATCCGCGTGTGATTTCCGACGGCCGTTTCCTCACCATTTCCAGTGTGCAACAGGCACCCCGGGCTCCGTATGCTGTCAACAAAAGTGACGTGACCGTGGTCAATACCGAGTCCACCGTGACTCCAAGCGCGTCCATCGTGGACTTGCCGGTGCAAGATTCGGAGACGGGGCTGGAGCTCATTAATTTGCAGCTTCACCATGCGGCCAAGGCCAAGCCTCTCATGGTTGACGCACTTAAGAACCAGATCTCTTCCATTTTCAACAACTTGCCCAATGATATCGAGGTCTCGGATGACGACTCGGCCTCCGATGCGGAAACTACCGATATAGAGTCTGTGCATCGTATTAAACCTGAGTCCTCCTCCATCAAAGCGAAGCCAGGGAAACCGCTACAATCCAAGCTACCCCAGACCCCGCCACATCTGCATGTTCCCGTCAAAAGCACTCCCACACGAAAAGTCTCCGCCAATCTTTCGACTGCTTTTATAGACGGCGCCAAGTTGATCATGAATTCCAACTTGATTTCCACCACCAACTCCTCGTCTTCAAAGGCTGGGTCTCTCCAGGACATTAAGCCCAAGAAGAAAAAGAGACCACGTCGTTTGTCTGAAAATCCGCTCAAGAGTGGTGGCATTTCAAAACACTACTGGATGAACGACTTGTTTGTAAGCGACTGTCTTAACTGCTTCAAGCCATTTACTGCCTTCAGACGAAAACACCACTGCAGGTTCTGTGGGCAAATCTTCTGTGCAGACTGCACTCTATTCATTTCTTACAGCCACTACAAAGACCAGAGACTGGGAGCAGGCCCGGGCAAGGATATCAAGTCGTACAAGGACAAATTACGCGTGTGCAAGCCCTGTTACAGTGACGTTATTGTGTACCTCAGCGACGACAGTCTGGAGTCGTCTGACGAAGAAGAAGACAAAGTTGTGCCCTCGGTTGATCTTAGTGACATTGAGGACAATGCGCATTCTCTGATTCAATCTTTGTCTAGGTTAAGGTCGTATTCGGTCAATTCCCAGAGGGAAAGCATGGGCATGGATTCTCCTTTGCTGCCTGCACGCAGGCTCATACAAATCGACGACTCCAAGCTGGACTTGACTCCAAAAGCTCACCCTGGCGCTGATGTGCAACACCAAAGAAGTCCTGAGCCTTATTCGCATTGGCACCCTCCTCGAATGGCCATACCAACCACTCGTACTGGGGAGGCGGTTGAAATTCCTGCCTCAAAGTTTGCTTTCGGTAGTCTTCCCAAAGGACATCTGCTTTTGGCTTCATCACGGCCAGCAATGCACCAGAGCTCATCTTTTGCTAAACAAGATGCCAAAATGTGGTATCTTCCGCAAAGAGCAGCTTCAGTTAGCTCCGAAGTTGGCCAGCCCAGCAACTACAAAAAACTGGACAACCTTGGCTCAATCTATCAAGCCGTTGTTAACAATCGGTACTCGAGAATGCCCTCCGCCGAAAGACTTAACCCAACCCTTTTTAGAAAAGATGATGTTGATGTGCTTGAGCCCGAGGAGGATTTTGAAAGTGAAAATGAGGACGAAAATGTCATGTCATTGTACGCGTCTCTCAATCACGAGAACACATCGAATTTAGCTTCACGGCCTCATAACCCGCTAACTGTATCAATGAGCGGCGTGCCCACTCTACCAGAATTCCCGGCAATGAATGGAAAGTACATACCCGCCAACCTAAGCCAGGAGATTGCTATGAAACGTTTTGAGTTTAAACCTATTGATTCTTTTAGTGACGCCACTGTTCATGAGAATAAGCAGAGATCTAATTATAGGTCTAATGAAAGAGCTAAAGCCTCTCTTAGAAGAATCAAAGACAGGAGAGTGCACAAACAAGGGAGAAAGGGATACGGTAATACTTTACCGATTAGTGACAACACATTTCTGAGTGAAATGGCTGCTAGCCCATTCACTAATCTGCTGTCCACAATGCCACTTTCAATGGCTCGAAAAAATTCTGATCCGTTTTTAATGCCCAAAAATACAATTCAGGAATTACCAGCACTGAAAGCCACCGATTTGACACCACCAGTCAGTTTCTACAATGAAACAGATATGTTTCCTAGAGCTTCAATGCCTGCGGAAAAAATGGACAACATCAAATTTACAGATTGGCTGAAGGGTTATTTGACGAGTGACTCGATGACCATGTCATATAATGAGAATATTAGCAAAATGATCAAACAGTGTCTTGCAGATTGCGACATCAAAGAGCCCGAGGAGCAAGAGCGCTGGGAGAAAGTTTTCCAGACCATATTTGTGAATATTGAGCGCTTGAATGTTATTGACACTCTTGATGTGAAGCAGTATATCAAGATCAAAAAGATTTTGGGAGGTTCCATTGAAGATACGAAGAAATTGGACGGTCTATTTATCACGAAAAACATTGATTCCAAGAAAATGCAGACCCTGATCAAGAATCCAAAAATAGCGCTTCTCGTTTTCCCACTTGAGTACCTCAAACAAAAAGAGCAGTTCATCAGTTTGAGAATTGTGCAATCTCAGCAGTCTATGTACATATCAAATTTGGTGTCCCGTTTGATTTCTTTAAAGCCGGATATCTTGATTGTGGGAGATACAGTGTGTGGCTTGGCCGAAAAGCTTTTGGAAGAAGCCAATATTACAGTCATATCCAATGTCAAAGCCCAGGTTATTGAAAGAATCTCCAGGTACACGAAAGGTGATATTTTTCAGTCTGTCAATGACTTGTTTTTCAAAAAAGGGACGCTAGGAACGTGTGAGAAGTTTGAGGTTAAGCAATTCGTTTACAAAGACCTCGTTAAAACTTACGCATACTTCCTAGGCAGTCAGTTGGAATCTGGATTTACAATTTGTTTGAGAGGAGGTGATGAAGAATACTTAAGCAGCGCTAAATACGCAGCAGAATCTTTGATACCCGGCGTATTCAATTCAAGATTTGAAAAAAGTTTCTTTCATGATTTTGATCTCACTATTCAAGAGGGCGACGAAAGTAAGATACCAGACGCCTTCTTGGAAAATCTTGAAGCAGAAAATCTCAATGACCAGAAGGGGTTATGTGTTAAATCGCTCAAACAGAATGGAGTTACTAATTATGTGGAATTATTCAACGAAAGGATCTTGACTTTTTCTCCATCCGTCAAGTATTCTTTACCGAATCCATTGAATAACGTTATCGTCGCCTTTAAGAAGTTCTCTCAAATCTTCGAGTTTAATAAGAAATTGCAGCTCATCGATTCCAGAGATGAAATCCGATCTGAGTGGTTTGAGCAGTTACAATTCAATTTGAATCTCGATCGTTTTATTGGAAAAGAAGACATTATACAAACGCTCAAGTTTGTCAGTCAGGATTTGCTCAACTTCTACCTTCAGGATTTCCATTTCAGAAGCAGGGTTTGGGTCAATTGTATGAAATATACCATCTACCAGCTATACCCTATTTTCCACAAGACCATTAATTTTTTGCACTCAAGAGTCTCTATCAAATATGCTACTCCTTGCTATGGCCCTATGGTTGTTACTGTGGATTACTACTCGGAAAATGATAAATGCCTTGGTGTATTTTTTGACCAGATATATCAAGAGTCAAACAAGTCATGCGATGAGTGCGGTGATTTACTTTTAAACCACTACAAAACATATGCCCATGGAAATGCCAAAATCGACTTGATCGTCGAAAGAACAGAGGAAGTAACTGATCAGGCCAGAGAGAAAAAGCAACGAATTATGTGGAGTTATTGTCCCCAGTGCAACCTATCCACTCCAATCAAGGTAATGAGTAATGAGACATACTTTTTGTCTTTCGGAAAATTCCTCGAGCTAAATTTCCTATCTAAAGAAACAAAAGCGAACTCAAGCTGTCCGCATGATTTTTACAAAGAGCATATTAAATATTTTGGGTTCAACGGGTACTTTATTAGAATGGAATACTCTAAAATTGACACTTATGAAGTTGTCGTACCCAAAACTAAGCTTGAGTTCATTGCTTTAAATGATGTTGAACTGAAGATATCCACCAGAGAACATATCCAAACGGGCTCCAAAAAGTTTTTTGAGAGCATTTTTAACAGACTCAACAGAGTGAAAGTCGACACATCTGAACAAGCTGAAGCCGGCCATTTACGTGTCAAGGAACTAAAACAGAAACTTCAATCACAAGAGGAGTATATTTCGAAAAAAACCATCAGCATATACGAGGCCACTGTTCCAACGAATTATCTATCATTGAATGTCATCAACCGTGATTTACAAGAGCTAGGTGTTGCTTGGGATAAGGAGTTTAATGATTTTGAAAACATGTTTTTACCCACGGAAAATGAAATAAATAAGATTACACAGTTTCATTTGCAAAACTTTCTTATGGATTCTTTGGACTCTGAACTGAAGCGGGACCAAGATACAAGCCGTGAGCAAGATGTTAGCAAAACCTATGAGGCTCCGAAAATTGAACGGAAGAGCGTCGCGTCAGATCTTGGAGAGAAAGTTGTGACTACTCCGACTAGAAGAATTCCATCTGCTGTAATCGGTGACAAGATCATGCAATTTCAACAATCGCTCGAAGAGGATCAAAACAAGCATGTTATGAAGTCACCTGCTAAATTAAGACCCGATTCTTTAATGGATTTCAACTTTGCAGAGTACAACAAGACACATGCGCCAAAGAAGGTTCTGGATTTAACAAACTACTTCAACCAGATGACTTTGGAGTTCCAAAAACAGAGAGAAAAAGTTCTCGAGAAGCAATCGAGCAAGTATAAAGCAATACCCATTGTGAACTCGCAACCGATAGTCGAGATTTATGACAACATCGAGGATGTTGTCGACGTTGAGAACAAAAACTCTTCGAAACAACTCGTGGAGAAGCTGGAGACATCTGAAATGTTACTGGGCAATTCGCAGCCACAAAACTTGGATACCGAACAAAGTAAGAAGCTATCATTACTGGCTAGCAGCGTTAAAGATCCTCAGAAAGGAAAACTCGATATTCCACAACCGGAGAAAAACTCCCTTCTCAAATCCTTAACCAACTTTTGGGCTGATCGGTCTGCCACTCTTTGGGATCCTTTGGAATATCCTCTAGACATTACAGAACATACATTTGCAGACTCGGATGTTATTGTACGCGAGGATGAGCCGAGTTCGTTGGTTGCTTTCTGTTTATCTACCAATGACTACAAGCAGAAGGTATTGAACATGGGGGCAGATGTCTCCCCTGGTGATGACGCCAGTGAAGACTTAGAACTCAACGAACAATATCGAAAGAAGAGCCATCATTTCACGAAGATTGAGAAAAAGTTCAAGAAGAAGTCAGACAAAAGCGGCCATAATCTGGGTGATTTAGAAAGCACCATGATTAAACCCAAGTTCAATCATTTGAAATATCAATTCACCGATGGCAATACTGAGATGTCCTGCAAGATATTCTACAGTGAGCAGTTTGATGCCTTCAGAAGAGCATGTGGCGTGGATGAGCTGTTTGTTCAAAGTCTTTCAAGATGCATCAAATGGAACTCTACCGGAGGCAAAAGTGGCTCAAATTTCTTGAAAACCTTAGACAACCGATATATTGTCAAAGAATTGGCAAAGTCTGAATTGGAATCCTTTGTGTCAATTGCACCGTTTTATTTCAGATACATTTCGCAATCTACGTTCAATACGTTGACAACAGCGTTGGCCAAGATTTTTGGATTTTACCAAGTTGAGTTCAAGAACTCCGTGAATGGCAAAACATTTAAGATGGATTTTTTGATCATGGAAAACCTTTTCTACAACCGCAAGACTACTAGAATTTTTGACTTGAAGGGGTCGATGAGAAACCGGCATGTTAAACAAACTGGAGAAGAAAATGAGGTGTTGTTAGATGAAAACATGATTGAATATATTTATGAAAGTCCCGTGTTCGTGAAAGAACAACTGAAAAAGCTTTTACGAGGATCCTTGTTCAATGACACCGCATTTCTCTCGGCCATGGATGTGATGGACTACTCGTTGGTGATTGGTATCGACGACGCTTCCGGAAAGTTGTACGTCGGGATCATCGACTGGCTCCGTACGTTCACATGGGATAAGAAGGTCGAAAACTGGGTGAAAGGAAACAGCTTGGTGGGCAAAAAGGGAAAGGATCCTACAGTGGTGACCCCCAAGCAATACCGTATCCGGTTTCGTGAAGCTATGGACCGATACATTCTCGAGGTGCCAGATATCTGGTACGAGGGTTCGAAGTAAGCTCGAATCAACCGCCGACTCAGCAACTTGAAACAATACCCTCAGCCAATCAGCAAGTTGTCATTGTTGAAGGTAATGTTTTTACAAGCTGTTCAACACCTGGTTTATGGCACGTGACCGAGATAGCTTTTCGCAGTCGGGTATGTGATTGGAAATCATACGTTCTGGCTAGACGGAAACAATAAGCCCGTGTGCATATAGACATTTCCTATCAGACGCGCGGCGCAGCCAGACACTCGAATAGTGCTAGCCAAAGCCGAAGGAGTTGATATTCTTATCGGACCGATGTTCACAATCACGAAACTTTTGCTCGAGATATTCAGCCAAAAGAAGAAATTGGAGATGGCACGGTGTGGAGAAACCCGTGCATTTTTTTGTTCATGCGCGTCGCATATTCGCGCACCCCTCGCATACCGCGTACGGACATCAAACAATGGCCCTAAAAGTCAAAAATTTAGGAGAAAAATATGAAGCCATTGGTGGGCGATGCAAACCGACTGTGCCCATTGTTCCCATTGAAAGTTTGTTTTTGTTTTGGCTGCACGAAGTCGACCACATGAAAGGCACATGGTTGACTGGGCGTCTCCTGTATTTAGCCTACTGCGGAAAGTGTGGTGCGCGGCTGGCGATTGATCCCTGACATGGTCACCATCAAGAAGAATAAAGACTGAGAGGTTGGGGATTTTCCAACCCAAAAACGCATGCCTGTGACTTCACGAGTCACTAAAAGTTACAAGCACTATTTTTTCAGTCAAATGTTCGTCATTCTTTCAATTTCAGCACACAAGTTGCAACAGAGATACGGCACGCCCGTACACCATGTGTATCAGCGCGGACGGCTGCGTACGTAAACATGGGCACGCCCTACTTGATCTCAATGCGCAGCCGCGCGTGCCCCATTCCATTAATCTTATCGAGGAAATTCGACAACTACCGCTTAAAAAAGTTGTGCTTCAGTTCTTTCCAAAATTGGCAGAAAAAGTCGTGTGTGAAATCTTTTGAAATCTTTTGCTTCAATCGCAAACTCTGGTTCTCTATAAATCTGGCTGTCTATAAATCAAATTGTGGAACTCCTCAGATACTCTATCTGTCACGAATAGGGGTGCTTTTTAATCACACCACACATCAACAGTTACGTCTCTGTGAAAAAGAATTTCAAAAACTATTTGAAAAAACAGCAAGGCAACCGTTTAATATTATCCCCCTTAAGCGATTCTCGAATCCCCACAACTCATTTACATGGCCACATGCGAAATCAAATTCTAGCCAGCATATCCACGGTGCTTTTGCTTGTGGCGTTGGTGTTTCTCGTGCTCTCACTAGTCTCAACGCCTATTGCCAAGGGGCTCTCTTTGGCATCGGACTCCTCGAGTAGTTACGGCATTTTTGGCTCTTGTGATAGCTCTCTGTGTCTGACTCCCACCTACCCCATTGATTTGAGCTCCATTTCCGACGGGCTCTTTCTGTCCAGTACCCGAAACACGTTGGCCAAGACGTTTATTGTTGCGCCAATTGCTACTGGCTTTGTGTTTTTTGCCTTTTTCTTCACGTTCCTCTCTGTGTGTGTTACCGCAAGCATCGTCAAAATCTTCTCGCTTGTCTTTAGCGTGGTGGCTGCCATTGCAGTGACTTTGATTGCTATCTTGGAGATCCTCGTATACTACCCTCATGTCGAGTGGTTGGGCTGGCTCCAAATAGTGGCTGCTGCGTTCTGTATCATCTCCCTTCCGTTGCTGTTCTTCTCCATTGGTGTGAGTGATTCTGCCGACAATGAGTCCGACGAAGAGGACAATGAGGACATGAAGTTTGGAAAATTCAAGGGTGACAGCAAATTCGAAACCCCGGACAAAAACGGCATTTTAAACAAGCTGTTTGACTTTACCGATGATGATGTGTCAAAGGACTACAGCTACCGGGGCCCTGCTCAATCGCAAACCTTTGGCGCACCTGTTCAGCGTTTTCAAACCCCAAACTCCACTTTCCTGGAGCCACAACCCAAGCAACCGAGTGATATGACCCGAAACAATGCTCCCCCTCGCCCTGTGCAGAACTATCCTAACTTGAATAAGGTCTCCAGTCTGCCTGTGTCTTCCAAACGGCAGATGGCGCCTGCCTTCCAAGCCAGTTCAGGTACACCCGCCTATGCAGCACCGCCTCTGAATGCAAAAGCTCCCTACCCTCCCAACGAACGGACTTCTGCCATATTGAACTCTGTCAACTACGGAGTCTTTGATCATCATCCCAACGTTGAAGGGCACCAGCCTTTCACTGAGATGCCTGACCATCCAGATGGAGTGGACCGCAACTCTTTCTCTTCTGACAGACAGCTTGACTCCGATGAGGAGTCCGACTTCACCAGTGTTTCTCAAAGGCCGCCCAATGCCATGTACACGTCCCCCAAAGCGCAACAGTATTATGACTCGAGCAGTCATCCTCAAAACTATCACCAGGGTAATCAGCCATCTCATCCAGGGCAACATGGGTACCAGCAGCAGTACCCAAATATGGCCCACTATCTGCCATCGGGTTCCAACCCGGAGAGGTTCAACAAACCGCCAGCAGGTTATGGATCTGCGCCACCTCCTCAGAACTCGTATCCGCCATTCCAGCCGACTCAGGCTCCTCAGCCGCCTCGTCCGGCTAACCGTCCCACAATCTCTGACAACGTTTTGAACAACAATCCTGATTTCTCCGTAGGTTTCAACAATCGGAGGAAGATGGGTGGTCCCCGCCCCATGGGAAGAGCAGGTCCAGGAAGAGCGGGAGCTCGTGACGGGCCATACATGTTTTAAGAGAGTCTGGTG
Organism: Metschnikowia kipukae; assembly: GCA_002370135.1. Taxonomy (NCBI): domain Eukaryota; kingdom Fungi; phylum Ascomycota; class Pichiomycetes; order Serinales; family Metschnikowiaceae; genus Metschnikowia; species Metschnikowia kipukae. The sequence continues at coordinate 626,069 of NKZJ01000102.1, forward strand.
ACTTTTAGTTCAGCAATCGATAGAATTTACTTTTAATACGATAGAAGGTTCAGTTAACAAATCCGATCACCTGGAGATATCTTTCAAATACTAAACCACGCGTATGCTATAAAATTCCGGATGGGTCCTTGAGCGGAGCAGGCGGCAGGCCATCCGCTTTATCGAGACCAGCGTCTGAGTTGGCTTCTGGACCCACAGGATTAACCTCTACCCCTGAGCTCGGGGTTTTACTATCAGGTTTAGAATCATGCACCACCTTAGTTTTGCCCGAGGGTCTCACGACTATAACAATGAATAATGCCAAGACAACTAGACACAAAAGGAAGATGATCTTGCACTTTGTGGTTCTTTTTTGGTAGCCCTGGGCCTTGATCAATTCCTTGTCCGAAGACTTCAAGTCCTCGACCGTACGCGACAAATTGTAGTCCACGCGATCTAACATGCTTCCCTGGTCCACTACCATGCCCTCCATTTCCTTGAAAATGGTGGAGATCTCCAAAATACCCATGGCGAGTTTGGAAATCTCCTTCTCCCGCGATGCCATCATGGCCGAGTTAGGGTCCTTTTGAAGCTGCTGCTGGGCCTGCTGTAGAGCAACTTTGGAGTAGTCTTCGATATCACGTGAGTCTTCCTCCGCCATAAGCTGGGCCTGCAGAGACAGCGAGGGTTGGCTAGACATGAGACGGTCATTTTCGTCATCATCATCATCGTCTCTGAGAAACTTGATGTAGTTGTTCTGCAAATTGCGGAACACGAGTGAGCTGTCCTGGATTTTCAACGCGTACGTCTTTTTGTAGTTGGCTATGATGGTGAGTTCGTCTGCAGTGTAGTCCAACTTCAAACGACGGTAGTTCTTTTCAAGAAACTCAAACTTTTTGATGAGCACATAGCACGCCTCAAAGATTTTGGTGATGTTGTAGTTGGAATCCTCGATAAGCCGCCCCAAGTTGTCCTTGTCGTTATCTCGGGCAATCAATAGCTTCTTGTACATCAGGCTGAGTTCGGTTGTTTTCTGCTTAATTCGGGTGAGGTTTTGATCTAGCGACGACGAGATCTCGAAAATGGAAGGCGCCAAAGGTTTCATTTCAAATTCCTCCTGGTCCTTATAGTTTTTGGAGCCCAGCTTGCCGCCCACGGTTTTGCGAGCATACATCAAGCCTTCCTCCTCCTCGGCAATACTTGTGAATCTGGCATTGGCAGATGGCGTGGTCCGAGGGATGGTTCGCCTATAGGAAAGGAATAGGTTTGTACGGTCTCTGAACATGGTGGTTTTGAAGGGAATATGACGGCGTGGAGATCATACGCACTAGTTGGCTGTCTGCAGGAAGCTACCAAAGCAAGCCGTGTTTTTCTGATTCAGTATATTAGATTGATTGAAGATGTAGTGATTTTCTTGCTGAACTTGGATTATTAGATCTTGGAGCCTAGATAGCATTTTGGTGCATTGATAATTTTTGAGTTTGAAAGCGTGTGATTTGAATTTGGAGAATATTATTCTAGGTGATATGTTCAACTGTTTGTTTGTTTCTTGCGCATTCGCCATTTTTCTGAGAATCTGTGAATATAGAACACGAGTAAGATACAGTTTGAAGTTAGATATGAAGATTAAACTTGACGAGTCAGTGATTTCTGATGAGATGGTTGAGGCGAAACTGTCTTTCAAGGACAGTCTCTTGCTACAGATACATATGTAAGAACCCATGAAACAATTGATCTCAGTAAAATGATATTGATCCGACCGAAATAATTTGACCTCACTGAGTACAATTGATTTACTCAATTGATCTCAATGAACCACAACCAATATGCTCAATAGCTCAATGAATAAGCATTGGGCCAGAGTCTGGCCACTTTCATTCAGATAAGAGAAAATCCACTTCCATTCAAGGTAAGATAAAATCCACTTTCATTCAAGGTAGGATAAAATAGGTTCCAGTGGTGCTAAACAATAGGACACGAAATCCACTATTCTTCCTTCTTGGTATCCTGCTCCATCAAGACCCGCTTCCATTCTGGAATTGGAGCCGGCTGCTTCTTTCGAACTTCTTCTTCCTTCACTGCTAACAATATAGTGCTTAGCAAAAGAACAATAGTCACAGCTTGTGCGTACATTCTAGCCTGCACGAGCTTCTGAGGCCCCGTCATCACTTTGTCTCTATTTACAAAAACCCAGGAGCCATACATGGACGCAATCCAGGTCAGAAAGATGATTTTGTACTTGTTGCTGCCTAGCGAAGAGACAATTTTGTCGGAAACGGAGGCATTCTTCCAAGCCTTGAATTCCTCCAAAACCTTTTTGTTGGTGTGGCCAGAGGAATACATTTTGCGGTCAAACTCCACCGATCCCTCGTCTGCAAAGAAGGCCGTGGCAGAGATTGTGGGCATTGTGAGAATGGCAGTTTTGATGGAGGTGTTGAAGCGATTGAATCTCACGGGTTGCTTGGTTTTGAGATACGTGTAAAGGCCCAAAGAAAACACAGACCCATAAAACATTCCTTTCACTCCCTCGGCGAGAACATATGCCTTGTGGGCATCCCGCTCTTCTTTGTCTATGATCTTCATGATAATGAGTTTCTCGTTATGTGCAGCAGTTACGGATGCGATCTGGGACTGCACACAATACGGGTTGGCATTTGGCAATGGCGACTCATATAACGCTGTTTTTGGCCGATCCACGGGCTGGATGCAGGGGAAGGCTTGGAGAGACATTTGCAATAGTCTTTTCCAACTGGGTAGATTTTGCAGCCATAATGGTAGTGTCACGTGCAGTGGTGGTGCGTTTTAGACCATGCAGTTTCCCAGTGATTCGAGTACACTCACGAAATTTCGAGTACACTCAGAAAATGTCGATCGATCGCCAGCACACTTTTGAGTCGGGCACGATCTTTATTGAATCTACACCTTTATGAATATTGCCTCTATCAATCTTTTCAACTCTATGAATCTATTCAACGGGCAATCAATTATAATGCAATTCAATTATAATCATGACCATATTAGTCACTACCAAAACTAATCCTTTCTTTCCATTTACACTGCTAAGCTTATCTAGTGGTCTCGCAGCAGAGCCATATACACACCCGCATTTTCATACGAACTCACACAAAGAAATTCCCTACCACTATAGGACATCACACTACACCACCAACCACAGTCCATACGCCGTGCACACACCCGCCGGCACTTCTACACGTCTTTGACCTGCAGGCAGCTCAAGCATTCCTTGCCACGTGCCCTTTCTCCTCACTTCCCAGCTGCAGGACACATGAACGGCTCCTCCGGACAGAATCGTCCGTCTGGCACCGCCAACCCTTTCGACACAAACTCACGATTGACAAACACACGAACGGAGCAAGGCGACGCCTTGCAAACGCCGCGGTCGCCGTCTCGGTCCACCAGAACGCTTTCTCCGCCAAAACCTGGCGACAATATTCCTCCTCCATATCCCCCCACTTCGCCCCGCCGCAGAACCACAGGCAGGCCCTTGTTCAGTGACAGGCACATTCCCAACCGCACGGGAATCGACTTGCAAGCGGCATTCAGTTTGTCGAACCAAGAGGTTGTCCCCGATCTTCGAGCTAGCACGTCTCGCCACAGCAATAACCACGAGGAACTCACGGCCAACGAAATCGAAATCCGCAAGGAGGAAGAGGCCAACCGCAATTTCTCCAGCGTGCTCAAAGCCGAGCTTTTCGGCGACAATGTGCCCATGGCCACGGCGGATCTCTCGCGTGCATACAATCGAGACGGAGGGTCTGGATCCGACGGCTCCAACTTGCGGGCCGCCAACACGGCGCCCACCACCATCTCCAGCAACAGTCAGACCACGCCGCCTCGCGGCAGCGATTTTACCGTGGGCAGCACGCCGCGTCAGAAGACAAACCTCTTCACATATCAGCTGCCCAGCAAAACGCGGCCAATCTCGCGAGATTTGCAGCAGGAGCTTTTTTCACTCTCGCCCGTGCGGCTGGAGTCTCAGAAGTTCTTGCTCAGCCCGCAAAAGAAGTCCCGCTCCATATCCAAGGTGCCCTACCGCGTGCTAGATGCCCCGGAGCTTTCCGACGACTTTTACCTCAATCTAGTTGACTGGGGGCTGCAGGATGTGTTGGCCGTGGGCCTCGGTGACTCGGTATATCTATGGGATGGGCTGACGCAGTCTGTGGAGCGGCTTTGCGTGCTCGAGGATAAGGATAAGGTCACTTCCTTGAGCTGGATTGGCTCCGGAACACACTTGGCCGTGGGCACGCTGAAGGGCCTTGTTGAAATCTGGGACGCCACGAAAATGAAGTGTGTGCGTACCATGACCGGCCACAAGCTCCGAGTCAGCGCGTTGGCCTGGAACAAGCATGTCTTGTCCAGCGGGTCCCGAGACCGCACGATATACAATCGAGACGTGCGGGTGCAAAGCCACTACATTAACAGTCTCGAGGCACACAAGCAAGAGGTGTGCGGGCTCAAGTGGAACACCGAAGAGAACAAGTTGGCCAGTGGCGGCAACGATAATAATTTGTTCATCTGGGACGCGTTGAACACAAAGCCGTTGTATCAGTTCTCGGAGCACAACGCGGCAGTCAAGGCGATTTCCTGGTCGCCGCACCAAAGAGGCATCTTGGCCTCGGGCGGTGGCACCGCCGATAAGACAATCAAGGTTTGGAACACGCTTACAGGCACGCGCATCAACAACGTGGAGACCGGCTCGCAAGTGTGCAATCTCGTGTGGTCCAAGAACTCCAACGAGATTGTTTCTACGCATGGGTATTCGAGAAATCAGATCATTGTGTGGAAGTATCCATCGATGCAACAGATTGCGCAGCTCACAGGGCATACATACCGCGTGCTTTATCTCTCGTTGTCGCCCGATGGCGAAACGATTGTGACGGGAGCAGGCGATGAGACACTCAGATTCTGGAACGTGTTTGAGAAGAACGTCAACGACGAGCCGTCGTCGTCCGTTTTACTCGATGCCTTTCTGCAGTTGCGATAGGACTGTACGGGGAGATTACAGAGGATATATAGATAAGGACAATGCAATACAGACCAGCATACAAGATCGAGTAGACAGCTATGGCCACTTGGTCATGACTGCGAATGTGAAAGCAGATGACAGAAATAAAGACAGTATTAGAATTTATCGTGTAATGGAGCAAGAAATCTTCTTCCTTGACATCTTATTTAGTCTTGATCAAGGTGGCTCCATTATGGAGTATACATAGGTTCCTGTCGTAGTACGAAAAACCCAGTAGTGCATGTAACGCTTATCTCTGGCTGTCATGTCCTGCACGGAAACCCTCTCGAGATAGACACATTTTAGTTCACATGACTCATTGAACTCCAAAATCAGCCAGGTTTTAGGGAGGTCAGGGTCATAGTAGTAGAGGGGAAAGTGCAGGATGAAGCAAAGTGTACCGCAGGAGACGAACAATCACAGCACATTCAACAATGCAGCACAAGAGGACACACGTACACCAACACGGCCAACCTACAGCCAACCAACAGTAAACAAAAATCAAATCACACTTTCAAATAATAAGTTTCACATAATAAAGCTCAAATAATAACTATCAATTAATGTATAATAAATTCCAAATAGTTCAAGAATTTCAAATAGTTCAAGAATTCCATCATTCTCTACAAATTGCCGCCAAAAAGATGGTTATACAGTACAGGGCCTTATACGGCGTTGAAGCGCGACCGCTTATTAGTGCCTAATCGCGCAGAATGGTATTACTCATTCATCAGGTATAAATTCGCACCACCGCACACTATTCCAAATCTTCAGTATACTGGTACACTATAAAGATCATGACCAAACCAGCAGCCAAAGATTTGTCCCACCACTTGAGTGTCGAGGCACAATCACGCAAACCCTCAGCATTAAAAAGTGCCTTCAAATATTACAAGCAGCCAGGAATGACGTTCCTTGGCGGTGGCTTGCCCATGGCCGACTATTTCCCCTTCAACACCATCGGAGCAGACACACCCACGCCTCCATTTGCCAACGGAATCGGCGCTGAAATCACCGAAAAGGACAAGACCGTTTTGAGTATTCACAAACGGGCCAACGACCAATCACAGGCGGCCAAGGATGTGGAGTTGGCTCGGTCTTTGCAGTATGGCTACACCGAGGGCCAGCCGGAGCTCCTCGACTTTTTAAGAGAGCACACGCAGCAGATCCACAATGTGCCGTACGAGGACTGGGATCTCATTAGCAGCATTGGAAACACCCAGTCGTGGGACGCTTGCTTGCGTACATTCACCAGCCGCGGCGATGCCATTTTGGTGGAGGAATACTCGTTTTCGTCGGCTTTGGAAACGGCCCATGCTCAGGGCGTCACCACTGTGCCGGTGCAGATGGACGCATACGGTATCATTCCCGAGGCTTTGGAGCAGCTTTTGGCCAACTGGGTGGGCGCCAAGCCCAAGATGTTGTACACCATCTGCACGGGCCAGAACCCCACGGGCTCTTGCATCAGTGGCGACAGAAGAAAAAAAGTGTATGAGTTGGCGCAGCAGCACGACATGATTCTCATTGAGGACGAGCCCTACTACTTCTTGCAGATGGAGCCCTACACACGGGACTTGGCCACGCGGGCCAAGCGCCACGTCGAGGGCCACGACGCCTTTGTGAAGGCGTTGGTGCCTTCGTACCTCTCCATGGATGTGGACGGGCGTGTTTTGCGGTTGGACTCTGTTTCCAAGACCATTGCGCCTGGAGCCCGTTTTGGCTGGATTGTGGGCCAGAAGGCGCTCTTGGAGCGCTTCGTGCGGTTGCACGAGGTATCCATCCAATGCCCCTCGGGATTCTCGCAGTCGTTGTTGAACGGCTTGTTCCAGAGATGGGGCCAGAAGGGTTACTTGGACTGGTTGATTGGCTTGAGAACTGAGTATACCCACAAAAGAGACGTGGCCATCGACTCGCTCTACAAGTACTTCCCGCAGGAGGTGGTGACCATCACGCCTCCAGTTGCCGGGATGTTTTTCACGGTGAACGTGGACTGCGCCAAACACCCCAAATTTGAGGAGTTTGGACGCGATCCTCTCAAGGTGGAGAGCGCCATCTATGAGAGGGGCTTGGAGTATGGGTGTTTGATGATTCCCGGCTCCTGGTTCAAGGTTTCTGGCAAAACCAATCCTCCACAGCCTGAGGTGCATGTTGACACCGCTCTCGACCACACCATTTTCTTCCGGGGCACCTACGCGGCTGTACCGTTGGACGATATGGAGCATGGTTTGGAGGCTTTTGGAAATGCGGTGAAGGCGGAGTTCAATTTGTGAGCTCAAGACTCACGTGTTGGCGGTCAACAGTTGGGATCCAGGGTAATGAGTTGTGGTTAATGATTATGAAGACCAGACTAATGTGAATTAATGAAGATCAGATGAATGTGAATCATGCATGAGATCAGACTGCTCTAATTGTTAGCATCATGAAAGTCGAAGCATACCACCATATCCCTCAAAAAAATTTCCAACGCCAACAACAAAAACACTACCGGCTTAAAATTCTAGCAGTTCAATCTAAACAATAATTGCTGATTAAAAAAAGCTCTCAAAAAGCCTCAGGTTTACCTATATCTGTAGTCCTAAAGCCGTAACGCGTGGCCATGTCTTCCTGTATGCACACACATGTACATGCTCAGTACCACTACTCTATAAGAATACACCATATATGAAGATACTCAAGCTTCCCTGGCTTGGCCACAAAGGTATGAACAAATACCGCCACTCAATTAATACATCATTGTTTTACTAACGTCAGCCGAAAATAAGCCAATCGAATGCTACTCTATAAGTGTCAATAGCCAAGGTACCAAGTTGGCCTCTGGCGGTCTAGACGGAAAGGTCAAAGTCTGGGACATACAATCCATTCTATCATACAAAGAACAAGCCAAAGATTCTGAAACTCTACTGCGGCGCATGGAGCAGCCGCGTCCCTTGGAACGGCCGCTAGCATCCATGAGCAGACACAATGGAGTGGTTACCAGCGTCAAGTTCTCTCCCGACGGGCGATATTTGGCGTCTGGATCTGACGATAAAATCGTGTTGATCTGGGAAAAAGAGGATCAGCTGGCTGTGCGGCCCAAGCAGTTTGGCGAAACAGAAGCCGATTTGGAGCACTGGACCGTCCGTAAACGGCTAGTGGCCCACGACAACGATGTGCAAGATATCTGCTGGAGTCCCGATGGCTCACTACTCATTACTGTGGGTCTAGACCGGTCCATAATCATATGGAACGCCATGACCTTTGAGCGCATTAAGCGTTATGATATTCATCAGTCAATGGTCAAGGGTATTGTGTTTGACCCAGCCAACAAGTTCTTTGCCACAGCGTCCGACGACCGGAGTGTACGCATCTTCCGCTACTACAAAAAAATGAACGAAATGCTGTCCAGTGCATACGAATTCCAGATGGAACAGGTGGTGATGGACCCATTTCAGAAATCGCCATTGACTTCGTATTTTCGACGCATGTCCTGGTCTCCCGACGGCCAGCATATTGCCGTTCCCAACGCCACCAATGGGCCGGTCACTTCGGTGGTGATTATTAACAGAGGACACTGGGCAACGGATGTTTCGCTTATAGGCCACGAGGCGCCCTGTGAAGTGTGTTCGTTCTCGCCCCGAATGTACCAGCTCGACAACAAGGACTCGGCATCCGAGGGCAAGACCACAATAATAGCCACCGGTGGCCAGGATCGGACGCTTGCAGTGTGGAGTACGGCGTTGACGAAACCTTTGGTGGTGGCACGTGACGTGGTCTCGAGGTCCATCACCGACATTGCATGGACGCCGAACGGACAAACACTTTTCGTCAGCTCCTTGGACGGCTCGATCACGTGCATCACCTTTGCTGGAAACGAGCTTGGCGTGTTGGTCAGCGAGGATGTGATTGGCTCGCAATTAGTCAAGTATGGAGGCGATGGTGATTCCACGGTGATGCCCGAGTCTGTTGACCAGTTGAAGCTCGAGGCTTTGGTTTCGCCGGTTGCACCGTCCGACGCTTTTACCCGAGCGGTCGCCTTGGTAGACAAGCCGAATTCCGACATTGTTGCCGATTACAAAGAAAACTTGGGCTCCGATATCAGAGAGAGTATGGGTTTGGAGACAGCTTTGGAGACAGCTTTGGAGCCGGCAAAGCCCATAGAGCCGGCAGACTTGCCAACAAGAGCACTCAACAAGAGCACTCAAAACGTGACCGTCACCAAAGGCGGGAAAAAGCGTGTGATGCCAACACTCGTGTCTAGCTTCTCTGACCGGAAACCGACGCCAGTCAAACGGCCCGAAGCGGCCAAAAAGTTCCACATCTCGAAAATCTCAAAAACCGCCTATCTTTTGCCCCGACTAGGAATTCAGTCGGCCGTCCACGGACTAAGACAGCGCCAATCTGAAACCACAAATGGCCCAGACAACGGCAACGACGATATAGACAACGACAATGAAGACATGGGAATCAACGATTCGGGAAACCCGCAAACGGCATCTTCCGCCAGTCTTCGGTCCCAAGCGAAAAAGTATCGGAAGCAATTAAGAGACCGCAAGTATCCTACTCCGTTTAAAATGATTTCGGATCTTCCCGAGGCGCTCTTTAGCAATCAGGCGGCGGTAAACCATGACTTGAAGAAGCTTATTCAACGGGACGAGCTTTTTGGCGCCAACAATGATCTTGTGAGCACATCATCTCTCGAGGCTGTGGACGAAAGTTTGTTCTTCAGGGTATTTGCCAACTCCATTGAACACCGGCCATCAAAAAAGAAATTGCAAGGAGAAAATTCTAATGGCCTTTCTGAGGACCAAGATGTGGGTTTGGTGCTGTCGTTCATAGAAGTTCGCAATGGCCCAGCATGGCCAGATTTCGAGGATGGCCCCACCGATCTTGCCCAACGCTTGGATTTTCGGGATCCAACCCAGGTTTTTGTCACCATTGATGAACGTTCTGAAAGAAAATCTTACATTCTACATTTTCCCTTCAAAATCCAGCAAGTTCTACCAATCTTGTTGCAGGGTGAATTAGCATATTTTGCATTAATCTCATTCGATGGCTTGACTCAACTTGTGCGAGCAGAGTCTGGGTCTTACGCTGCTCCTCCGACAGAGTTAGGCAGTAATGTTGTGGCCTCAAAGCAGAAAAACGGCCACCTTCTTCTTCTCACGAGCATGGGCCTCTTATACTGCTGGAAGTTTCCCAGTGCCGATGAAAATGGGCACAAGATCAAAGCTATTGTGAAAGGGGTTTCAATCTCCTCCATACTAAACGCCGAAGCTTGCACTCCTCAAAACCCAGAAGGCGAAAAGAAGCCACCCGTTGTTTTTGTTGATAGTGTCAAAAAACTTGATTTGGATGAGCAGGGATCGCCTCATGTGGTGTTGGCGCAAACGAATTCCGTTTATGCATACTCGTCGGCTTTAATGGTTTGGACCAAGATCCTCGATCCTTGGTACTATCAAGCAATAGAGCAAAAGGACGTGGATGACCTCGGTGCTCAGACTACGAGAGGGCGCTTGCTTGAAGCGACATTCTACGACAAGCAAATGCAGATTCAAAAGGGGCATGCGCCCAAGTATATTTGGGGAGAGAACTCGGAGCTCAAATCAAGCATGAGAGCACGGTTCCGCGAGCAACTAGAGGCGTGATTTCTCACCAACGTTTGAGAAATAACGGATTCAAATTATGGAGTTGCCATTCACAATTTGGAACCATTTATGTTCTTTTAACTTATCTGCTGGCGGGGGTTGCAGATTCGTGACTCACCTTCACTTCAGGCTTCTCAACAACAGGTTCCGTCAAGTACTTCCCCACAAGCGTTGCAGATGACAAAACGTTGTTTATGGCGAACATCCAAGCAGTGAGGCCCACGCCTCCCGCAATTGTGAACGGCAATGCTATTATCCACTCCATAGGATATGGAAGTACGTTGGCTGGAAAATAGAATAAAACTGTCTTGCGGTACCAAAATCGGGCAAGCCATATGGGTGCAGTTGTGATAGCCGCCAACAGGAAACCAATCAACTTGGTCACTTGGGTTTTTTCTGCTGAGACATCCTCCACCAACGTGTTGAGCTCTGCCGACGTTTTGTCGAACAAACGATTAAGCTTGGTCCACCGCGCATAGTGATCCTGGGCACTTATGGACTTTCTCTCGGTATTAATCTCCACCAATTGGCGCCTCTTTCGGGTGATTTCGGCAAACTTTTTGTGTCCGGCTCTTGACGCCAAGATGGTGTAGAGATCCCAACCACGGTCCAGGAGGGTTGCCTTTCCGATAAGGTTGGTTGCATGTTTTATGAAGATAACGATAAGAATTGTTACCAACACAGTGGTTGGTTTAAGATAAAACAACCACATTTCGGTACGTTGCGTTTCTCGTGGTGGTGTCACTTTATGTGGTCAATTTATGTGGTGTTTGAATGGAGTGGTGCGTGCGAAGATTGAGCGCGAATGAATTATGTAGAATACTCCACCAAATTGAGGACAGGTTCAAATATACGTCGGAAAAGAGTCCGTTAGCGGAGTTTTCTATGTACATAGTCTAAGCACCACCGCTAGCCACAAAGCCAAGGGGCGGGGCTTAAGAAGTGCGCACGTGACATGTCACGTGACCGGCGCCTCCCTGGCATCACAAGCGACAAAAAAAATACGTACAGGGAGACCAAGTAAACTTTGGACACAAGCACATCTGGAGCACGGCATTGAATATTGCGCCAGCAGCACCAAATTTCTTTCTGAATACACTCCATTCACATCTCGTTTTCAACCCAGCGCTTTTTCGGCGTTTCCTCACCCAATAAGCCTACACAATGTCCAGCGACCCTGAGGACGACTACGTCCCCTGGATTCAGTCGTTTTGCGAGGACTTTGGCCACGACTACTTTGTTCCAGTCTCGCAAGAGTTTATAGAGGATGATTTCAACTTGACTGGCTTGTCGCTGCAAGTGCCCTACTACAGAGAAGCATTATACACAATTTTGGACTACCAAGTGGAAACCTCCGAAGAAAACACCAACACAAGCACGGCCGGCTCGAGAGGCACCTCGGGAAACAAGTCCAATTTGCCCAACAAGCAATTACTATCACACTCGGCGGAGCTTTTGTATGGACTCATACATGCCCGGTATATCATCTCCAAGCCAGGATTCACGGCCATGGCCAGCAAATTCGAGCGCAGTGATTTTGGCATTTGTTTCCGGGTCAACTGTGACGGAATGCACTTGATTCCGGTGGGCGCAACTGATATTCCGGGTCAAGAGACGGTGCGTTTGTACTGTCCTTGTTGCAACGACATATATGTGCCCCTGAGCTCGCGGTTTTTGAACATCGACGGAGCGTTCTTTGGTACGACTTTCCTGGGTCTTTTGGTGGAAATGTTCCCTGAAATTGAGAACCAGTGCAAACTCCGCAAGGAGCGCGTGAACAAGGCCAATCTGAGCATACGATTGTTTGGGTTTAAGATCCACGAGTCCAGCGTCACGGGGCCCCGCATGAAATGGTTGCGCCAGTACCCGGAGCTGGAGGAGGAGAAGAAGGAGTTTGATGAATGTGAGCTCACCATTCCACAGCTCGGGGACAGCGATGTGGAGCTAGTTGACTCTGAAGACAGCGACGAGGGCGCAGACTCCGACGATGATAAAACTATGGCCAGCGAGGGCAATTAGATCCGTTTAATTTCTATACAGCGGTAGATTTATGATTGTAGACTTAGGATTTCTTGGGTTTTGGCATAAGATTAGATCTTACATTTCATGCTTGATCGATGCATCATCTTTCATGTGCTATCATCTTTCATGTGCTATCATCTTTCATGTTCTATCATCTTTCATGTTCTCTCATGAAGCATCTCATGTTCTGTGCTTTATCAAACGCTCTCATTCGATTTTCGGACACACTCTTTTTTTCAGTACGCTCATTTATTGATCCGAACTTATACTTATACCTCTTTCAATCATAATACTCAATGAGTCAACAAAACAGGCTTGCCCGGCTCCCACTCCTTTATACCATTTGCAATGTTAACCCAGTACTTCATGCGGATTGCTTCTATAATGAAAGCGTCCCAATTGACATTGTCGGCGGATATGAGCTTGTCTAAGTACCCCTCTGTCTCCTGGATTCGGCGGTCATTTTCCTCAGATAACGCAGCCAAGTCAGACTCCTGGGTGGCCATCTCTAGCGATTCATGCGCATCCAACACAGTCATGAGAAGGGATTTATATTCAAGAGAGTATTCTTCACTTTCGTTCTGGAACTTTAAAATCATCGCCTTGGACACTTCATCCTTGGTGATATCTGTGTGTTCTGGATGGTGAAGTTGAATCACATAGGCGGCACGGGTGTACGGATTCCGGATGGTGGTGTAAGCTTTATTTATCACCGAAGAATTGGTGTCAGAACCTGGTTCACTGGCCTGTTGGGCCATGATTATGTCCGGATGGTGTTCACTCTGAAGCTGTCTGAACTCTCTGCGCAACAGCTTGGCATTGACGAGAAACAGGTCTTTTGGAGGCCCTCCGGCGGGAAAATTCTTGGCAAAAAGGGAGAAGTAGTCTTGTGGTTTCAGTGATGCCCACCGCACGATTAGGGGCCTAATGCCACGCAGAGCAATGTGGAGTAGGGGTGTCATGAAGTTCATTTGAACATGTGGGGCTGCGAGATATACGTATCTTGTGTGCAAAACACCTTATTCTAGAAGCACAGTATGTAGCGGTTGGGGGAAGGGGTTGTAGATAGAGCGGCGGTGTTGCAGCTAGGTGACAAGTTGGCTCTTTCGGGAAGCGTCAAGCAGCCGAAGAAAAGCGCCAAAACAGACCCGCCAATATGTGGATCACGTGACGTGGTCGAAAGCTCGGCGATTTCAGCGGATTCTACGTCTAAAGCAAAGCCACCAGCACAGAGCAAACGCCCGTGTATCCAGCCAATGTCTCGTCTATGTTACTGATGTTACCCATCGTTCTACATCGAATCCTTAACAGGCCATTTCCCGGCGCTAGCTTCATGGACGCGTGTTTGGGCCGCGCACGCCCGTGTGTTGTCCTTCCACGGCGAGCTTTTTTTCCACCTCCAGTATAACATCTTTTAAGCTACCGACCGCAGGCGATCTCTCCCCCACATTCTCTTCTACTCCCAAAAGTGCTTAGCCGAAAGATGGATTTCGAGGAAGCAGAAGATATCAACGGCGTTCGTTTCGCCTGGAACTCGTTGCCTTCCACCAAAGCCGAGGCCGCCAAAATCGTGATCCCCACCGGTGTTTTGTACACGCCGCTCAAATACAGAGAAGACTTGCCGGTGGCGGCCTACGACCCCTGCTACTGTCAAAACGCGCTGTGCCGCTCCATTTTGAACCCCTACTGCTCCATTGATCCCACGGGCTTCTGGATCTGTCCCTTGTGTGGCTCTCGGAGCCAGTTGCCTCCACATTACCAGGGAATCACGCAGGAGAACTTGCCCATTGAGTTGAGCCCAAACTCCTCCACCATCGAGTACATTACTGCCAAGCCGGTCAAGCTGCCTCCGGTGTTCTTCTTTGTTGTGGACTTGTGCCAGGACGAGGACAACTTGCAGGCATTGAAGGAGACCTTGGTGATCTCCTTGTCGTACTTGCCTCCCGATGCCTTGGTGGGCTTAATTACTTACGGTACCATGGTGCAGGTGTATGACTTGGCGTCGCCTTCGGTGAACCGCTCTCACATCTTCCGGGGTGACAAGGAGTACACTGAAAAACAGGTTGCTGACATGTTGAACAAGCCTGTGGCTGCGCAGCCGGGGCAGATGAATATGGTCAACTCCTTGCATCGTTTCTTTTTGCCTCTTGAGCAGATTGAATACCAGTTGACCACCATTTTGGAGAATTTGTCTGCTGACCCGTGGGCCGTGGCCCATGGCGACAGAGCTTTGCGCTGTACCGGTTCTGCCATCAACGTGGCCACCAGTCTTCTTGGCACGGCCTTTGCCGGCTTTGGCGCCCGCATTTTCTTGTTTAGTGCCGGCCTGTGTACCTTGAATCCTGGTATGATTGTGAGCAGCAAGTTGAAGGAGCCCATCAGATCGCATTCTGACATTGATAAAGACAATGCAAAGCACTACAAAAAAGCAGTCAAGTTCTATGAGTCCATTTCCGCAAGGGCTGTCAAAAACTCTCACACCATCGACCTTTTCGGAGGCTGTTTAGATCAGGTTGGTTTTTTGGAAATGAAATCTCTCTGTAGCAAAACCGGTGGTGTTTTGCTATTAAGTGACGCATTCACTACTTCGATTTTCAAGCAGTCTTTCTTGAAGCTTTTTAACAAGGATGCTGAAGATTACTTACTCATGGGCTTAAACGCTACCTTGGACATCAAATCATCCAGAGAGTTGAAAGTGAGTGGCTTGATCGGCCATGCATCCTCTTTAGGCGTCAAAAACAACAGCGTTTCGGACAACGAAGTCGGAATCGGCGGAACATGCCAGTACAGAATCTGTGCACTTTCTCCCCAGCATACATACGCCATTTTCTTTGATGTTGCCAATGTGTCTCCCTTGCCACCAAATGCTCAGTCTTACATTCAATTCATTACTCACTATCAACACTCCTCTGGAACATATAGATTGAGAGTGACCACGGTGTCCAACGTTTTAACCGGAGACGAGCAAGTTTTGGCCCAATCATTCGATCAAGAGGCAGCTGCAGTTTTGATGGCTCGTGTGACCCTTTTCAAGTCCGAGCAAGATGATGGTGCCGATGTGCTAAGATGGATTGACCGTATGTTGATCAAATTGTGCCAAAAATTTGCTGACTACAGAAAAGACGTGGAAGAGTCGTTTAGATTGCATCCCCAGTTTGCGTTGTACCCTCAATTCATCTATTACTTAAGGAGGTCTCAGTTTTTGCAAGTGTTCAACAACTCACCAGATGAGACCGCCTTCTACAGGCACATCTTGCTCAACGAAGACACCAACAATTCGTTGATTATGATCCAGCCAACGTTGACTGCATTCGGCTTGGACCTACAAGAACCGGAAGCCGTTTTGTTGGATTCGGTATCCATCAAGGACGACAGAATCTTGCTCTTGGACACATTCTTCCACATCTTGATCTTCCACGGAAGAACCGTGGCGCAATGGCGCAAGGCCGGCTACCAGGACCAAGAGGAGTATGCCGATTTCAAAAGGTTGTTGAGTGATCCAAAAGTGGAGGCAGGCGAATTATTGATTGATCGTTTCCCATTGCCAAGATTTATCGACACAGAGGAGGGTGGATCTCAGGCCAGATTCTTGTACTCCAAGTTGAACCCAAGTACCTCGTACAACTCGCAAGAGATCTCCAGGGGTGCAGTGGTTTTGACTGACGACGTTTCGCTTCAAGTGTTCATGTCTCACTTGCAGAAGTTGGTGGTGTCGGGATCCAACTAATAGAAACTCTAGCCATTTGAATTAGAAGTGGGAAATATATGATGTACGAGTACTCTGTAGACTCATGGGTGTGCGCACGTGATACCCCGGGTCACGTGTCGCGACCCGTCAAAGACTCCGAATCTTAGCTTCTCAACAGCCATGTCCGAAAATCTAGACAAACTTAGTGCCGGTACGTACTTCATGCTGCAAGCTGGTGATAAACCAAGAGTGGAATCCTTTGCATTTTACTAACTCACAGAGGAAATTGCGCTATACGACCGCCAAATTCGGCTATGGGGAGCTGACACTCAGATTCGCTTGCAGTCAGCCAAGGTGCTTCTTATCAATCTTGGCGGGTTGGGCACAGAAATCGTCAAGAACCTTGTGCTTGGTGGCATTAACAGTATGGAGATATTGGATGATTCTACTGTGAAGGAGGAGGATTTTGCAGCTCAGTTCTTTCTACCAAATGACCAATCCATCATCGGCACGCCTAAACTTCCGCATGTTCTTCCTGCCATAAAGGAGTTGAACACACGTGTGCATCTTTCTATTAACACAAACGGCATGGCTGATTTACTGGATGCCTATGTGCGGTCTTTTGACTTAATCATTGCCACAGAGCTCTCCAAAACAGAGTTGCTATATGTAAATCTGTTGGCCCGCTCCCTCCAGATTCCTTTATATGCGGCTGGCCTTCATGGGATGTTTGGATATATACTCACTGACCTCATAAAGCACGAGTCGGTCAAAGTCCACGAGAAGGGCAATCAAGCGCGTGTGGCTGGATCTTCTATAAATGAAGTGAAGGAGATTGTTTCAGTCGCTGAGAAAAATGACCAAGAAACCGTTACGGTGTTGGACAAGTTTGTCCCACTCGAGCAGGTGTTTGACTCTGCCAAGTTGACTCGACAATTGAACAAAAGGCAATTGAGGCGGCTTTCGCCGGCGTTGCCTTTAATTTTTGCATTGTTCGAGGTTGAAAAGCCTGCTTCGCCACTGGATATTGTGGACAGAGACACTTTGAAGCAGCGCCTGCTCGAAGTTTGTGAAAAGTTTCTGCTCGCTGAAAGTGTCATCACTGACGAGTATCTTGAATACTTTTCCAGGCAAGCATTCGCTGAATTTTCACCGGTTGCTGCTGTGTTGGGTGGTGTTTTGTCGCAAGACATAATCCAGTACTTTGGCAAGAAAGACAGCCCCATCAACAATTGCCTCATCTTCGATGGTGTACAGTCTGAAATGCCCATCTTCTTCCTATAGGGCCTTCCGCTTAAGGCTGCATTTACATAGCTGTGATGAATGAACATATTGCACACTGCGCTCTTGTCTCGGGTATATTGAGCTATTTATTAGGAGTAAGCGTCCGGCCTTTTCTCTTCTTCAAGTAGGACGTGTCCCGCAAATATCTGAGCGTTTCTGAAAGTTTGGTTTTGGATGCAACGTGTTCTGACTTTGCATCCTTGATTTGCGTCATCATTAGTTTTCTCTTCTTCTTGAGCTGTTCACTCTCTAGTCTTGTTTGCTCTCGAGCTGCCTCGATTTGCTCAGTTAATTTCTGCACCTCCTGCGTGCTCTTTTCAATATCCGCCTTGGATTGTTCAATGGACGTTTCGCAATTCGAAACCTCTTTGATCATGTAATTTTTTTCGTCACCCTTTACCTGTAGCAGTTCAACTGCATTCTTGACCTCCGTCTGTAATTCCCAGATTCTTTGCTGCTTCTTGATAAATTCACCCTGAGGTGAACTCTCGCTCACTGCTGCCGTTTCAGCATATTTCAGGATACCCTCTGTGAGCTTTCTGTGCTGCTCCTTCAACTCCTCATTCTCTTGAGCCCGCTTCTCGGTCTTTTTCAGCGTCACCTGCAATCTTTGCTCCACAAAATCAGCCTCCTCCATAATTCCAGCCAACACTTTCTTGATTTCGTCAACCCTGCGCCCAAACCCTTTCCGGTCAGTTTGAAATTCCTCATAACAATCGAGTTCCTCCTGCACAGTGGCGAGCTCCAAGTATTCGGCGTTGAGTTCGGTGATGAGAAGATGAGTCAAATGCAGGGGGGCCTCGGGCTTAACGACCGCGTGGTGATTGTGTATTCCACTTATTGTATTATAATCATTCTTCAACGGATTAGTCACATAATCCAGCTGCAAGCGCTTGGACTCGTAGTAAGTCTTGCGCTTCTTTGTACTGGAAGACTCGGCTGAGTCATATGGGGTGTAGTGATAGCCTACCTCGGTAAGCAAAGATCGCTCAACATCCTTGGCAGAAAATTTGGGGATTTGGGGAAGATCAGGAAGCGGCCATGCGGGGAACACATTGCAAGTGTTGTCTTCAAACACATGGTCAAAAAATGTCAGCGATAAATAGGTAAGGTTCTGATGGTATATTGGAAACAAATCGGGCGGCAAGTACCCTATCTGGTCTCGCAAGCACACTATCGAGGATATCAACTTGTACAAGTAAGTAGGGTCATCTTTCAGCAGCTCGTAGTGAGCAAGAATGTGCTCAATAGAGTAAGTTGGAATGAGCTTTAATACAACAGCGCCGCAGGAGCCAGCCACGTGGTTTTGGTGGCGGAGTCTGTCATAGAATGGCAGCAGAGAGTCCATATGACTATCCATATGAATCAACACATCAAGCCTCACGGGCGCCAAATCGTAATCTTTGCGCGTGAGCACTCCGTCACTAGGAATCAAGTGAATGTAAGTGAGCTTTGCGTTTTTGGCGCCCGCCTTGGCTGATTTGGTGGAGTCCCGCTTGACGTGGTTGCCTGCATACCTTTGAATGACCTTTGGGCCGTTGCAGCCCAAAATAAGAGCCTCGGTTAGGTCAAACATTCTGTTTTCGTTCTTCATAACGATTCCCACGTGTTTGTGGCCCGCCAGGGCAGTATTTTGGATGATCACATTCAAAAGCTTCTCCAACACATTAAACTTCCCACTTGTATCAGCAAGCTTGGTCGGGAGATCTCTGAGGCCGAGGTTTTTGGGCATATAGTGCTGGATGAGAAGATATGGGTGCGTCAGCACCAACATGCAGTTGTTTGCACAGATCTCCAAAGACTTCCGAATAAGTTCCGTAGTATCGTGAGTTTCACAGTATTTGAGAATGTCTGGGTAATGTAAGGATACGATCTGATCCGTGAGCTCCTTTTGGAACTCGAACATCGGCGTTGCCAACATGTACTCGCCTGAAGTGTTGATGTGGTCCAAATGCAAATCCACTATGGACGGCTCTGGAGTACCATCTAGAATACTTGTTAAGTCCATGATGTTTGGTGAGGTCAATGTATCTAGTGTTGAGTCAATATGATTAGTGATGAGTCAATATATCCAGTGAAAGGTCAATATATCCAGTGAAAGGTCAATATATCCAGTGATAGGTCAATATATCTGGTGTTAAGTCGATTTATCTGGTGATAAGTGAATTTGTGTAGGAAGAATGAGGTCGTTTGTGATGTTGACTATTGCTTAGAGTATGAAGATGTTGCGCGCGTAAAGAATGCGTAGAGTTGTGAAAAAATAGAAAGTGTAGACGAGAACAGAGTATTCAAAAGACTAAAATAAGTTGGTAAAAAATATAGAAAAAAATTTGAAAATTCGTTATAGAGTAAAATTACGGCTACACATGATGATCGAATGGCTATGAAATGATTAATTGTGGCCCAGGCTGGAAACGACAACTGAGACGGTGAACTGGATGCAGTCGTTTCGTTGGATTGAGGTATAAACCAGTAGACAAGGTCCGACAGTGACGGATCTATTTTAAGTCTTGACCTTGATTCTCGGCCATGGGTCCACATTGTGGAACTCCAACTTCCGACTTTAAGCCTTCGGATCGATTCGCAAAGTCAAAATCCACAGTATGCTCATACGGTACCCCATGTCCGCAAGGTCCTGTCCCAACCACTACTCAAAATGGTCTCGCCCGATGCAGCTACATCGCAGCTCATCACCTTATCGGTGTGGCCCCTTAGCGTTTTTACCGAGATCCAGTTGTCGCTAGACCACACTTTAACGGAACCATCGTATGAGGCACTGACCAAAAATGAACCTTTGACGTCCAAAACTTGCTCGTTCTCGTCATTCTCGTCCGCCACCGGCCGTGCCAACTTTGAACTGGCTCCCTGTACAAATTTTATGTCGCTGACAAGCTTGCTGTGAGCCGGAATGGTGAACAGCTCGCCGTCTAGTTTGCGCATATCCCAGATCTTGATGGAATTGTCGCCGCTTCCCGTGGCTAAGTGGTATCCGTTAGGTGACCAGTCCATACTGTAGATACCCTGCAGATGCCCCTGGAGAGAGGCAATGGCCCGCCCACTCCGGAGATCCCACACCCTGCAGATAGCATCGAGGCCGCCTGTGCCCAATAAACTGCCGTCGGGATGGAACCCACACGAGAAAACTTCTTTGGAGTGTCCCTCTTGCTCTAGCAACTCCGTTTCCGGACGGTGGAAATCCCACAACTTCCACGTCTGGTCAAACGACGTGGTGCAGAAGTAGTCGCCCGATGGGTGACTGGCCACCTGGGCGATGCGCCCCTCGTGGGCATTACGTAGAGTGTGTGAGGGCTTGAGGTCTTGCTTGTTTGCAGCGTTCCATATGTTGATCGTGCCGTCGGAGCACCCGGATATAAGCACGCTTTCGTCCAACAGATGCCACAGAATGGTGGTCTTTTCTCGATGATAACCTGGCGGCAGTCTCCCAATCTGGGCCAATTCTTGGCCTGGGCGATTTTCAAAAAGGTAAATGCCTCCGTCCCAAGATGAGCACGCTATGGTGTTTCCGCCAGAATTGAACCGTACACAGCTCACTGCACGTGTATTTCCTTGCACGCTGTACGAGCCAAGAAGCTCGTATTGAGCGACGCTGGCTGCAATGTTTCGCCGGTGCCTGAGCACTTTTGTGAAATCCACGCCATTTGCAAAAGCTCTTTGCTGGGCGTTTCTTGCCATGGCCTTTTCCATCAGAGTTTCTAGAATGCGCTTGCGTGCGACTAGAAGCTGCTCGGAGCCCGGCGTGTAAAATTCTTCATCTTCTTCATCTTCGCTGGAATCTTCCATATCGACATCTTGTTCCAACTCGCCAACGCTGAAATCTGTATGTTTCTGCTCAGCCACGAGACGAATTAGCCGCTCGCGGCGCTCGGCGTTTCCCTCGCCGAAAAACGTCACGGGCTCGCCCAAACGGCGCAATTGTGCCCGCACATCGTCGTCGTGCGTAGGGACACTCGAAAACAGCGGCGCCGGCGGCGGCTTGTTGTTTAGTATGGGCGCATACGTAGTAGCCATGATATGTGACTAAGTAGTATGCGCGCGATGGGCATAAACACCGGGTCACGTGATGCACGTAGCGTAGACCGGCCACGTGACCAGCGTCTAGGCATGGTTGGTTTCCACCACCCGCTTGGCAAAACTGGCAAAGTCCTCGCCCGGCGTGATAATCTCATCCAAATCCGGCTGGCAAAACACCGCCAAGGTGTTGCGGGAAACACCTGCCACTGCAGATCCTTTGACATAATGCGGCACTGCTCTAAAAGAACCTTTGGAGATTTCTTGAAGCGCCGAACCGCTTTGAAACGCCAAACAGTCCTCTGGAATGTGCACCTGTACAACGCCACCACGGCGGTCCTTGATGTATAGCCCGGCGCTGGGGTCCGGGCTTCCGTCTAGCGTGCTGTTGCCGTCCATATACAAAGCACTTGTGAGACCCGTGAGACACGAATGGTCAATGTGTTCTCCACACCATCCATCCTTTTCTTTGGCCGCGTCCGCCTCAGCAGGGTAGTAGTGCAAGAAGCGAGCTTTGGAGCACGTAGACAGCCGTGTTACACGCAGCAAAAATCCGTTCTGGTATTCGGGAAATTTGGACTGGATGTAGACGTCGCAGTTGCTGGCCACACTCGTGGCAGTCTCCACGATCAACTTGCACAAGCTCTTGCAATCGGCCTTAAAACTGTCCATTCCTGGCAACGCTCTATGCGGCCACACGTTTGGCTCCGTGTACATTTTGGAGTCGGGGTACTTTTCCACGAGATCATTGGCTGGTGCTTCCAACAGCTCGTCTTTACAGAAAGCGCAGTTCACGTAGAAAGAGCCTTTGTTGAAGTCGGGCTGGCCCGACGCCTGGAGCTTTTCCTTTCCTCTTGACCAGCCTGTAAGCCACATGGCGTCTTTTCGCTCGAGCTTTTCTAGCTCTTCGTTGGGGAGATGTGCAAGTGCCGAGATACTGGTGAGCACCTTCAAACGAAGCTGCTTGAAGGAACTAGGAAGACCACTAACAATCAAAATTCCAAGTGAATCCGGCCCAAAGGCTCTTTCTAACACCTCTGCTGAAACGCCCTCATGGAGCTCCTGGACTGTGACGGTGACTGCATTCATTGCAGATAGCACTAGGTGATGAGATGTTGATTTGGTGGGGCATCACGTGCCGCACCGCGTGTGCAGTCTCACACCGTCTTGAGCATGTACTGGTGAAACTCTTCGATGGAGGTGAAAATTTGGCGGCTTCTTTTTTGTTTGTGGATTGACAAGAGACGGCTTTTTTCCCATTTCCGGGGGTTTTCCCATTTTCGAGCTGCCTTTCCTGTCAGTGTCAATATCAATGCTGCACGATCTGGCGAATGAATAGAAAACTTCTCCAAAAAAAAGGCCTGGAATTGAGCCAAGCTAACCTGCTTCAAAACCTCCAAATCTAAAGCCTCTTCGCAATCTCGGCTTCCAAATCGATACGCCCCTCTGATTATCTGGTCCAACGAGCACCAATGGTTATGATAATGCTCATTGACACTTTGGGCTTGCGACCCTTCAAGCGGCTCTATGCTCCCGAAAAGACTCGATGGGTTAAGTTCCGGCACTGGATCGTCAGCCAATGCCTGGAGTAACGGGCCTCTGAGACAAGTGTCGAAAGTAGCTTCGGAAAGAGCCTGAATGCAGTCCTCCAAGTCGCCAAAGAATGCCTCTATTTGCTCTATGACATGGTCATTCAGCGTTTTGCTGGTTGGAATGGAGACGTGCAAGCCAAAGTGGCTCCGGAACATCTTCATTCCGGTGGAAATTGTGTACGCCAAGCCACGTTTCTCCCGGAGGTTTTCATGGGCTTTAGACAGTATCATGAACTGGAGCATTTTGGAGAGCGTATAGGAGTAGCGGTCGTCACGTGCGCCCATTTGGATGTAGTACAAGACTCCACAAATTGCATTGTTTTCGCTACCAGCCGCCTGGAACTCGTAATACGCCCCGTATGCCAAAGAAAGAGAGCTTTCGAGGCTTCTTTCCGGGAAATCCACGGCGTGTTGCTGCAATAGGCAGGATTTTGCAGCCACTCGCTCCACGAGAGGTACGGGCGTGTGGCCACTGACGAGGATCTGGGTAGTAATTCGGCACCGCTGGGTGATCAGCGAGAAAGTGGCAAGTGAATCAGCGTCTACTAGCTCTAGGGCCAGAATGCGTTCTTCCGGCAGAACAATACCCTCCTCCAAAAGACGGTATATTGCCACGTGCAACTGCTTCATTCCCTTTCGCATAATATATTCCTCATACTTTTTGCGTAGAGAGACACGAGCCAGCTTGATTTCGTTATAGTGACATTCAGAAAAATTGAAGATGTCACTGAGGGCCGTTTCAAGAAAATGGGCCACAACCGAGTTACGGCCACCAGCAGTTACCAAAAGCGACGGCTCGCCATGGATATTAGCGTAGATACCCCACGTGGCTCCAAAAAGCTCTAGGCTGTAGAGCCTATGTTTCAAACGTTGGCCGGTAATGGCCGCCAAAATCTCGAGCAGCACCAATGTATGTGCGTTCTTGTGGAGTGTACGGAAATCCAAGTAAAAAGAAGCCAAAGTATAAGGCTCAAAAGGTGTTTCTGCGACCCACACCTCCAGCGCCGCTGACTTTGAGTGTAGCATCGGGTATTTAATCTCTTTTCGAATATGTCGGTACTTAGCCGAAACTGGTGCGGGAGTTTCCACGAGAAGGTCCGGGATTCTATGGCGCAAGTCGCCTATTGGATGAGTAACGGCTAAATCCTTCAAGGCGACGGAGCCACACAAGTCAAAGCAGAAGTTGAAACAAGAATATTCAAAGCCAAAAGAGGGATCTACCACCATAGGGCCCGGGGATTGCCCAAATTGGCGGAGAAGTGCCGTGTTTTTGTCGGAAACTATAAGCTTCGCTGCAGGTCTGGAGAAAAATTCAGACAAAGAAAGCTGGAAATCTGTGCCTTTAAGGCTCAGCAGATTCCAGGACCCCCTCACAAAGTCCTCCATTCCGGCCTGTAAATTTTCTGAGTAGCCAGCAACCTCATCACAGGCATCTGCTTCACGTGGAGCAGTCCGAAATAGGTAATCGTCGATTTCGATATACTCGCGTGCCACCGAGAGCCATGTGGCAGGAGAAAGCCCCATTAATATAATTTCAATGTATGAGAAAACAGCCGCCAAGATTGCAGCGATTCTACTCATTCCATGGTCTGTAGCCTCAAGTGAAATAACAAAGAGTGTGTCCTGTTTGGATACAGTCTGAGTGTACACATACAAGTTTTCGATGTACTGTTTGGTCCCTCTCAAGTAGTGACACAAGGAGTACAGCGATTCATCACCCATAACATTGCAGAAAATTCTTTGGAGTACCGGCGGCATTGAATGACTGCCTTTTCTCGTGGAAAAGAATAGCCTAACGTTACGCAGTATATCCGACTGCACGAAAATGCAGTTTTGACCTGAGTCAAGAAACAAATCAGGTGAAGCATGCTTCAAAAATTCAGTGGAAGATAGATCCTTGTATTGAGTAAAAGTAATCTCCAGAGATTCGGTGAAACCAGCGATTGAAGGCTCACGTGGGCAACCCGGATTGTGCTGGAGAAAATCAAATGCCTGCATAACCGACTTTCGAAGATGATTTATGGACTGAGGTCCTTTGATTACCAAAACACTTTTTGCAGGTAAAAAGACACGAGCATGATGCTCGAGAAGGAGACGCTTGAGATGCTGACAACCATGCAAAGTGGACTTGTTTCCAGTGGAAAATCGGCTGAATGAATGGTTTCGGTTGGAAACAAGCCGCAAAGCATGCCAAAGCACTCTTTCTCTATTTATCTTGTTCATATTGTGCTCATCATCCACAAAAGCTATTTCCCGTGAGATTGTCGCCTTTGAAATACGAGGAACCCTCAAAATGGAGGCAAACGAGGACAAAGCTGAGTCCAATATAAATGGCCCAGATTTGGGCTGCTCGTGTGCATAAGTAGACATTTGAAAAGCAAATGTAGTCTGGTCTGTGCCTGTAGATGCACTAAAAGTACCGCCACAACTCATAAGCATTTTTTGAAGATGAACCAATTCGTTCCCCAGACATACTATGTGTTCACATAAATGGGCCATGCCCAAAACAGACGAGTCCAGAAAAGATCCTCCGCCAATGGTAAGTGCAGCCGAAATCATATGTGACGTAACATCTTTGATTATGACACATTTAAGATTGGAAGAAAGCTCTAGACATTCGTATTGTCTGTTGGAATGCAGGGTTGGTAGTGAGAGGTCCGGATGCCATTGTTTACAGTGTTCAAAAGCGAAGGTCATAAAGTGTGAGAGATAAGAATTTGGGATAGCTGATAACTTTTGGAATAAAGTTGGATTTTGGAGTAAAGTTGAATTTTGGAGTAAAGTTGGATTTTGGAGTAAAGTTGAATTTTGGAGTAAAGTTGGATTTTGGAGTAAAATTGGATTTTGGAGTAAAGTTGGATTTTGGAGTAAAATTGGATTTTGGGGCAAAGTTGGATTTTGGAGTAATGGTGACTTTGGCTAATTAAGATGGGCATTTTATGTGACATGGTAGTTACCGCATTGGGCCATGACAATGGCTGCAAGTGGGGGTTCTAGAAGTAATCGTACATATGATATTGAATAGAGAATCGATTGCATAATTTTTGATATCTTAATAGGACATTTCTTGATAGTTGGGCAGAGTTTTAACCATACTTACTGACTATGCATATAAAGAAGGTGTATGATTTATGCGGGAAGTGTTCTGCAGCAAAGCCGCACTATCAGATAATGAATGGGTATTGAAGGTAATGGATTGGGTTCGATTTTCACCAAAATTAATAGGTTAATTGGTTACTCATTAAAATAAATGATTGAGTTCGAATAATTGACAAATTCATGACAAATTTATAATGATTAATAATCTCCATTGTACCTTGTGACTTTACTTCTCATTCACCGATTTTACAGCTTTCGCATTGACCTACATAAATAGTTTTGCACTCCCTCTATTCTTCCCCTTACTACTTAATACTCATATTCAAGCTTTATATATCACTCATATTCATGCTTATTATCACTCATAATCAAGCTTATTATCACTCAAAATCAAGCTTATAATCACTCATATATCAACCAATTCAATCTCCGTTGTTACATCTGTTAAGCTAATCTCTTATGATATATTACAAATATCACTCTTATGATATATCGCAAGTATAATGATTTTGCTGGCTCCTCGTGCTTATAAAGTCCTTAAATTTTTTTGTCAACTCCTTATTCATCAACTCCTTATTCCCATTATATTCTGATTCTACCTCGCTATTCACACGGTGTGCGCTTATCAGTACAGCCTGCACATAGCAATGCTGGTGATCATGTGGCCTGCAGACAGCCATGCGCAATCGTCCTTCTCCCCATAATCCTCCACCATTCTTCTACATATATACAACACTTGCAACCCCTAAACCACGCTCAAACCCCAACTTTTCCACACTCCACATTTAATCAGTTCCACTATCACATCCAGTTCCACTACAAAATCCCAGTTTAACTACCACATCCAGTTTAACTACCATACTACCACGTTCACTACCCATACATCTTGGATCCTTCCATACATCCTGATCGACTAAGCATATACGCCCCTCCCAGTCCTATGCTCAACAACATTCTCCATGGCCAACCCCTACATGTACAATAGCTACCAGTATTCGCCCTCTCTGCCAAACTCGCAGTTGAACACATCTCCTACATTTGTCAACGCGCAGTATAACGGCTTGTCGTCGTCGTCGTCGTCAACTTCCAGTTCCTCCAGCAGCTACACTTATGCGTTACACAATCCGCGGTTGAGGTACTACTTGTCCAAATCGTTTGATGCCGAGGACGACCTTGAGTTTTGCCCGGAGATTCCCGACTACATAAACGGAAGTCCGACCTTGAAGAAGTTCAACCCTTACACTGCGCTGGTGTTTTCTCCCAACACTTCAGTGGAACACGATGCTCCTACATTGACTCAAGCTGTGAGTGCAGGGCCGCTGGCTGCACGGATCAGAAAACCCATTGAAATAGTGAACCCACACACCAAGGGGCGGATGGGGTCTCCCATGACAAAGTAAAGACGGAAGGACTCTGGGAGTATTCCTGTTTGTATATTAACACCCACTGCAACGCAGAATCGATATGAAATATAAAGAGTGTAGAAATAGAAGATATTAGTGATATTGTGATGATTTTTGTTAGTGATATTGTGATTAATTAGAGTTGGGTAAATCCAAATTGACGTAAACAGAGTTGGGTATATCCATATTGACGTAAACAGAGTTGGATGAATTTATTAACATTAGAGTTGATGAATAAAGTTGGTTGAACTGGAATTTACAGTTGATTATCTAGGGTGATTAAGTGAATTAAACTGGGTAGATAGAATCTTGAATCTCGCATTATGCTAGATCGTAGAACCCAATGTACACTGTGCGTTACAATAGATTAAATCGTTCAAATCTCGGCTGATGCAGTAAGTCACATGATATGTCAAGACAAGCATTTAACTATACTCTACTGCAATACCAGCCATTATTCATCGCCTGTATCCAAAATAGGAAAGTCGACCCAAAACTATATGCAGCACCGCCAGACCCTGATACCGGCCTCACAGGACCGGAAAAGAGACGGAATCTGTGTTTCGTATGCAGGCGCACGTCTACTTTGGGAAGGTCGGTTATCCGATAGCGCACCCAACCGCCCGTTTAGGCAGGTGCAGCAGCCCACACCATCCATACTAGCGGTTACAGATCCGCCAGGCAGTATATAACAGGCCGCCAATTCCCATTCCATTACTTTTTCCTCATCTTTTTCATCATGTCCCTCCACCCCTTCGACTCCGCCACCGACGCGGAAATCAGAACGGCCTCCAAGCTCGTCAAAGATGCATACCCAGCTTCAGCAGAAGTTCACTTTGTCCAGATCGACAGATTGGACCCACCAAAGAAGGACATGAAGAGATACTTGGAACTCGAGAGAAACGGCGGCAAATTGTTCTCAATCCCAAGAGTTTTCTATACCTACTACTACACCAACACCACCACCTTCAACAAGGCACTTGTGAATGTTAGTGCTGGCCACATCATCACAAAGACGGAATTGCCCAAGGGCGTGGTGGGCCCATTTTTGCCGGACGACATGATGATCTGGGAAGAGTACTGTAACAACTACCCAGAGGTGGTGGCCGAAATCGAGAAGTTGAAGTTGCCCAAAGGCTTCAAGGTCAGAAACGACCCTTGGATCTACGCCACCGACGACCCCAACGAGACCAGACCCTTGGTTCAATTCTTCATGTACGTGTTGGCCAACGACGGTCACCCCGAGTCCAACCACTACTCGTTGCCCTTGAAGTTTTCGCCCGTGTTCGAGGCATACTCCAAGAAATTCGTCCGTATTGACTTTTTGCCAGGCGGCTACGACGCCACCACCACGGCCACCGGCCCATGGCACCAGGTGCCTGGTGTGGAGTACCACCCCGACCTCAACGGAGAGTCTGTGATGAGAGTGCCAAAACCGCTTATTGTGGAGCAGCCCGAAGGTGCTTCTTTCACCACCGAAGGCTCCAAGGTCAAGTGGCTTGGCTGGGAGTTCCGCGTGGCCACCACCGCCAGAGAAGGCTTTGCTGTGTATGACGCGTGGTTCAAAGGCAGACAGATTTTGTACCGTCTCTCGTTGTCGGAGATGACTGTTCCTTATGGAGACCCCCGTGCACCCTACCACAGAAAGCAGGCCTTCGACTTAGGAGACTGTGGCTTTGGTGTCAACGGCAACCCTTTGAAACTCGGATGTGACTGTCTTGGAGTCATCAAGTACATGGACGGCAGAACCATCAACGCAGCTGGTGAGCCCAAGGTGATTCCCAACACCGTGTGCATGCACGAGCAGGACGCAGGTATCTTGTACAAGCACATGAACTACCGGACGGAGCACGCCGTGATTGCCAGAAAGCGTGAGTTTGTTGTTCAGACCATTGCAACCGTGGCCAACTACGAGTACATCATCAACTTGAAGTTCACCAACGACGGTATCATCGACATCGAGGTGCGTGCCACGGGTATTTTGTCCACCATGCCAATCGATGAGGGCGTGACTGTTCCATGGGGCACAGTTGTGGGGCCTAATGTCATGGCTGCTTACCACCAGCACATTCTCTCCTTCAGAATTGACCCGGCCATCGATGGTCACAACAACTCGGTGCTTTTCGAGGACACGGAGAAGATGCCAAAGAATGACTTAAATCCTTTCGGCACCGGCTTCACCACCAAGAAGTCTTACTTGAACAATGCAGGCTACGTGGAGCAGTCGCCATTCACCAACAGAACTTACAAGATTGTCAATGAGAACAAAATCAACCCAATCTCCAAGCTGCCTGTTGGATACAAGATCATGATGCCTGCCAAGCAGATGCTTTTGGCGGACCCCGAGTCGTTCAACTCCAAGAGAGCACTCTACTCCACGCAACAGCTCTGGGTCACCAAATACCATGATTACCAGCTTTTTGCTGCCGGAGAGTTCACCAACCAGTCTCAAGGAGACACTGGTCTTGCTGAGTGGGTCAAGGACAAGGAGCCTGTCAGAGATGACGACATTGTTGTGTGGGCCACCATGGGATTCACTCACATCCCCAAGGTTGAGGATTTCCCTGTTATGCCAGTGGAGACCCACAACATTCATCTTTCGCCAGCCAACTTTTTCGAAAGAAACCCTGCTTTGGACTACCCACAATCGGTCAATGCTTTCAACAAGTCTTCTTTGCAGCAAGAGGGTGTTTTGAGAAATGAGACCAGCACCTGCTGCAGCAAGACGAACCTTTGAGGAGCGATTTATAGATGCTAGCTTTTAATACATTAGATTCTGACTTGTTATACACATATTCTTCAACAACCATAACATTAGTACTTTCATAATATTCAACAATCATAATATTAGTACATTCATAATATTCAACAATCATAATATTAGTACAAGATATTAGTACGCATCCTCATCAGTGCTGCTTAACGCACATGCAGTACGTCTCCACCCCAGTGCACCCATTCTTTTTCAGGTCCTGCATCTGCATCCTGCACAGTGCATGTTTCCCGCGAGATTCTTTCTACTCAGCCAGCTACTCCTTATTTCCCTGAAGTCCTTTCTTCTGCTTCAGCAAACCTTTATAACAAGATACCTCCCTCATTTTCACAACTAATTTGACTGCTCATATAATGCTACAGACTTCCCAAGGTATGTCCAACGCCACGCCGCTCCATGCGCCATACTAACATCTAGTCGTCTACGATATAAGCGATAAACCTCACACACGCAGCAGGTTCAGCTGGGTCAAGCGTCTTGTTCAGGGGCAAAATAGAAACGTGGCCGCAGGAATGCGTACGCCGCCACGCCCTCATGACTTGAAGTCCAAGCCACATGCAGCCGTGAAACGCACTTACGAGTTCAGCGACGAAGAGTCTGCGTCTTTCCAATCAGACAATGTCAGCACTACCCCGTTGAAGCTGGTCATCTCGCACACGTCCACAACAAACCCTCCTTCTCTCATAAGTGGTGAGGCTGCCCACGAAAGCGTCTCAGGAGTAGCCTCCACTGCAGAAACATCACTTGCCCCCAGTGGCCACGTGTCATTAGCGCCAAGCACCCCCGGCCAGAGCCGAATGGAGCGTGACCGGGAGAGAGATCGTGATAGTGAGTCTATCGTCACACTTGCAAGCTCGTCTCGAAGAACTCGCCGGCGTAGTTTAGATGACAATTGCAGTATGGCTGGAATCGCCCCTGCCAGCATTATGGAGCGGCTCCTGGTGCATGCAGCGCATCCGCAGCCTGAGGCCCAAGACTCTACCGAGTAGTGTATAAATATGGCCAAATCTTCAGACAATTAATGGATTCGGAGTGTAGCGTCAGGATGCAAGAGTGTGGAATCAAAAGAAGCCAGAGTGCAGATTGTTCACGTGACTGATAGGCGGGGTTTGACTTTTGAGTCAGCGCGCGACGGGCTGGTGCGGCGCTGAACAATGTACCCCTCGCGAGTATTGAGAGCTCTGTTCTATATTTCTGGTCTGGGCCCGTTTTATGTGTGTCACCTGATTGGGATGAGTTGTTACGCTGGGATTTTTGTGTCCAACGTTTAGCCCATGCGGCCTTTTGCCGCTGGCTTCCCCAACTT
Source organism: Metschnikowia kipukae (assembly GCA_002370135.1). NCBI lineage: Eukaryota > Fungi > Ascomycota > Pichiomycetes > Serinales > Metschnikowiaceae > Metschnikowia > Metschnikowia kipukae. The sequence continues at coordinate 657,894 of NKZJ01000102.1, forward strand.
TTTTAGTGCTTGTGCATTTATGCACGGTTGTGAAATTGTAAATGGCAGAGCCGTAATACAATAGAACATTCAGAATTGTAGATGTCCATGAAAATGTCTCAAGAGTCCATTTGTCCAGTGTATGGTTTGTCAGTAATGATAGTGGCAATGATGTTGTCAGTAATGGCATATCAGTTTAGATAATATCAACAGTGGAAATGCAGTGTCATCACTCGAATATAGATGGGAACGCGAAAATTTGCATTAAAATGCCAACTGAGTAATCAACGCACCCATCAATATAGCGATAGAAGACATGACCCATCTGATCAGACTTTATACAGCAGATTTGCTGCAACAAATTTGTTGCACCCACCAAAATAAAGAAAGCATGTATATAGCTCAAGTACTTTATCCTGTGATGTAAAAGCCCAACATGCCAATTAGCAAGAATACCCGCGCGGACTTCAGTTTAAAAAAGAACATGTATGCATTGCGGCTAATCTCGATAAGGTTCCGCTTATATGACATACATGCTTCCACAGGACACAGCCGCCAAATTCCATCCACACATTCCATCCACACATTAGCATTGCAAACGTGGCGGGGAAAGATCATTTTGGGATTACCCCGCCATGAAGCCCACTTGCAAAGTATTCATACTGCCCACAATTTAGATTGCATTTCAGATTTGCGCAAGGCAGTGAAACGAGCACGCGAGCGCAAAATAAGCTTCCTTGGAATTAAGCATTCTGAATAGGCGACGATTAGGCTTTAACGTTAACAGCCTTAATTTGTCAGAGCATTAACCGAACCGAATGGAGACAAAAAGCCCAATAAGGCACGGAAGATAAAAGTTAAGGGTTATAAATTAATCGTCAAAAGAAATGTCACCAGGTCTTATCTTTTGTATTCAGGAGGTATGTATTCTGAGCACTTGACACTTGCAAACTGTTAGCTCGGGGCATCAAACGTTGAGCGCATGTGAAGGATTAAGGGGTGGATTTAGTAAAGGCTGACTAATACCAAATGGTTCAAAAAAGATGTGAAGAATTGGAAATAAAATCGCAGATTTTCGCTTTGCTTCGAGGATCTCTTCTCTATTTATATTAAAGCGTTGCAAAATAAATGTGCTTTGCAGTTTCAGATTTCGGGCTTGGCTTCTTTTGGCTCGTATTCGCAGACAAGCGCGTTTTCACTTGCTGAAATTGAGGCCCAAAACGCGCGTTTCAGCGCAGCCTGCATACAGCTGTGCGTTGGCTCTAGAAAAAACTTCCCACTCCATGCATGGATAATTACGTGCCGACTTGCCCGTGGGGGTGAGATTTGTTAAAAGTGCACTTTCTTCCTCAATAATAACAGGAAAATGTTGGATAAAAAACAGTCAGATTTCTGAAACATAAATTCAATCCCAACTCTTTTTCGTGTCTGAAAAAATTCCATCTATGGCCATTCCGACGCTTCGGCATACACACCACCATGTTGCTGCCCCATGATTGCCCCACCTTGGAATCATGCATAATTCGATGCGTATATGCCGTACGCCTGTACACACCATGCGCGCGCATGAGTAGCGCAGAAGTTTGGGATTTCCGACCCTTCAAAACCTTTATATATAAGTATACTCTTCACCGCCGCTCGTGCGCTCGCATCAGCCAATTCTTTATATATTCTGTGCTCTTATTTAGTCAGCCAGCCACATTGTGTGCCGCCTTCACTTCTTGCTTCAACTCCCCGCGATCTCCTCACTGACACAAAAAGGCTTGATTGCTTTTGTTTTTTCCCATTTGCCCACTTGTGTCTACTTCCATTTCACCACCCTAACCTGGTTTGATACTGACTAACCTGGTTTCACTGACTAACCTGGTCTTAATACTGAACCTTTGATACTGAATAACCTGACATTCTATAACTCTCCTCACAATGTCCACTCTTACTTTGGCTGTGGAAAGCCTTTTTCTGCCGGAACTTGCACCAGCCACGAAGCAAGCCACAATCTCCCACAAAGCTGTTCCTTGCTCTAGGCTGGCTCCCGGAACCTTGGCCGACTTCTCCTCCATATATCTGACTTCTTTGCCAGATTTAAAGCCCATCTCAAAACCATCCTCTGTGCCGCTTCCTGTGCAAGAGTTGCCCAAGGATGACTTGGCGTTGCCAGTTCTGTGGGTGCGTAACCCTCAGCCCACTGTGGCTCATGCTCCCCAAACCGAAGCTTTGAAAGCACTGCCAACGGATATTTCTAAATCTCCGGAACCATTTGCTGAGTCCGAGGTTGAGCCAGTCATCTTTGTATCCGAAAGTCCCGCTGAGAAACCTAGAGCGGTTTCTGAGGGAACCATTCGTACTCCTTTGAAAAGCTTGAAGCTGTCGTTGAAACTTCCTCATCTTTCCAGAGTGCAATCCGCATCTCTGCTCTCCCCAAAATCTGTGAAGTTCGCTTCTAGACTAGAAAATGTCAAGATGTTTGACGGTAAGGACTCGCCTCTCTCGGTCTCGCTCCAGAATACTCCCTGTGGCTCTCCTAACTCGTCTTCCAACTTTGTCAACGACTACTTTTCCATTCCCCGCTCGTTTGGTGATTTGTTGTCTGATTCGGACTCTGATTCCGATGATGAAGTGGCCCATGACATGTTGTACAAGATCAACAGCTCCAATTTTGTGGCCCCCAAGAACATCTACGACAAAAAAGATTGTCCAGTGTACCTCCAAAAGGCAGTCCTTTCTGCCGACAAAAAGTCGCTTATTCTCATGGTCATGTGCCAGAACTTTGCATTCGAAAAATCCCTTTCGTTGAAGTTGACCTTTAACGGATGGAAAAGCCAAATGATATTTAACAACGCCACCTACGTGAGCCTGTTTGCATCGGCTAATTTTGACCAGTTTAAATTCTCGGTTCCGCTCACTCATTTACCGTCATCCATTTCTCCGCAATTCTGTATCAAGTATACCGTCAATGACACTACCTACTGGGACAATAATGACGCCCGCAACTATCACTTTTTCCTTTCGGCTGTTGCCAAACCAAAAACTAGCTCTCGTGACAAGATTGCCTTGAAGGCTGGATCTCAAGACACATTCTCATACAAGCCCCCCTCTTTTTCGCAAAACGCGTCTTTTCACTTGGGACTGAGCACAAGCTCTCCCAAACCAGAACCTGCTGGCGGGGTCGTGAACAAGTCCACTCAGTCAGATTATGAGGAGCTCGTCAATAAATTGAACTCGGTCAAGGAGTCCAGCGAGGTCACATTGCCCGCATTGTCCAGGCCCAGCTTGCTGCGGGCCAGCTCGTTGCAAACGGAACAACCACGGATCCCATCAAGAACCAGCTCATTACAAACATTGAGGCCCAGATATTCCAAATCTTACAAGAGTAAGACAGCAGAGCCACGTGAACCGGAGTCGCCTCTCCACAAAAAAACTGCTCAGGAGGACACCAAAGTTTCTTCCTTAAGCGTTTCTGCAATGGCCCTTGACCAAATGAACACCGGCATAGGCTCTGGTAGTGAGAAAAGCTACGTGGCCAAGCCCGCTAAGGACTTGAACTCTGCTGACATCGGCACCATGTCCTATGCGGATTTGCTCCAGAAATATTGCTTCAACGGAGCGCAGAACGGATCAGCCTGTTCATCTCCGTTTGAGTCCACATCATGCTCGCGCAATAGTTCGACGACATCTATGAACTCGGAATTTGCAACCCGCGGCTCGCCGTTCCACTCGTCATCAAGCACGTTTTATATTTAGATAATAGATGCAGCCTTAGTTACTGATAAGTTCTCCAGCATAGATAGCCGCGGCAATATGCAGTATAGAAATTGTAATGGAATTATGCAGTATAGAAATTATATGTAGTTGTTCATAAAAAATGCTAATGGAATCGATGGGCAGTTTGAAAAACCATATATATTTCGAAAAATACTTATGCTCACACTTATGAAACAGATCAAATTATCATGTTTTTTTTGGAGTTTTGCCCACCGATATTAAATATTTGCTGTTTGTGCAGTCAGCAGGTTGATTCGTTGGTGGTGTTCCGACTGTTTATACTTGCTTCAAAAAGTCTTATTTCGCTGATAAAATAGCTATGAATTATATCGGTATTTGTTCTTCTTTGATGGTTTATTCCCGACTGGTTTCTTCATTTATATAGTGTGAGATAAGACGAGTCACGTGGGGAAAGGCGTGATTCCTAGACTCTTATCTTAACTGCAGAAGAAACTTCACGTGACGGTGATGGTGTACTGGTGTAATGACCACTGGAGGGTCTAACAAATGATCAAATTAACGTAGAAAGGATCAGCTATTGCAAATAACGATAATTCAACGCAATTACACTAGATAACGACGATAATCTCCAACTGGATTGCAATGTTCTCTAATCTACTCAAATTCTCATTTTAGTTATAAAATTCCAAAAGTTCCAAAAAAGCTTCGGAATAAGCCGAAAGATCCCGGAGACAGCATACATGGGCCCGTGCACCAGGGGAATATCTCTTGAAGTGTGGAGCGGACTGCATACAGAGCGTCTCTCCGCGGTTCAAAGCTCCAAAAAACCATACCATCAACTCACCAAAATGTCCTTCGGAAGCAGAGCAGCAGAAAGACTCGCCAACAAAATCATCCTCATCACCGGAGCTTCCTCCGGAATTGGAGCTGCCACCGCCCACGAATTTGCAGCCGCCGCAAACGGCAACATCAAGTTGATCTTGACGGCCCGGCGCGAGAGCAAATTAACCGACTTGGCCTCCGAATTGAGCCTGGCCTACAAGCCGATCCAGGTGCACACCGCCAAGCTTGACGTTTCAGATGCAGCATCCATCAAACCGTTTTTCAGCGGATTGCCCCGGGAATTTTCCGACATTGATGTGTTGATCAACAACGCAGGGAAAGCACTTGGAAAAGAGACCGTTGGCGAAGTCACAGCAGACGATCTCCAAGGCATGATGCAGACCAACGTCATGGGATTGATCAACATGACACAGGCAGCGTTGCCGATATTCAAGGCGAAAAACAGCGGAGATATCGTGAACATCGGCTCCATTGCCGGGCGTGAGGCATATCCCGGTGGCAGTGTATACTGTGCCTCCAAAGCCGCCGTCAACTTCTTCACTCATTCGTTGCGCAAGGAATTGATCAGCACGCGGATCCGAGTTTTGGAGGTGGATCCCGGGGCCGTGGAAACGGAGTTTAGCTTGGTTCGTTTCCATGGCGACGACGCTGCCGCCAAGAAAGTGTATGAGGGCACCACGCCTTTGACTGCCAGCGACATTGCGGAGATTATTGTCTTCGGCGTATCTCGGAAGGCCAATACGGTGATTGCCGAGACGTTGGTGTTTCCCAGCCACCAGGCGGGCGCTACCCACGTACACAGACGCTAGACTGCCTGTGGAGCAGAGTATTGCAATGAAGAAGTGATGTCTGCCAGGACAGTGAAACTAGCAGTCCCCAAGCAGTAAAAGCAAAACGGATGCTGGATGATTGCTGGATGATTGCTGGATTTATCCGAACGTTGAAGGGCTAGAAGCTGAGCTGCTCCAAGGTCTTTCCCAACTTGGCGGCGCCGTCGGCACCCCCATCAAGCAGCACCTTGGCCCGGTTCATCTCTAGTCCCGCCAAAAGCAAACAAGCCTTGCAGATTTTGTTGGAGGTAATGTAACCGCATTTTTCACAAGTATTGCCGTCCCGCCTGTGCAAGGCCACCGATCCGTCGCTACGGACTTCCTGCTCCAGCGGCATCTGGATGCTGTTTTTAGCATTTTGGGTTCCCTTTTCGTTTTGGCTTTTGATCCCGTTTTCGTTTTGCCTTTGGCTTTTACTTCCGGCCTTCACATTTCTCTTGTACTTCTGAGTCACCTTCTTCTTCCGCGCCAACACCAAATGCTCGCCCGAGTAAATTATATCCATAATGCAAGACGGCCGAACAGCGCCTAGACCCTTGAGAAGCTCCCGTGCCGTGCCCCGAAACGCCTCCGGCGCATACGTGCACTCGGTGGAAAAGTAGTCAAGCTTCTTGTAGTGTGCATACAAGACAATTTCCTTCTGGTACGAATATTTGAACGGCTTCGACCGTTTGATGGGCAGTCCTGCACTCTGCGTAAGAATCGACGTCAGGCTTTCCAAACGTGCCGTGTCACCACGGAGAATGTTCATGAGTACCGTTTCTGCCATGTCGTCGGCGTTATGACCGGTGACCACGTGATTGATGCCAAGTCGAGCCGCTCCCCGGTCAAGCGCCTGTCTCCGTAGAACTCCACAGTATGTGCAGCTGCTTCGGATGCCTGCACACGACACGATTTCGTCCATCAGCCAATTGTACAACTCCTTATACAGGACGATTTCCAACTCCATTTCGTATTGTTGTTGGTTGCGTTTCACCGTGGCTAGCGAGTCGTCTCTGTAGCCTTTGATGCCCTCGTCGATGGAGAGAAGCACGAGCTCGAGTCCGTAGTTGTACCGCTCGTTGAGCGTTTTTAAAACGGATGCAAGAACTGTGGAATCTTTTCCGCCGGATGCTCCGATAGCCACACGGTCACCGGGTTGGAAGAGTTGTGCAGACACGATTGTGTTGTGGATTTCGGTTTCAAAAACGACATAAAAGCATTCTTTGCAAACTTTCTGGAGGTTTTTTGGTCTTTTAACGACTGCTTTGCGGCCGTGGCAAATTTCACAGAGGGAGCTGATTTTAAGCGGCTTGTCTTTTCGGCTTTCCATGATCTATGTGTAAATAAGTGAATGTATGTGAATGTTATGAATGTTAGAGTGTTATGTTATATGAATGTTATGTTATGTGGATGTGTTGTATAAGTATAATGAAATTATATAGTAATTACGATGCGATGATGTGAGCATCGCTATGCACCCGTACATCTGATCTATACCAATATGCTACTACCTCATCATTCACCACATTCTCTCTGCCTACACTGAACTCTATTAAACACTTGGATTAGAGACATGGCCGTCTCACATGCTATAAACTCCAGCCTGAATTCAACTCAAGCAGTCGCTTGAAACTCATCGTTGTTCGTGTTGATATTGGCGTATCTGAACTTACTGTTTTCTTCCTGTAAAATCTCCTTCTGCTCCTTCTGCTCCTTCTGTTGTTGCTGCTGTTGCTGCATCACTTGCTTTCTAAAGTGACCGTTGGATGATGTCTGCTCGTTCTTCTCGTTCAACATTCCGACCTTCTCATTCATGACAATGGCCAACTCTTGCAATCTGCTTCTTTGAGGGCCGTCGGTGGTGAAGTTGATGAAGTTGTTGGTCAACGATCCTTGAATATCCGAGGCAGCGAGCATCTTCTCAATGATGCTGCTGACGACAGACTCCTCGAGCTGGAACATGGCTGCCAACTTCTCGACAGACAACTTTGTGAAAATGGATTGATAGGTGAAGATGTAAGTTCTCAAGCCCTCCACTTGCAACTGGCGCTTCAACATCAGCAACAAGGCACTGGTGTCGGGCACCAACTTCCAGATCTTTATGGACGATAATAATTCATATGCCTTGGCCCAGTTGCCTCTTTGCAAGAATTTGGATGCATAGATCAAGTGGTCTTTGATACTCTCGGGAGGCCCGGTGAAGTATTGTCTATCGTGGAACTCCAACTTGCTCTTGAACGACTTGATGCTTGTTTTGCGTTTCGAGTCTTTGGGCAAGTTCGAGGCGGCGGCCAATGCGGGAATCTCAATCAACATGGAGCCGGTCATAAACACACAGTCCAACAACTCCAAGTTGATGTGCATGTGGAAAGGATACAACTTCTGCTTCTCTGCAGAGGTCACCTGGCTGGGGTATTTGTTGACGAAGCCCTGGCCCAACAACTCCTTGACTCTTTGCGAGTTGACAATCTCGTTTAAAATCTGGTGGGACTCCTCGATCTCGCCGCTCTTGAAGGCACTCAATCCCAATTGCACCAATGCTCTGTTGTATAAGACCTGCACGGACGAGTCAAGCTGGTGAATTTGACTGTATAGTTGAGACTCCAAGAACACCTCTCTGGCCTCGGCGTACTTGTTGTTGACGGCAAGGAAGTATGTGTAGGATAACAAGGCGGTGGACTTGTAAACGGAGGCATCTTGCTTGCACAAGAAACTGCGCAAAGCTGCAAGTACAGCCTGAGGCTCGGTGCCCTTGGTGATCAACTCCGAATCGTCAAGACCAGAGCCGCTCCAGGCATTCTCCCAAGCGGCCTTTTCCAAGATTTCAATCAACTGTGCAGGCTTGAAGTAGACGTGTTCCAAACGCCTCAACACGATTCTGGCCAAATGCTCTGTGTCGCCGGAAACGGATTGCACGTACACTTGGGCACGCACAATCAAGCTGTAGAGATCGGACTCGCCCTTCAATCTCTCAATGTATTCCGTGGAGTGTGGGTCTGTGTTTTGCAAGTACTTGGCAAACTCGTCGTCCAAGCGCTCCAACACAGAGGAAATGGAGCCCTGCACCACCTTAACTCCGGCAGCGTTGGCTTCAGGCTCCACATCAATGTCGTCGGTGGCGGCGCCGGTCTCGGAGACTTGGTAAGAAGAAAAGTTCTTCTCCAAGAGCGCCAACAACTCGGCGAGATCGGATTCGTTGCTCTTCCACAAGGCAATTGGCATGTACGCCAGATTGGAGCCGGCGTCGAATCTCACCGAAAGCAACATCTGGTAAACGGAAATGAGCTCGAAAACGGAGCCACTGGTCTTGGCGTCGGCCAACAACTTCTCCAAAACAGACACCTGTTCGAGCTTGTCGATGTTCTTCTTACCTCTCGTTTCGGCAATGCTCTTCAAGGTAGTGAACACAGGGCTCATGACACGGGCCGTGCCGGACACTGTGCCGACCACGGCCTCCTTCTGCTCGGAGTGGGCCTGCTGGGATACCTGTACAGGCTCCTCGGAATCGAAGGCCTCGGGGTTTTCCTTGTATAAGTCCATGTACGGCTTGAATTCTTTCGTCTGCTTCTTGACTCTCTGTCTCAAGGTGTTCAACGCCCTGCTCTGGTCGGCCGGCATTTTCTTTTTGTCCTTTTCGGTGGCCACCTCGTTGATGGTTTCGTCAACTTGAGCCAACAATTTGTAGTAGAAGTTAGGAATGCCGATTTTCTGCTGGTTCAATCTCACCAACAGCTTGTTCAAGCGGTCAAACTCGGTGAGCACAGAGGCCCAGTTCTCCAAGTTCTTGGCGTTGAAGATGGAGTCCACGGCCTCTTGGATGTCGTCCAAAAGCTTTTCTTTGGCGGACTTGACCACTTTGCGGCCCTCGTTTTCGCTGTCCGAGTCCAGATCGTTGGAGCCTCCTTTCAAGAAATCCTTTTTCAAAAAGTACGAGGGGCCGACGCCGCTGTAGTCGGAATCGTCGTCATCTTCGGAGTCCAGATCGTCGTTATCGAACTCACTGTCGGTGGAAAACTCCTCGGAAGAAGACATCAACTCTTCCTCCGTGCTCAACAAGTCTTCCTCGGAAGACGAGGAGTCAGAATTGTATCCTGAGGCAAAAAATCTCGACATAGTGTGGGGAGAGTTTTGGTGGGATACTCAGTATGGGGTCTCTGAAGGGTAAAAATGGTGGTTTCAGCAAAATTTTCAGCAGCGGGTGTGTGCAGGCGCGCTGGTGCGCTGGTCCGCGCACGCCCTTCTTTGGTCCGCTGTCGCCGCCGACTCGGAGTACTGCTCGGGGATTACTGGATTGGGAGGCTAGGCTATTTATGCAATGGGAGGTTATTTCTTTGGTCTATTGTGGTGGGAGGATAGTGTGGTGGTTCTTCGCGTCGCGTCTGGTATCTTATATCTATGCGCGCCTCTCAGTGTATGATCTCACAGTGTATGATCTCACAGTGTATGATCTCACAGTGTATGATCTCACAGTGTACATCTGGGCCAGGATAATGATGGGTTTGAGGAGTGACAGATTCTGAATTTGTAGAATTGAATGTTTGTAAAGATGAGTCTAGAAGCGAAAGATCAAGTTTAAAGTTTGGAATATGGGTTGATTTGGCATCTTGTACTGCCATCACTCGCATGATGTAAATAACTCTCACTCTCATTCAATTCAGCTCGGTATAGGACCTGACACGGGAAAACTTAAAATCCTTCTCGTTCTTCAAGGAAAAATCCACCACCTCTCCCTCTCGGTCTTCATACCCCGGACTGTTCTTCCACACCGCATTAAAGTCGATCCACCGAAGCTTGCAGTGCTTCAGAATCGCCCCGAGGTTTTTGATCTGGAAATTGTAATGAAACGTGTAGTATGCAACTGAACCCTCGTGGATGGTCACGTGAACCTTGGCGTCCGTAGATATTGTCCACGTGCCCCGGTAGATGCGGTGGGGCTCGTCCAGTGGGTCGATCCGGCTGAGATCTCTCTGTTCAAAGTTGGCAACAAGCCTTCGGAGCTTATTCTCCTTCAGAAGTTGTGGCACCACTTTCTGCGGCTCAAGTCGGGTGAGTGCAGCCACACATTCGCCTCCCGGATAGAACCGTAGATATCTGTAATATGTCACCAGCCGCACAGGATTGTTCAAGCTTGAAGAAAGCTCAGCACGTCCTCCCTCGCTGTAGTAGTTTACCACACTTATATAGCAGCCGTGGAATTTCACAAAAGGGCGCTCGTGGAGCATCTGTTTCCAAGAATTGCCATATTGGGGCAATGCCACCACCGGGTCGAGGGGCACGGGCTTTTCGTCTCCCATAAACCCGCTGTTTTCCTCGTAAACCTGTTTAGGGTAAATCATGTAGCACAAATGGCGCCAAACCTCCGAACGGCCAAACGCCAAATAAGCATTGCGTTTGCACGTGATCCCAAACCGGAACCACGCCTCAGGGTCCTCTTGCACCAATGTCTGCATCACCTGAATCCAGATATCCTGGGGAAGGGCCAATAATGGCGAAACCGGCAGAATTTCGGGTTTTTCCGCCAACAATCCGGCAAATCGGACCCCCAAGTCGTCGTCATCGCCGGCGCCCGGCGGTAGAGCTTCAGCGTGCTCAAAAGACTTCAAAAGCTCGTTGACATTGATAGCTTTGAGGACCGATTCGTCGATTTTGCGGGCGGCGTTTTTTCCGTTTTGTGCCCGGAGATTCTCGATGTTTTTTGGCACTTTCTGTGATCGGTAGAGCAAATCAATCAGCTCGTTGAGCTTAAATGCCTCTCGGTAGAGGTTGACGGCGTCGGACATGAGCCCATGCTGCTCTTTTTCCGTGGCTTTTTCAAAAAGCTGCATTGCCCGTGAGTCCTTTTCCCCTTCGGCAGCAATCTGGGCCGACATGACGAGGAAAAATAGGTGGTGGCGAAAGAGAATGTTCTTTTGATAGTGTAGTGACTGTGATGTTTAGTTCGCGTGCCTGTATACAGGACTAGGTTTCCGATAACGCCTGCAGAGTGACAATCTACGATGAATCCACGGATGAACTACAAACTGGTATTATTTGAGTGGGGAGTAATACTTTCGATGTGTATTCTTCTATGAGTATTCTTCTATGAGTATTCTTCTATGTGTATTTTAAGATATCTTCAACTGTTCCTTCCTAGAACAAAACAACACCAAGTCCACTGCCCTCGTCACTGACATTCTTGTTCTCATCAATACCACCGTGAATCTTCTTGGCCTTGTAGTTAAACAAGTAGTAGTTGAGAATACCGTCACCGCTGCCGAATTTCGCATCCTTGATGAATAGCGGATTGTCCTGGCTGGTCAACGCATTAAACACATCCACATCATATTGCTTGGAGGTGATGAGGGCATCGTTTATCAACGAGTTGAGGCGCTTCTTGTATGTGGGCAAGTCCTCCTTGTAGCTGTCGGTGGCGTAGTAAAACAAGTAGGCAATTCCCAACTCGCTGTGGGCCTTGTTGCCCAAAACCGTGAACGGAAGCAAGTAGTAGGAGAAGAAGTCCAGAATGGTGCCATCGTCCCGCTCCACAACGTACGTCTTGATGACCCGCTTGTCTGCAGATTCGCCCAGCGCAGGGTCCAAAAGCCAATGTGCCAACTCGTGTTTTTCGAACACCTGCACCATGTCGAACCTCTCCTGGTACTCGTGTAACAAATCAAACACCTGGTCTAAGTCGCGAGATTCCATGGGCCTGAGACCAGGCGTACGAGTAGCACTAGGCAATGCATAGTGCGCCACCATTCCCGCCTTCGTCTGATTGGCCGGCAAGTGAGAGAACCCCACGTCGTGAAGCTTGGACCAATTCAACGGGCGGTGGGTGTATCTGCAGGACGAGAGCGGCGATGGCAACACCACCCCCGCCGTATACAAGGCCTGCCAAATGTCCTGCTTGTTGACACGGCGGGTGATCTCCTTGATCAACACCGGCGCCAACCGCTTACTGCGCAATTTCTTGTGGATACACAAAAAGTTGATTTCCACCGAGGGAATATGGTTTCCTGATTTGGTCAACTTCAAGTGGACGGGAACGGCGGCAATGAAGGCCACCAATTTCTTCAGCGACTTGACCCGCACTCCCACGTGCCAGTCCTGGCGCCACCCAGGCGGTTTTAACGCCCATTTGAAAAACTCGTGGGAGTATTTGAACCGGAACGTGGCATCTTGGTCCTCCACATAATTCTCGTACAAAAGCGTGTACACCTCGTCGAGCTGGTCGGAAGATTCGACGTCGATGGTGGACCACTCGAAATCGCTTAATAAGGGAAGGGGCTCGTTTGGCACGTCTGCGGGAGTTTTGGAGCTATCAATTGGTCCCTCGGATTCTACCACTTCGTCGAGTGCAGGAACAGGCTGAGTTTTCCAGAATTTGTAATCGTTCATTTGTTTTTGCTGGCTCTCGTTGAGCGCCTCGCCCATGGAGATGAGTTTCAAGAGATCTTCGATAGATTTAGGGGGCATTATGTGGTAGTAGTATGCGCGCAGATTTTTGGCGAAGTAGTATCGCACCATGTTTCTTGCCAGTACATCCATACATCCATGAACCATCATCATAATTCATTGCACTTATAATATATTGCCATTGCTTATTGATATTAGATTACTATACTGATTCAAATCAACATTGATACAAACTACACTGATATAAACTACACTGATACAACTAACACTGCTCGATTTACTCGTTGATTGAACACAAACTGAGATAGCCAATACTAGTTGAATTTGAATATTATTATTAAACTACATCGTTTCCTTATTGAGCTTTCAAGATCTACTGGTACCTTATAAACCTTATTGCCTAACCGTTTCGTCTTCTACCCAGCTGTTATTAATATCTTCTGATCATGGTGCTTAACAAATCCAAATGGGATCATAAAGCAAAACTTCAATACCTCCGAAAGCACAATCTCACCCAGCCAAAGCCCAAAGAAGAGCCCCGCCGCAAATGGTCCGCCAAAAAATCAGCAGCGCCCGAAGAAAATGCTTGGTTGCACGAATTAAGAACAGGCACCTCTGACGAGTCCGAATGGTCCGCTCATGATGACGTGATTCTAGACCATTTCTACCCCAACATCTCCGAAGACAACCTCCCAGACGAAGAAAAGCAGCGGCTCAAAAAGGAAATTCTCAACACCATCCGTCATCAATTGGAGCCGCCACAAAAGGGACCCGTGGAGCAGCCGGACGGCATATACTTGGGCACGCCGCCTCCACCAGAAAGCGTTCCTGAACCAGCGCCAGAAGATCTAGAAATAGACGATCTTGAAACCAAACTCGGCGAGTTCATTGTATCCGACTTTGGCAAACTGCGCAACAGAACGCTTTTGCTGAATAAGCTCTCCGACAACTTGCTAGAAGAATACGGCATGCAAGACTACAAGTCCACGGTGCAGGATCACGACTACAGCACGGCCGCCAGCAAGCAATCGCTCAGTCTCGACCGCTACAACGCCGATGACTTGCACGGGTTCCGAATCGGCGACGACCTAAGCAAGCTCAAGCAGAAATCCGTGCCTCCGCAGCTTCGGGCGCTTAGCACCGAGGAGATGGAGGAGCACAAGGAACGGGCCCAGAAGCTTGAACATGCACAGTTTCACAACCAAATCCGGAAGAAATTCGGCGCCGGCTCCACTGCCCGCGGCAAGCTTCTTGAGATCAACAACATCAACCCCGACGATGCGCAGCAAATGTCGGTTTTGAACGGAAAACTCTCTCGCCATGTGCCTGAAGACATTATGTCTGCAGAGGAATTGGACGAGTTGCTTGGCTTTTCGGGGCCACATGTGCAAGAGGTGGCTGTGTCAGAGGAGAACCCACTTTCTATTTTAGAATCGATGGAACTGGTTCCAAAAAAAAATGCCAAAAACTCGCGTGGGGACAGCGAAATCTCGCGTGGGGCCAACAACAAAAACTCGCGTGCTGCTCCACCTGCAGCAGGCCCGGAGGACAAGTTTTTGGACGACTTGCTTGGATTATAAAGCAGCATCGGTTAGCAGCCATCTCACGGTTGCAGCTCGGCGAATGCGCACCCATGTTGCACCTGCACACAGGGCGCGGAAAGATTTTAATATCCCATCGCGACATCCATCTCCACCAGTCGCTTACAACACCACATAATGATCTCATCCAGTTGTTGGGTGCCCAGAGGCTTTGCATCGGAATTCCCCGAAAAATACGAGCTCGATGACGCCGAAATGGAGAGAATCACGCAGATGGCGCAGCTCGAACTCAATGACGCCAAGGAGGACTTGCACAATGCCGAAAAGGCCCTGGCCGAGCCCTTACGCAGCCAGGCGGATGTTGACGACGACTTGAAAGAGTACGATCTCGAAAACTACGATGCAGAAGATGAAGATGTCGCCAACGGCGAGTCCGTGTCGTTTTTCCCCGGCTTGCAGTCCAGTGATGTGCAATACCACGCAGGAGAAGACGGCAACGATGCCTATCTTTCGCTTCCCAACACCGAAGAGATGCAGGAGGACAAAAAGGAGCTGCAGATATACCCCACAGACAACTTGGTGTTGGCAACCAGAACCGAAGACGATGTGCTGTACTTGGATGTGTACGTGTACGACGACGGAGCAGGAGCCCCTGCAGGCAGCACGGAGGAGGAAGGAGATAAGTTGGATGCCGACGTGGCCAACGGCATGACCAGAGAATCCAACTTGTACGTCCACCACGACTTGATGCTCCCATCGTTTCCCTTGTGTGTGGAGTGGATTAACTACAAGCCCGGCAAGGAGAATCTGCAAGACGACATTGGCAACTTTGCTGCCATCGCCACTTTTGAGCCTCAGATCGAGATCTGGAACTTGGATTGTCTCGAAAAGGCTTTCCCCGACGTGATTTTGGGCGAGGCACCTGCGCAGAACTCGTTCGCCACGTTGTCCAAGAAAAAGAAGAAGTCCAAGAGCAAGAGCAAGGGCCACGTCACCACCCACCACACCGACGCCGTCTTGTCTCTTTCCCACAACCGGTTGCATAGAAACGTGTTGGCATCCACCTCTGCGGACACCACAGTCAAGATCTGGGACTTGACCTCTGGCGCCGCCGTTAAATCGTTTGACAAGATCCACGAGGGCAAGATTGTCAGTTCATCCCAGTGGCATTCCCTGGAAGAGGGCATTTTATTGACCGGAGGCTACAACGGCGCATGTGCCGTCACAGACATCAGGTCGGGGGTGACCAAGTCCTACTACGTTGGCGCCGGGCAGGAGGTAGAGAACGTCAAGTGGGGAGCACAGCCAGAGATGTTCTACTGCGGCACCGATAATGGAAACGTCTACTGCTTTGACATCCGCGTGCAGGACAAGCCATTGTGGACGCTCCACGCCCATGACGGAAGCATTTCGTCTTTGGATGTGAACCCAAACATCCCGGGTATGCTTGTGACGTCAGCCATGAACGAAAAGCTGATCAAGTTGTGGCGGTGCCCGGCAGAAAACAAGGGCGGGCCCACCATGGTGTTGTCACGTGACTTTGACGTGGGCAACGTGCTTTCCACGTCGTTTGCCTCGGACCACGAGGTGGCCGGAAACTTGGTGATTGGTGGAACGTCCGGCTCCTTGAAAATGTGGGACTGTCTCAGTAACAGATCTGTCAGAGCATCGTTCCAGGCCGAGTTGAAGGAGCTTCAGCGGGCTGCTCGTGAAAAAGCCGCCACTTTGGGTGCAGCCTCGAGAATCGCCAGGAAGTACCAGGGCCAAGCTTCGGAGACGTTGATGGCTGTGGAGGCCGGAAAGTTGGAGGATGACTCTGACTCAGATGGTGAAGATTTCGGCGACGCCGACGACAACAATGATGACGACGACATGGAGTAAATTTCATGGCATCTTGCAACTACAGCACATGCATACAGTCCTGCCTGACCTTCTAGCGCTCTTGACGGCACGGCTTTCTTCAGAATAAATAGGTTCTCAGACATAATAAAGAGCCACTTAGGACTCCGATGTAATTATGCTAAAAAGGGAAACATGGTCGTTGTAAAGTGCCGAAAATAGAATTTTAGGGAACCACTAACCATGGTTTAGTAATAGGAAAGAGGTAAAAAGAGGTCTAAGAGGACTGTGAGAGTATAGGACTGTCAATATTAATTTATTCTATAAAATATTATATTATTCTGGAGGGAAGCAATAAAAAAATTACTTTTTCAGACCAATATGGAGAGATAGTCTTTGAGTTGATATATTGGAGAGTACTCAAGAAGTAAGTACTGAGGATTGTCTAGTGGTCAACTAAGATTTCGCTGGTAAAATATCCAAAACAGCTACTATGATGAAAGAGGCAATATGACAATGAAAGAGAAGAAAAACTATTCGACAGAAGAAGCTAAATTGTTAACTGCTCTCACCTGTCGGGTAGGTTTGATTGGTCTGCAAAAAGATTGCAGCACCACAATTTCACACATGGTCTCCCACTGCATTACTCACTGTGGCCCTAAGTGGCTTGACTAACGTTGATCGGACGGGAAACAGTATTTTCCACTTGGTATGGCCGCAACCGAAAGTAATTAATTTTAGTTTAATATGTGGGAATTAGAAGTTAGGGATATAAAAGTACATAAATTTAGTATACTAGGAAGGAATTGGAATTAGGGATTTGGAGTGAAGTGATTTTTCTTGCTCAATACATTGTTCAAGCAAATTCATAATGAAGTAGCTCACATAGTCCACGATTGAAAGAGAAAATCAAGAGTATATTAAAAAGAGAGCAATCTAGAATAGTACAGTATTAAAAGGACAATTCACATATTCAAGTAAAGAAAAATTTGGTATTCTAGAGATTCTAAATTGTGGTACTGAACATACAAGAATCAATACTTTAAGTAGCCGCAGCCATATGGCTGGTGTACGGGCCTGCGCGATAGTCAACTTCCGCAACCGATCAACTTAGCACCCCCAAAAATGCCCCGTTTGGAAGAGTGGGAGATCAAAAAATACTGGGAAATCTTCCAGGGCTTAAAGCCCGAAAACAACAAGTTGACCGGTGAGAAAGTATCGCCAGTTTTGAAGAATCTGCGCTTGAAGGATGCTCAGTTATCGCAGATCTGGGACTTGGCCGACGTGGACTCCGACGGGAAGTTGGATTTCGAAGAGTTTTGCATCACCATGCGTTTGATTTTTGACTTGGTCAATGGCAAATCCAGTGATGTGCCCTCAGAATTGCCTGGCTGGTTAATTCCGCTGTCCAAAGCACATTTGATCCAGGCCAACAAAGCAGTGGCTTCTGGATCGAATGGCAACTCGGGCTACTCGTCTTCTGATGTAGACGAGGAATTGGCACTCTCCGACGATTTTGACTGGTACATTTCGCCCACGGATAAGGCTACTTACGAAACGATATACAATTCCAACAATGACAAGTACGGGCGGGTGCGGTTCGAATCCTTGGAGGAGTTGTATCAGACGTTGCGTAATGTGCCACGGTCCGACATCTCGTCTGCCTGGAATCTTGTGAACCCCAAGTCGTTCGAGACCATTGACAAGGACCAGGTGCTTATCTTGTTGCACATTTTGAACCAGCGGGAAAACGGCAAAAGAGTGCCCCGGGGCGTGCCTGCGTCGTTGCGGGCCACATTTTCAAAGGAGGTGCCTAGCTATGATTTGAGTGCCAACACGTCCAAGCCTGTTTCGGAACCTAGTGCCAATGACAAAAAGGCGTTTGGCACCAGCTACTTGAACAAAATCGGCCAGGGAAACCAGCCGCAGAAAAAGGGCACGGATTTCTCCGTGACGGAAGGCACAGACTGGGAAGAAGTGCGGTTGAGAAGGGAGCTTGCCGACTTGGAACATGCATTGACGTTGGCGCAGAGCGAAGCCTCCACCACCAAAACCGACGAGCTGAGTCTTTTGAAGCACGAGTTTGAGCAGTTGTTGAAGTACAAGCAGGAAGAGCTTGCCGGCGCGCAAGCCTTGTCTAACGACAAGAGTTTCACGGACTTGAAGAATGACGTGGGGTTGATCTCCAGCCAGGTCCAGATGTTGGAGGACTTTTTGGCCGAAAAGGAGCGTGGGTTGGCTGAATTGCGGGCGCAGCTCGCTTAGTTACCGAGCAGTTATGTAGTTACCGATAGCAGTCATGTAATAATCAGCTTAAACAGAAGACAAGTGAATATAGTGAACAATGTACTATACCGTCAACGTATAATAGCTACGCAACAGGCTTCTACAAATTCCTCTAATTATATGCAATTCTCTACTTCTTTTCCTCCTCAGTGGGCTCTGGCTCCGGAGTAGGCAACTTGAATGATTCCGGGGTAAAGTCCTTGCCCTCTCCCACTTGTTCCCACACAGGAGAACCGACCGTGAAGTTTCTCCAGGCCTGAGTCAACTCCAAAGGCTCGTAGATAACTCTCTTCTTTTCTTCGTCGTATCTGACCTCAGTGTAACCGGTGGTTGGGAAGTCCTTTCTCAAAGGATGGCCCTCGAACCCGTAATCGGTCATGATTCTTCTCAAGTCTGGGTGTCCTTCAAAAAAGACACCAAACAAGTCGTACACCTCCCTTTCGTACCAGTTGGCACCCTCGTAGATGGGGACTGCAGAGGGCACGCTGCTGGTTTCAGATGCATAAGTCTTCACTCTGATTCTGGAGTTGTGACGCACACTCAACAAGTTGTAGACAACATCAAACCGGTTTGTGCGGGATGGGTAGTCCACAGCCGTAATGTCCATACAACTCTTGAATTGCGACGCAGTGTGGTTTTTCAAGTAGATCAACACGATACGGAGGGCGCTTGGGGCCACGTAAATCGTCAACTCATCTTTCCACACAGAAAACTGCTGGATATATTTGGGCAAACAAGACATGGTGTAGGTTCCAAACTTGTGCAACTCCTCGGAAACCTCCTTGTACTTGTCAGCAGGATTCACAAGAGGGGCTTCGATTGGCATGTTGGATTTTCTAGGCAAAGAGTTCAAGTCCACCAATGGCTCCTCGTCTGCTCTGGCACGCAATGTGTGGGAAAAAGGCCTGGCTCTGGCAGCAAATGCACTTGCACGTGCGCTGGCCACGGGGGCCCTTCTGGCAAGTCTAGCGGTGGCAGCTAACATGGGAATGTGTTGGAAGACTGATTTGGGGAAGCTGTTGATGGTGATTTTTTTGAGTGTGCACGTGAGTAATTGTGCGACTACCATTGGATGTGCGAAACCTTTACCTCCGAGTGCATAGAACACTACATCTCACTACTAGTAATTTGAATTATTTCTCTGGTAACAAATAATCTTTGCTACAATTTTTCTCAATTATTTCTCCGGTAACAAATGATCTTTGCTGCCAGATTTCTTTATTTCTCTTCCCTTCCAAATAACTTTTTCTATCAAAGAGCTTTTTCTTTCAAACTTTTTCAAAGAACTTTCCTTTTAAAACAACCTTTTCTTTCCATACTCTTCATCTGTCGAAATGAATATGGAGCATCTCTCACTTAGCCTATGGAATCTGTCTCATTCCCACAAGATCATCCGTCAGCGGTGGCAAACTTGGAGGGAAGGCAAGATTGTCACGATGTGCCACATACTCAGAGTCTGCAAAACCCAAGATGCTTTCAATCTCAGCACTGTTCTTTCCCTTAATCAAATCAATTTCGGTGGCATTGTAGTTGACTCTACAGTGGCCAACCTCCACAGCCTCAGACCTGTCTGCATCCGGAGACGTCAAAACTCGGATGGACACACACTCGCTCTCGTGGAAAGAACCCTCCACAGCCACAATTCCGGCGGGAAGCAAACCAGCTCTCTTTTTCCGGGTCAATGCAGCAAAACACCCTGGATCAATGTAGATTTTCCCTCTGGTTTTTAAGCCGTGCAAGATCCAGAACTGCCTGTCTGACTTGATCTGTGTATCACGTGGCAACCCGAGGAACCGCGTGTGCAAAGGTGTTTTGCCATTGGCAATTTCTCTCTTGATGAATTCCGCCTGGTCTGCCAACGGCTGGGTAATATCCACGGCCTGCATACTCTTGACAATGTCAAAAACGCACGACGGTTTGGTAGATAATGTGATGATGGTGGAAACACCGACGTTGGTGGCCAATTCGGCAGCTATAAGCTTAGTGGTCATACCACCAGTGCCCACTTTGGAACCTGCTCCTGCATCCTCCGTGTCCACCTTGACATTCAAATCCTCAATATCCCGAACCAAAATAATGGGTTCGGCATCTGGATTGGTCCGTGGGTTGTCGGTGTACAAACACTCCACATCAGTCATCAAAAACAAATAATCGGCGTGGATCATTCCGGCAGTAATTGCGGACAACGTGTCGTTGTCACCAAACTTGATTTCGGCCACGCTTAGCGTGTCGTTCTCGTTCACAATAGGCACGATTCCCATGGCCAACAACTCGTTGATGGTGTTACGAGCATTGCGGAACTGATTGTAGTCGATGATGTCGTTTCTGGTGATCAAAACCTGCGCCACCGGCTGGTTCAATTGCCTAAACAAATCATCAAAGAGTCCGATAAGGCGGCCCTGTCCAATCAGCGCTAGCGCCTGCACTGCAGCCAATTGCTTTGGTTTGGCTGCCATTCCCACCCGTTTCATTCCAAAAGCTATGGCTCCGGACGAGACAACCACAATTCGGTGGCCTGCACGCCGTAATTTCACCACTGTTTCAGCTATGTTTGACATGTTAGCAATCCGTGGTTCCAATGTTTGCTCGTCCACCAAGGACGAGGTGCCCAACTTAATGACTATGGTCAGCATCTTGGCCAATTATATATGCGTAGTGGTGGTAGAGCTGAGCTGCGTTTTGTGGCTCAGTTTCTGTTTGAGTCACAGAGATATCGAGTCAATTGACGAGTTCCAACGGCCGGTGTAGTTGATGAGTAGCAACTATCACTTGTGGAGTGAGTAATCGTGGTGTGTATTATACAGGCCTGTCTCGGTTATATGCAGTCTCCAGAAAATGTGTTCTGGTTTTAAGGACTGTTACAGGCAAGAAATCTTTGTCTCTGTTGTGTTGATTCCTTCGCTTTGTATTTATTCCTTTGCTTTATTAAAAAGTTCATGCACATACACTTGGTTATCGGGTTGGCAATCAGAGTAAGGTTCTTCCAGGCATAGATGTGTTCTTTTCAATTTAGGCATAGGTATTCCATCTTAGGCATAGGTATTCCATCTTAGGCATAGGTATTCCCGAAATTCGGGTTCATGCCCAGATTCAAACAATACAGCCACGTGAAATAAAGCAAGACAACATACGTGAAGTCCAAAATTTAGAACGGGGTGCAGGGCTCAACTATAAGCGTGGAATGGAATGCTGATTTCTCAGCGCTTATTTCGCTTTATCACAGTCATCAGAAACTATATTGCTACCACAAAACTTATTCATCCAAGACGGTGTTAAAGGGGATAATTCTACCCACCAATAAAACTTGTATTCTTTCACTTTAAATATCTCAGAATTTCGGATATTCAAAAACAATATCTTTATTAGCAGCAAATTGCAACTTACGCTGCGCGGCAACCTGGCATCACCTTGTGCCGGACCGCGTATTCCGGGCATATTAAGTTGGCACTACTCAGAGCAAATACACATTGCCCCTATTTCATATTTTCCTATCGCTATAAATACCCTTAGTTCCAGACTTATCACACACAAAAGGTACAATGTCGCTTCGTTTTAAGAAAATTCTTCTTTTCGGAGATTCAATCACTCAATTCTCCAATAACCCTGAGGGATTCGGATTGGCCCCCGCATTGCAATCGCTTTACCAGAGAAAAGTAGATGTGGTGATACGTGGATTCTCGGGTTATACTACCAATGAGGCGGTGGTGATTCTTAGAGAGATTTTGCGTGCAGATAATGCAGATCTGGGCGATATCAAACTCATGACCATATTCTTTGGCACCAACGATGCCGCTACAACCGATCAAAGTGTACCGTTGCCTAAATATAAGCAGAACTTGCAAGCTCTTTTGGATCGTGCTAGCTCCTACAAAATTCCTGTGATTTTGATAGGAACTGCACTTCATGATAAAAAATTGGCAAATGAAGTCTTCGGTTGCGATATGGGTTCTTCGGAGAGACGCCGTGTGTATGCTGACACGACGCAGGAGGTTGCACGTGAAAACTCCGTACCCTTTATAGATTTGTGGGAGATTTTCAAAAATCACGGGAAATGGTCTGAGGCTGAATTATACAACGACACCGCCGACTTGTCAAGTTTACTTCCTGACGGCATCCACTTTAGTGGTGAGGCATATAAGTTGTTTTATGATGAGTTGGTGCAGACAATCAGAACCAAGTATCCCCACCTAGCCCCAGAAAACTTGGACTTGGTGTTTCCAGATTATAAGGACTTGGATTTTCAGAATTCGGAGAAGTGTTTGATGGATTCTTTGAAGTGATACACCAATAAAGATGTACTGTCATAATGTCCCTTTAGATTGAGTTTATCGAGCATTCAACAAGACAAAACACCCAGAATAGAGTATGCTATAAAAGCAAGATCAATCGTGATTCTTCACACTTCTTATTCTCGAATTTTTTGAGACCATTGATCTGCGAGAATCTTGGCGATTTGTTCCCTTTGGCCTAGATGCTGGAATAAAGCACCTAAGCCATTCATTCTTAAAGCATGTTTCACTCGGTACTCATCAATTAGTTCTCCAAGCTGCATGCGATTGATACGTGGGAACCTTCCCGATATCAAGTGATACTCAATGAAATTGATGATTGTCTTTCTTCTTTTGTAAAGAGACGATTTACCTCTCCAACGAGTGCCGTATAGCTCGTCTCTCTTCTCAATTGATGGTTCACCCGGCTTCAGAATATACCACTCGTCAATCAATTCTAAAACTGTTATGGAGCTGTTACTCATTTGAAGTGTAGGTAAATTTCTTGAAAATAAAGACGTACCTGAGGTCGTTGAGGGGCTGCACGGGGACGCCAATTTTTCCAGGGGTGATTCAGAATTGTTTGGCTCTTCTCTTCGTATCACTTCTATCTCCACATTAACAGGCAAATTTGTCTTCTTGGCGTTGTTGGAGTTATTCGAAACAGTATACAGATCTCCAGGTCCGCATAGATGAGAGCAAAGTGCCTGGACATTCTGTTCTATATTGTCAATCTTGACTTCCAAATTGCGACAAGCCCTCTCTAATTTATTGAGTCCAGCTTCAATTTTCTGAACCTTTAATTTTGAATTTCTGGTGTCTTCGAGATTACCATGGATAGCTTTCCGTACTTCATCCAGATTCGTAAATTTGTCAATTAGTATGTTGCCTTGTCTGTTAGTGCTCTCGAGAACTGCTGAATCAAGATTGCTGAAGCACTGCATTTTTTCATCATTGTTCTGAATACTTGTCGAGATAACTTTTCTGACCAACAGTTTGACCAGGTTCACACTTTGAATGAAACTTGGGCACAAGATATTTGCCAAACTCTTTTTTTCCTTCAAGTCTTCGCTCACCCTCAAATCCTCTTGAACCAGTATCACTCTTCGTTTAAATGCAATGAATTCTGGTTTGTTTGTAATTTCATGCTTTGCAAAGATACTCTGAGGGGCCCGGTCTGTCAATTCTACCAAGTCTTGGATTATCACCGATCTAAACTTTTTCAACATGTGCAAGAAAGGTGCTGCTGCGGTGTCTTTTTCGTGGTTTATTGTATTCTGACCAACCCAAGCACCTTCATTATCCCTGGAATCCACAGCCTGAATTACCGGCTCAAGCCAAGGAAAAATCATTGCTTGTAAAGACTCTGGAGGTTCAATATCTCGGTCACAGTTATATGTCTCCTCTGCAAAAAAACCTCCTGAAGCGAGAATGAATTCAAAAGGATATGAGGTCAAGTAAGTGCATTCGAGCACGGATCCTTTCCAGTTTCCAGCTCTTTGGATTTGACTTACTTCAACTTGATTTGCATCAGCTTTTCGTGCACCCACTTGTCTTCCTGCATGAGTCTTCTTTGTTAAAACAACATTAATACTCTGAAGACAAAAATTCACCAACAGAGCTTCATACTTCTAGCTAATCAGATTATTTTTCTTTGAATTCACACTGTCTGCAAAAAGCAACTTCACAGGATACCAGCTAGGCTTGCTGAGAAAATCGGGCCTATTCTGTCCCGCAAGCGGTGCATGATCATTTTCGAAGTCAAATCGATACCAAAATGACATTGCTATAGCTGTGACCAAGCAAATCTCGACGTGCTTATTTCGGCATGCTCCCATAGAATGCAGTTTTTCTCTTGAACTGGACGTCTTACTTTCGTTAGTAGTGAATCCAAGTACAGGTATTTTCCCACGGCCTGTATCATGCACATTGAAGGTAAGATCTGAAATCTCGGCCAGTCTTTTATTGTCTCCTCGATAAAGAAGATGATGTCCCATTAACATCTCTAAGATTGCGTTGATTCCATCATAGACGTTTTTTATACCTCCTTTTCCAGTTAAATTATACATGTTGCACATCATGGTTTTGAGATTCTCGATTGTGTACGTCTCATTTGTGTACTCATCTCTGTCTTTGTCATGATAGTTTTCTTTTGCGATTTCATGACGGTGGTGTCTTCTCTGCCGAGAAAACTCAGTGACATATTCCACATGAGGGACATTCTTAAAAGCGTCGAGCAATTTCGCAGCCTTTGAAGCATCACGTTCATCTCTTATGGCATATAATCCAATACATTCCTGTAATAGGCCCAAAGCAAACTTGTAAGATTCAATTGTACTGTAAAAATCACCGGTTTTGCCTTTTTTTTCTAATTCATTGACGTACTCCCGTAAGCACTCTGTAATGAGCACGCCATCGATTGCGAAATCCTTAACAGTGACCTTTTGCTTGCCCAAATACGTTAGATACCGTGCTATAGCGTAAGTATACTTTTCTTTCGACAGTTTTCTTCTCAATTCACATTTTCGGACACAAGCTGGGAACTGCAAAATTCTGTTCACGTGTTTGAACAATGCTTCCTCGAAGGGGTCCATTCTGCCTTTCCTTTTGATCCTCCCACTAATTTTAGACAATTGGCTCGGTGAGGTTTTGCCGATGTAGATCTTAGGATATACCATTTGCTCGATAAATTCAAGCATTGCCTGATTTTCAGTATTGTCGTGTTCAAAAACTCTGCTAATCATGTTGCCTATAATGTCTTCATTCTCTCTGTCATTCTCGACAACGTCATTCTCGTCGATCATTTCAGAATCGGATACAGTGTCACTGTTGGAATCTTCAATGATTAATGCCTCATTCCAAGGCTCGTGACTCTTTTCCCCTTGTTGGAGTAGTGAGAGATCCGGCACTGCTTCGACAACTTGCCAAGACTCTCCACTAATTAGATTGATGTAGTTGCCATTGTTGGTAATTGAAGCTGAAGCTTGAAAAGGATTTGGTGATTCTCTGGCTTGAAAGTTGTTACTCATTTTTAGTTGGGTGGAAGTGGGGTGATATTGAAGTGTAAAATAAATTTACGTTTTTAATTTCGCAGCCTAAAACTCTAATGAACATATACAGGTTCCACGATATCGGATAGGTTTACAGAAGTAGTATATTTTTTATCGTTTTCTCAAGTTTTTGAGCTTCAATTTGGCAAAATAGACTCGCAATTGTTCTTAAATGTTGAAAGAGTAGACAAAGCTGCAAGGTCCTAGTTAAATACCTAAGTTAAACCAGCACGTGTTGCGCATTTTTTAGCTCGTGCATAACGTGGAACAGTTAGATAATAGGTACTTAGGTTAATACTCTCAGTAGTCATGATTCTAAATATTTTAAGATTCCTTAATACTATAAACTAGAGAATTCTTGATAATAACTGAAGCTGATCTTGCCTCTATCCTTCTAAAAATGTGGAATAAGGGATCACCTTATATACCACGGATGGCTTGTATTTCCCTTGCTGATTTCAATCATGCAAGTTTGATTTCATGTATAGAACATCACATAAGAAGGTGTGCTTCTCTTTGTATCATGTACAACATACAATGATGCTACATACTGCATACTGTGAAAGGTATCATGTGACTTGTCTATGTGCATGTCAGTCTCAGTATGTTCAATGAGTGCACTAGGGTTATTTAATATTTAGTAAAGTTATTTGATTTTGTAAAATTAGTTTATATTGTGAAGGTTGTATTAGACAAACACGTGTTTACTTCTGGCTGGTATTCTAAGATTTTTAATTTAAAAATTCGTTTTGCATTTATGCTCTGTACCTGTTGTACTTCTCAAAATTTAAAAACCAACTTTTTGTTATCGTTCTGAACAATCATTGGATGCACCCAAAACTGATAAATGGATTTCAGTCTATGAAATTCAAGTTTTTCCAATCAATTCAAACAATTACGCTAACTCCGAATTAAACAGTAGATTGCTTTGATTCTGGTAGACAATGCTTGGAGACTGCACATGGCTTGTTATTCGAGGGCCGAGGGACCTCCGCGAACCCAAGTCGGGTCATAGTGTTCTGCACACAATCTGTTAACTAACCTGAGAACTCGTGCTCTGGTTTGTTAAATAAGTTGCAGAGGTACATCAGGTCGTGCATTTTACAAATTGCGGACCCAGTTTGATCCCAAATTCCTCTAACTAAAGGAATACCTTTAAGAACAAAGCAGTTTTGATAAAGACGATACAAATTAACATGAGGAACAAGTTGGGGTCTTTTCCAGTGCTGTAACCGCCCTAATTTTATCTCTTTCGAGCTGCATGTACTACCAACCTCCATTCTCCAAAAAGTCAGAAAAGGTCCCTTGGCCCAGTTGGTTAAGGCGTGGTGCTAATAACGCCAAGATCAGCAGTTCGATCCTGCTAGGGACCACTTTCTACCCCTCACGGGCGTGTGGCGCAGTTGGTAGCGCGTTCCCTTAGCATGGGAAAGGTCTCCGGTTCGAATCCGGACTCGTCCATCTTTTTTCCTACTCAGCTAACTTCATTTCCAAGCAGTTGGTGATCGAAGTGGACTGATTCTGCTGAAGAATACCAGCCGTGTGGTGAACAGCACACAGACTCTATCACAAATCCCCTACAGCAGCTCTTTTCAATCAACACTCTTCTATACCCTATATTGATAACATAAATTACTTAAAGCACAACAGCCTCGGCCAACTTCTTCTTGTAGGCCAAGATACCACCCTCCCATCTGGTGGCAGTCTTGTTCTCAATGACATAAATGTCCTTGGCAACCTTGTCCAACAATCTGAAATCGTGGGACACAACCACAACACCTCCGTTGAAAGCATTGATAGCATCGGCCAAAGAGTCAATAGTAGACAAGTCTAAACCGTTAGTAGGCTCATCCAACAAAATCAAGTTTGGAGCCTCAATAGCCAACAATGCAAAGACAACTCTGGATCTTTGACCTTCGGATAAAGTGGCCATCTGAGAGGTTTGGCCCTCACCAGTCAAACCAAAGCGTCCCAATTGCTGTCTCCAGTACTGGTAGTCCTGAGAGATGGAGGAAAATCTGTCTCTGACGAAATCCAATGGGGTCTTTGTCAAGTCCAATTGATCCTGCGAGTGTTGAGAGTAAACACCCAACTTGATGTGCGTGTGTTGGATGACTCTACCCTTTTGTGGGATCAACTTACCCTGGAACAAGTTCAATAAAGTGGATTTTCCGACACCGTTTGGCCCAACAAGGGCCACTCTGGAGTCCATATCAATACCAATGTCCAAGTGCTCGTAAAGGTTGTCCTCGTCCTTGCCGGAGTACGAGAACGACATGTCGTCAAAAGCCAACACTGGAGGAGGCAACTTCTCGACTTCCGGGAATCTGAAGGAAAACACCTTGTCTGGCACAACCGGCTGGATCAAACCATCGGCCTCCATCTTGTCCAAGATCTTTTGTCTGGACTTGGCCTGTCTGACCAAGTTAGCATATGTACCAGCAGACGCAATAAACTTCTTGATGTGCACGATTTCCTCCTGCTGCTTGTGGTATTGCTTCATCTGACTTGTCTCCTGCTCGGCTCTGGTCTTGACGTACGAGTCGTAGTTACCACCGTACTGCAAGAGCATTTTCATTCTCATATCGATCATGTTGGTACACACACCGTTCAAGAAATCCTGCGAGTGGGACACCAAAATCAACGTTCTGTCCCATCTCTTCAAGTACTCTTCCAACCACACACAGGCGGCCAAGTCCAAGTGGGCGGTGGGGTCATCCAAAAGCAAAAGCGTGGGCTTGACGAACAAAGCCTTGGCCAAAGCCACACGCATTTTCCATCCACCAGACATGTCCTTGGTCTTTTTGTTGATGGTGATGGAGGTGAATCCCAAACCGTGCAAGATAACAGCGGCTCTGGACTCGAAAGTGGAGGGGTCCATGGCGTCGATTCTCTCGTACAATCCCTCCAAGGCGGGGTTTTCGGGGCCGTCTTTGACGATGATGTCCTCCACGAGGTCCTCCATTTTTTTGAGCGCATGCTCGGCTTCTCTGACCACGTATTGCAAAGCAGAAAACTCCGAAGGCTCGGCTGGCTCGTTCAAGAGGTACACGTCGATGTGGTTTGGAATTGGGAACTCACGTGCAGCCAACGACTTAAGGAAAGTCGATTTTCCGCATCCGTTTTCTCCCAACAATCCGTATCTTCTGCCGTAGTTAAGCTCCACAGTAGAGTCCTGGATAAGGTTTTTTCCGTGGAACAAAAGAGACAAGGAGGAGAACTTGATATCCTGCGAGGTCTCCAAGGAGTCCAACACACCGGTGGTGACTCTGTCGGACAATCCGTGCTCGTCTGTTTGCAACTTCAACTTTGCAATCTGGGCTGCAGCATCGTCCACCTCCTTCTCCTCGGAGTCTTTGGCGACCTGCTTCTTTGTCTTCTTGACGGTCTTGCCGCTGGCGGCCTTGGCGGCCTCCTTTTCGGCACGCTTTTGTTCTCTTTTGGCTTTGGATGCAGATACTGACATTTCTAGCTACAGAAGAAGAGAGTCTTTTTCGCGTGGAAAAAGTGAGAAAAGAGCGAAGAACATCGCGCCGGCTGTATGCAGGTCCTCTCTTCCTGCCCTATTTTATTGCTGTGGTGCTGCCTGGCCACAGACGCGTTTTGGTGCTGAGAGAGGCGGAGAGGGTTTTTTTGGATATGCTACCAACACAGCCAGCTACTCAGCTAGTGCCCACACTAGCGTGGGGAACAGGGGCACGGACCCACCCCCATCGGTACTGCATACAGGGTGTCTGGATTCTGGATCACGTGACCTCAGCCACTCGCGGCTGCGACATTACCACGTGTCCATATGCAGGTCCGACACCCTCCGATGCCGCGGTAGCACACGGTGGAGCGAGGGCCTCCTGTTTCGGCGTGCCGCGCGCAGCCACACGCGAAAAGCCGCCATTGAGCATTGCATGTGGTATGGTCACGTGATCCACGGCACGTGCGCGGCGCATCGCACAAATAATTTTCCAATCCATCTCCACACCATCACACTACAATGCTGGCCTACAGTTTGGTCGACTCGTCGGCGAGGTATCTTGCCAATGTGATTCTGAAGAGCGGGCGAAACGAAATCCAGTTCTATGCTTTGCACAAAGCCTCGCTCGGCGACTCTGCTGTCAAGCGTCACGAGTTGCAGACTCACGACTCTATTCTCTGTGCATGCTGGATCAACGAAGACAAGAAAGAGGCTACTCTGCAGAAAAGAAAGGCCGACAGCCCTGCAGACAACGCCAGCCAGGCCGCCACTCCGCTTCTTGTAGCAGCATTGGCGCTGGGCGAAATCTGGGTCTTCAGCCCAATCAGTGATCATGTGATTCAGAAAATCCACAGCGACAGCCAGATTGTGTCTGTGACCAAGTCCCTGCATGAAAACCAGTTCTGGGGTCTCGACGAGTCTGCACAGATGGTGGAGTTCAATGCCGTGGAAGGCAAAGTTCTAGGCAAAATCCTGGCCTCAGTCAAAGCCAGCAAAAAGGCACATTTCACGGCACTCCAACACACAGCGCTCCGGCCCAAAAAGAACAGTAGCGGCGACTGTCTTCTTTTGGCGGCACGTGACTTGTATATAATCGACGGCGGCAAGGCAAAGAAGAATGTCGTGGGTCAAGTGACTGTGAGTGACGGTGCAATTGAGCAGATGATGCTGTTGTCCGACCCCGAGAAGGCGTTGGTCCAAACCAAGGATGGCGTGTGGTGTGTGGATCTTCTGCACCCGGAAACGAGACCTATCAGCATTAACTCCGGCAACAACGTGGCTGCACTCCGCAGCTTAGGCGCATACAGCGTGATATATACTGAAAAAGGAAGCGAGTTGTTTCGTCTCGGCAAAGATACGCTTTCTGCCGCTGCACAAGAAGAAACAGCCGTGCAGCGGGTTGCATGCATCAACACCGCTAGCGGCAGTGTGCATTTTGAGAACATCTTCTCCAGTCATGCCGGTGTTTTTGGTGTGTGGTATCATGGACTCCAACCGCAGTTTGTCAAGATTTCTGACACGGTGGAGTTTTCGGGTAACTACGAGATTTCCATTGAAGTAAAGGAAACAAATGGAACGCACAAGAAGGCTGACCTTTCGGAGATCAGCTTCCGGGCCGAAACCACCGAGATCCGCAACTTGCTGCCAGAGGAGCTTTTTGAATCGCTTTCTGCCCAATTGTTGGAAGCACAAAACCCGGGCAATATCTTGGAGCTTTGCGCCAGCAATGATAATGAAGACTCCATCAAAGAAACTGTGCGGCAATTCTCCAAGTCGGAGAACTGCTCGACTTTAGTGGAGAATCTCTTTGAAATCATAAGTGCCAAAGTGGCCTCGGATCCTACACACAAGCTGTCTTTGTCCATCTGGCTAAAGTGGGTGCTTTTGACCCACGGAGGCTACATTTCCAGACAGCCCAAATTGGCGTCTCACCTAAAAACATTAAAGGTGAGTCTTGACCAAGGAATGGCCTTGATTCCCAAGTTATTGGGTTTACAGGGTAGATTGCAGTTGTTGAAGGCACAGGCTGAGCACAGAAGCAAATTCTCGGTGGAGAGCAGCGAGGATGCGGCCGAGAGAGAAGAACGAGAGCTCGAGGCTGTGAATGACACATTTAACAACACCACCATGATGGAGGACTCCATGGTTTTCACCAACGAAGGCGAACCTTTCGGTCAGCCTGGAAACGAGTCGTTGGAGTTTGAGGATGGCGAGGCTGCAGGCGAAGAAGAGGCCTAGGGAATAGATTGGAATACAAGCATATTGTGATAGAAAGGGTCGCATGAACCTGATCAGCATCCTGGAGCACTTCTTTCACTACTCTACGGCGATTGCCATGTAGAACATGACAAGTACAAGTTTTGAATAATCTCATTCGCAAGTACAAGTTTTGAGTTGGCAATTATTAATAATCTAATTGGCAAGTACAACACTTTGAATTGGCAATACAAAACTTTGAGTTGGCATATATTAATAATCTGATTGGCAAGTACAGTGGCTGGAAATAAAGATGAGGCTGC
This sequence comes from Metschnikowia kipukae, assembly GCA_002370135.1. Lineage (NCBI taxonomy): Eukaryota > Fungi > Ascomycota > Pichiomycetes > Serinales > Metschnikowiaceae > Metschnikowia > Metschnikowia kipukae. The sequence goes on from NKZJ01000102.1 coordinate 689,618, forward strand.
CGGAACTTTCCGTGCACATGCAGGCAGTCTGCACGGCCGCGCAGTAAGTCAAGTCATCTCAGACCACCACTTGAAACGCAAAATGGCAGAAACCCCAGAAAAACTTTACATCTCTTACAACATAGTGCACAAGTTGTGCCAGCAGGCTGCGCAGAAAATCAAGGATGCAGGCACTCAGATTGATCTCATCATAGCCATAGGTGGAGGAGGCTTCATTCCTGCCCGGATTTTGCGGTCGTTTCTCAAAGAGAACAAGAGAAATATCCCCATCCAGGCAATTGGTTTGTCGCTTTACGAGCAGCTCGGCGAGAACCCAGATGAGGAGACCATAGGAAAGGAGGTGGTCAGAACGCAATGGATCGATTTTGGCAATTTGGCTCAGCATTTGGACACTCTAGTTGGCAAGAACGTGATTATCGTTGACGAGGTGGATGACACGAGAACAACTCTCCACTACGCATATAGTGAGCTTTTTCACGATGTCAAGAAGCTCGAGCAGGAGATGGGCGACGACAGAAGCACGACGTTCTCACTTTTTGTGCTCCACAATAAGAGAAAGGAAAAGAGAGCAGAGCTCCCACAAGACTTGTTTGACTCTGGCCGGTACATTGTGGGCCAGGATGTTGATGATGTGTGGATCTCATATCCCTGGGATGCAGAGGATATTGATGAGCATACTGAAAGGGCTAAGGCTCAGGGAAATTACTAGAATATCAACAGTGGTTCTAAATAGTAAATGTTAATGCTTCAAGAGTGTAGAGACAATTTGCAGACGAATGCATAAGAGAGCTCGCCACAGACCTTGAGTATTCGCCAAAAATGACGCAGCTCATCAAATTCCGTACATCAAAAGCTCCAGTCCGAAAGCTCTTTTGATTACTTTATAATCGGCTCTGTTCATTTTCACGTGGTTCGTACCTGCGTCCGCGTGGCATTTCAGTTTCTCACTCTCCATGCATCCGCAGGCAACGCTGCAAGTCGCGCATCGCATTTTTCTCATCTTCTCTTCTTACATAAGGTCACGAAACACCATGGATCCAGGCAACCTTCTCCAATGTTTCGCCGCCACGCTCGAGGCCAACCAGTCCGTGCGCCAGCAGGCAGAAATCCAGCTTCGCCAGCTCTCAAGCACTCCGGGCTTTTTGGGCGCGTGTCTAGATATCATTCAGGCGCAAGATGCTCCAGCAGGTTGCAAGACCGCCGCCGCTGTGTACTTTAAAAACCGCATAGTCAGATACTGGCCACGACAAAAGACCAAGGAAATCGATGCGGGCGAAAGGCCCGTGATTCTCGAGCGGTTTATCGGAGTTCTCGCCCAGGTGGACTTTGCCATGAAGAATCAAATGGTTCCCGTTTTACGGGTGTTGGTGTCGCAGGAATACCCCCAGCGGTGGCCGCTGTTTATTCCCGCGGTGGCCGAGCTTCTCCAGAAAAAAGACGATCTCTCGGCACTCTATACGGGAGTCACCTGTTTTGCCGAACTCTGTCGCTACTATCGGTATGTGGACAATGAGGAGCGCGAAAAGGTGTTGGACCCAATTCTCGGCGAGGTGTTCCCGCATTTGCATACGCTCGGCGAGGAAATCATGCAGCTGGAGCTCAACGAGGTGTCGGCCACCATCTTGAAGCTCGTGCTCAAGTGCTACAAGTTCACCACGTACTTTGATTTGCCGCGCGTGCTCCAGACCAGGGAGAACTTGGTGCGCTGGGGAGAATTCCACTGCCATGTGGTCACCACCGCTGCGCCTGCATACATCACGCAGCTGGGGCTTTCGCCGCAAGAAAAGGCCCAAACCCAGCTTGCAAAGTGCTACAAATGGGCCGTGGCCAACCTTGAGCGGCTCTTCCGGCGGTATGCGTCGCGCGATCTCTCGCTGCGCTACAAGTACGAAGAATTCCGGGCGCTTTTCGTGGCCGAGTTCATTCCCCACGTCATGTCGGTGTACTTGTCGCTAATAGAGCGCTGGTGCAAGGGCGAATGCTGGATGCCTGGCCCGGCATTGTACCATTTGTTGGAGTTCCTCAGCCAGTGTGTCACGCAAAAGGCCACGTGGGCCATTCTCAAGCCGTACTTTGAGAACATTGTGCTGCACTTTGTGTACCCGTTACTCTGTCCCACCGACGAAATCTTGGAGATGTTCGATGCAGACCCCAACGACTACATCAACCTGAAATTGGACAACTTCGACGACCTGGAGCCCGACGTCGCGGCGTTGGGATTGTTGGTGACATTCATCACCAAACGCAAAAAGTCCACGTTGGAGCCCATTCTTCAGTTTGCATACACCACTCTTTCGGAACTTGCACGCACAAGTCCGGAGACTTTGGAGGTGGCCCGCAAAAAAGACGGTGCGTTGCGGTTGTTGGGCGGCATCAGCCATATGCTCACGTCGCCCAGCTCGCCGTTCTACCTGCAAATGGAGCCCGTTTTGGCGGAGTTGGTGATGCCCAATTTGGCGTCGCAGCATGAGTTTCTCCAAGCCCGCACTTTGGACGTGTGTCTGAAGTTTTCCGACTTGGAGGTGCAGAATAAGGAGACATTGTCTGCGTTGTATCATGGCATTCTCCGGGCGTTCACGTCCGATGCAGAGGTGAGTTTGCCCGTGAGCTTGCAAAGTGCCTTGGGCATTCAGGCGTATATGCACCAAGCAGCATTTCGCGACATTCTTGCAGCCATTATTTTGCCGACAATGTCCAAGCTTTTGGCGCTTTCGAACGACATTGACAACGAGATCGCCTCGGTGGTGATGCAGGAGTGTGTGGAGAACTTTGCGCCGCAGTTGCAGCCGTTCGGCGTGGATTTGACCAAGAGTTTGGTGGAGCAGTTTTTGCGCTTGGCTCACGACATTAAGGCCGCGGCCGAAGTGGACTGCGACGATTTTGACGCTGACCCATCCGACGACATTACCGACAAAATGACCGCCGCCATTGGTTTGTTGAACACCATGATTTCGGTGCTACTATCTTTTGAAAATTCCAAGGAGACGCTTGTGGTGTTGGAAAACACGTTTGCGCCCGTCATTGAGTATGTGCTCACCAATGATTTGGACGACTTTATGGCCGAGGTGGGCGAGTTGATTGAAAACTCCATTTTTCTACTGCGTGGGGTTTCGCCTGTCATGTGGCGGTTCTTTGTGCTTTTGGCCCGCCTGTTCCAGAACGGCTTTGCTCTCATGTACGCAGACGAGCTCACCTTGTGTTTGAAAAACTATATGGTGTACGGCGCCGATTTCTTCAAGCAAAATGACGACTTTGTTCTGCACATGTTGGCCATCATCGTGTTGATGGTGCAGGATAGCGTGGACTCGGCTGGCTACGGAGATCTTCTGCTGGCATGTGAGTTGGCCCAGACCTTGAATCTTGCCCTTCTGTCGGGGATATGTGTGGAGAGACTCTGCAAGGCGATTTTGCCTGAAATCGCTCTGAATCAGAAGGACCTGGCCCACGTCAAATACGACACACTTATGGTGAATCTGATGAACTTTATCACTTCGTGTTTGATGTATGATGGGCCCAACACCTTGCGTTTATTGCAGGACCACGCCCATTTCCACGCCTACTTTGAGCAGATTGTGGCTTTGACTCCACAACTTAAACGAGTTTACGACATCAAAATCACCGTTCTTGGTCTCGCTTCCATGTGCACCAACGGCACTTTGGACCACGTGCCTTCGCTTGTGCTGCACCTTGGGCCTGCGTTTGCAAGTCTTTTGAAGGAGTTGCCGAATGCCATTAAGAACTTCGAAAAACAGCGCTCTGAGTATAGTGCTGACGACTTTTTGGCGGGCCTGCTGTATGACTTCAACGAGGATGCCGACGACTACGATTCCGATACTGGCGTTGACGTGCCGCTTGACTCCACCAACACTGAAAAGTACATTGAGTTTTTGGAGGGCGAAAACTCCAAGTTTTCCACTTCTTTTGACGACGACGAGCCTGTGTTTGAGGATGTTTTGGGCACGACGCCGTTGGACTCTTTGGACACTGTGGCCTACTTCAGGGAATTTTCCGCTGCTTTGCAATCGTCCAACACATCTTTGTACCATGCTATCTTTGACAATATCAACGACGCTCAGAGACTGGTGTTGGTGCAGGCTGTCCAGGAACACTCATAGATAGAACGTCTAGATAAATATACCTACTATTCTGTATTTTTATACTACTCTGTATTTTTGTTAGCTGTTGCCTATTGTGTATGCTGCCTCCTTTACTAGCCATTGCCGAATTTTCGCTAATTGTGATCTATCAACGCACCAAGTCACTGACCTAGATAAAGTAGCTGCGCCAAAGAACCCCCTCTAGATCTTGCATCTGCTCCTCGTTGAAAACCTTACTGTCGATATGCCAGCTGTCCTGTCTGGTCTTCTTAAATTGTCCTAACGTCTCCTTGGCGGTCTTGCCCACAATACCCGGAATTCCGGATACTTTATTTGACAAAATCGCCAAAATTTCTGGCACCCACACCGGTGGCGGCGAAATAAACGAGAAAGCATGCACAAGAGCACCGAGCCCAAGAGAGGCCCCATGCATGAGAGCAGAGTCTGCGGCAGTCACGTTTTTGTAGTGGTTTTTCCTGTAAACCTTGCGAACTTTATCCAATTCGCCCGAGTACTGCTTCTTGTAGTGACTCACGATACTCTCGATCTCATGCGGCGGCGTAGTGTGTACGAGTCCCGAAAATGTGCGTGCCAGAGCCTCTCTTATCTCGAGGTTTTTGTGGTACATCAACGAATTGGTGAAGCTCAAAATCTTTCTGCGTTGCTCTGCGGTCAACCGGAACAAATTCCTGAAGTACAACACCTCAGTGAACTGACCAAGCACAACAGATTGTAGAACGTTCAAGTGCTGCGCCAGGTACTTCTCGAGCATAGAAACCGTTTCACCGAGTGCCTCTTGCTGAAACTGAATTTGAGATACTTTTTTGAAAGGTGTGACGGGATCAATACTGCCCAACATGCATACCTCCTTCATGTTCATCAAGTCAAGAAGAAATGGCACAATGTGGCTCCCCACTATTCCTTGATATTGCACTGCGATACTGGTATTGAGTGCTTGCTTAAGCCAGCTCAAGAGGGTTGTTGCACAGTATATGTACTCTGATTTGAGTACGTCGGGAACCGCAGCATCCACCACCTCAGACCGGCACTCTTTCACGCGGGAGAATAGGCCAATGAGTTGTGTGTACAATGACTGGTTCATGCTCCGGGTACTGACGAAGTTAGGGTCGTCTCTAGCAACTTTGAGGAATTCTTCCATGCAACCGAATGACTCACCATAAAATGTGAAAGAGGTTACCGTGATCAAGCATCCAACCTGCTCTCGAATTGCTTCGTATGGATTATCGACATTCTCAAACGCCAATGCAAGTAACTCATCGGTATTCGGACACGCTCTGGTAATTGCTGACACAAAAGACTTCATATATGTGAGCATGGTAGCGCCGTTTAAGGCAGAGTCTGAGTCTTTGGGGATTTTGTACTTAAGGATTGTGTCCCTGACTTTGGGGAACCGACGCGTATCAATATGCGCCGGTGTCCACCAAGCAAAAATGTTCCAGATATTCTTAGTCTCTGGTGTCAAGTCATTAGCGAAGACGTTTTGTAAGAATTGGCAAAGGAACTCGTCCCTCTCGGTCACAAAGTCTGGATGGATGTATTTTGATGCGAGCAAAATACCCGTCACCAATTCACAAACCACAATATGTGACCCTTTTTCATCTCGGTCATAAACTGTCTCCACTATAGATAACAAGTCCAGAAAACTCATCTTTTTGATTCTGCCGTTAGATATAAGGGTAACTAGCACAGCTGTGATGTATACATCGGTGCCTTGGAAAGCAAAATTGGCATCGGCAATCCATAGGTTTACGATGTTTTGAAACCATTCTTTTGTTACCTGACTGGTGAATTGATGAAGCGCCTTTTCATCCGATTCTTCAAGTTTCAATTCAGTGAATTGCTCATTCTTGACGACTTGCATGGACTCGTTCCAAAATAACCAGCCTGTTCCCAATCTATTGTCCACGAAAAATGTTGGGGTAGAACCCTTCATTTCTTTTAGCCATTTCACTTGGAACGATCCGCCATTGTCGGGTAACGTATTGATCGTTTTCAATGAATTGATGAGATGATTGGAATTGTACTCATTTCCAACACGATATTCATATGCGCTTAGCACTTGCAACTTGTTAACCAATTTTGTGATACCTTTCAACGCCAACCTAGCCAAGACAGGATGGTCTGAGCTCGACGCTTTTGTTAAAGCCTGAATAACATCAGCACTGATGGGTACACCAAAGTCGTTTTGCAATGTAGAAAGGAGAGAGAGATTCAAGGAACTCGATTTCCAATGGGATGCAGCACGCTCACTGGAAATCGCCACAGACTGTAGTTCGTTCAACTTCTCCAAGTAGAGTTTGCGTTTGTTTTCTTTGGCGCATCGAAGTAGCCTTACTTCAAAATCAGTAAACTCGTCAGGGGGTCTGATTGCCTCCACCAAACCCTCTTGAATGAAGCAAGTATTCGATGGCGGATAAATCGTACCACACAACTCCTTTAGTGCAAGCAGAGACGCACCGTTCACATCCTCGTCATCAATCAGGAAACACTTGTTTAGTAACTTTAAATATTTCGGAAGGTTGAAATAATCACTCAGAATCTTAACTCGCACGCTTTTGAGCTGGAAGACGGAGAGGCCTGTTTTAATTGACTTAAAGCTTCTGTCCTTAAGAGCTTTAGTGAGGAAGCGGAGCGCAGATTTCACAATAACGCTATAGGAGCCGTTCACTCTCTTCATAGAATCAGTGAGCGTAGATTGAGCAGGTTCAGCGATGGAAGTATACGTTGAGCAAGCCATCTTCACAATGTCCTCCATTAGAGCTTTGTCTAAAGAGGACATTGTTTTAGAAGTAGCATGCAAGGCGACTCTTGTCAGATGGTAATTTTCCAAACGTGCACCAAAATTAACTCGAGTGAAGGGCTTCTTGAATTTATGCACTTGCTGAAGTTCCTGGACATAACGCAAGGAAATCCTAGAGTGGCTATGGTCCAACAATCGCTCCCGACCCATGTCGTTGAACCAGATGTTCAACGTGTACAGCAAATGCTTGAAAAGCCTCGTATTGTCGTTAAGGTGAGACTGCATGTATCTGAAAATGAAGTGTAGACTCTTGCCCACCAAATGTCTCATGCGGTGAATCTCCAAGTATGCTTCGTTAGATTTTCTGGTTTCAATATCATCACCAAAAAAGTAATTGCTGGTGTAAAGTTTTCTCTCTCTAAATGTCAACCCCGGATTCACTGACGACATGTTCATGCCAGCGAGGTTTGGGCTAGTTCTTCCTGATACTTCATTCAGCGGGGACTCAGAAAGTCTTGAATGATGAAGAATTCTCAGCGCAAGAGATTCTGAAGATCCTATACTTGCTGGCAGGGCCTCTTTCATCTCTATGTCCGCACCATTGTCATTAGAGTCCGACATAACTGCGTCTTCGTCAACCTTTTCAATATCCCGGACAATCTTTTCCAAATCTTCATAGATGGTTTCAACAATGGGCTCCGAGGTTTCCGGAAATTTGGTGGCTCGCATCTTTCGAATCCCCTCGAGAAGCTTGAATCTGCTTTGAATAGACTCTTGACTGTGATCACTCAACTTGGGAATATCTTCATCGAAAGACGGGTCGAATAAGTAAGACATTCCACTAAGCCCATATCCAAGATAGAGGAAGTTTGCGCGAAGCTCGTCGGCTAAGTTTAAAGAGCTGGATTCACCGGACTCCTCCCCTTTTGCGAGACTCTTTAGAATATTCAGCATATTCGAAAGTGCCTTAGTCATGTGAGATTTGAATGTTGAGATTGCAAATTCGATCTCTTTAGCCCCTGGCACAAACCAATCAAAAGTTAAATTTTCTTTAGACAATCTGTAATCTTCGAATTGAAAGCCGCCCCAGCAATCCACAGTATAGCCGTGCTTTTTGACATATTCAGGGCTCACGAGACGAGACTCGTTGAGCCTGATCTTCGTCACGCCCTGGAGCATTTCATTGAGGAGTTGCGTGCTACCGAAAACAATTGGACCAGTGACTTTGGTCATCAAAAAGAAGGATAGTTCATTCAATTCGTCCCCTAAAGGTAATAAATGGCTTCCAGCATTTCCAACGCAAGAATTGAGTATGAGTAAGTTCCAAAAGAGAGCTTGGTCTCTCGGTATTATATCCACTCCTGTTCTGGACTGGCCTGCGTTGTTCTCAGTGACCTCTTCTCTTATATTTTCGATAAGGATAGGCGCCAATTTGTGGAAATATGAGGGATCGCGTTTTATGATTGCACCCACAACGTCAGCGACTACTTCCACAACAGAGTGGACTGTGTGGGAGGAGATAAAATCAATCCACTGCTCCCTAAATGTAACAAAGATGTCATCAGACATGCCTTCAAGAATGATGGTGACAAGCTTGGGCAAAATTTCAGACAAATATTTCTCAACACCATTACTTTTAGTTGAGTCAGGAAGGTTCTCAATAAGCAAGAATAGGCGTTGGCATAGGTTTTTGACAATATACTTGAAAGAAGATGTCGATGCCTTGAGTGCTTGTAACTCGATTTCTGGATCCACCTGAAATGCAGACTCGTCGCCAAAAAGTTTGCTATGAAGGTGCTCGAGATGCGAGTTTGTGATCTCCATAACAAGGCCCATATCGCCATTCCCATCAGCCAAGTCAGCCAAAGGGACAAACGTGGCCACGGTGGCAAAGACATCTAAAGTATGAAGTGTTTTCTCCAAATCATTGGAGTCGATCCCCGGTAGCAACATCTCGAGGAGACGAGGAAGGTGTAATCTGAGGACGGGAGTGACGGCAAAATACCGTGCACTTTTCTGGAAGGCCCCAAGACCTGTAATGATTCTGTGTGTGGAAATCACGCCCTCAAAAGACTCGTACAAATCGGGTAAGATGAAACCGAGAGTCAACTCGGGATCCAAATGAGCAAGGTGGCCAAGAGCCGTCAAGTAAAACTCGACAGTTGTCTCGCGCTTTGACTGAAGACCCGTGCGTACCAAGGGCCTGAGAATGGTGACAAATTGTTTTGTAACTGCATCGGAAATCTTGAGACAGTCTGGAAGTGCTTGAAGAGCACCCTGTGGCTGCCGCTCCATATTGTATCTTTTGAGAAACTGATAAGATAAGGCGAGAATGAACTTTGCAATTGGCTTGGACCAATCACCGCTGTTGGACGGATGCACATAGCTCTCGATAGCATTGAGAATGGTGCTTATTTGGTCTAGAATTCCATTTTTCTCCAAAGGTTTTGATCCATTGAGAGAAAAAACAATGGCACTGGCGTAGCCGTGAAAGAATTTTGTTTTCATTGAACCGAACTTCTTCGTATTGATGCTTAAGCTGCACACAAGTGAACTCATGAGGTGATGAAACTGGTCGTCCGAAAAGAGACCAAAAGAGGATGCACAGGACTCACTTTGCGTGTTAGAAACATGGAGCAAGTATGACATGGCGGTTTTGCCCAACACAGACGTCACATGCAGATCGATGCCGTTGCTGTTGCTGAGTTTGCGCCACATGGCGAAAAATGCAGGGATATAGTAGCGAATGTCGATAAGACCAAGCAGCTCGGCATCTTCCAGCACGAAATTCTGCGGCAACAAGCGCATGCACCAAAGCACGGTGGTGGCGTTAGGAATCGAAAAGCGGGACGCGATGTGTCTGAAAAGGATCGGCAACGAATCGGGATCGTAGAAATTGGCAGCCCTTTCGCCTAACTTGAGAAGTAAGCCCAAGTCCTTTTTTTCGGACGGTTCGTGCAACGCATCCGCCGAAGGAAAATGCACCAACACATCGTCAAGGACGGGTTTCCACGGCAACACCAACCCGTGAACCTTCAAAAGATCCACATGTTTCGTAAGCGTTTCGAACGCACGCACATAGATCTTAAGGTTGAGATGCTGTCCTCGGCAGCAGCAGATGGCGTAGTAGACCTTAGCAAGCGAGATCCGCAAGGAAACCGGCATTTCGTACTTCATTTTGAGCCACACAAGAAGCTCATGCGTCCAAGTGCGGACATTGACCACTGCCGCAGACCGGGGTGACTTGCGGTGCTGGCTGGCGGTGGCTTCGGCCAGATATGTGTAGTCGTCGTCGTTTCTGGTCTCGTCTCCATAAGACATTCCGTCGTCGTCGTCTTCTTCTTCGTCTTCATCATCATCGGAACCGTCCTCGTTTTCTTCGTCTTCCATATCCAAATCTTCGTCCTCTGCGACAACCGCGTCGTCGGCCAATTCGAATAGATTGGTCTCAAAGGCCATTTCCATTTCTGTGAATCCAGGCACATCCTTAAGAGCGGCCAAATTGGCAGCACTCACGGAAATCGTACCTTGAATATCCAAGCTTTTGATTGCAATGTAAAGATGTGCAACAATATGAGCCAAAAACTTGGCTCGATCTGTTTGGGGCTCCGTGGGGTACGGAAGAAGCGACGGCAAATCCATGGCACGCGGAGATTGCCGGGAAAAAAACCGCAGCTGCGGGTCTAGCTGTAGACGGGAGAGTGTTTCTTCATTGCTGGGGTAGTCGAGGTTGTAGTGGCCTTCTCGATTGAGTTCGATGGTGCCAAACGACGGTCTACGGGTCATGATGTTGAGCACTATGTATGTGTGCACTAAGTAGTAGCTGATGCGTGCGCACACCCGTACACCATCGATATGTGTGTGGTTGCTCACTTGCCCTGCATTTCGATCATTTGCTGCACTTGCAGCCGTAAAAGATCCTTAAGGTCTGCCACGTCGGCCTTCAACTCTTCGGCCTTCTCGCTCTTCTCTCCAATCACCTCCAACAAAGTTTCTTCGTTTTTCTCTTTTTCCGCGATTTCCGCCTTCAATTGCTGATGTTGGCCTTCTAAAGCACTGATCCGCTCAACCAAGCTTGCACGGTCTATAATCTCCCTCTGCGCCGACTCTTTCTGCGCCATTAACTGCTCGTTTTCGTCTTTCAATGTCATGATCTCCGTCTCTAGTCTCCGTACTGTAGAGCTCATTTTACTTATGAGTTGGATGTTCTTCGTGGCTCCTGAGCCCAGCGGAAGTCCTGTCGTGTGGACCGATTGATCTCCTGCATCGGGCGATTCAAACGGGTAAATCTCCTCCATTAGAGATTGGTTGGAAATGTTCCGTGTCTCGTAGATCAGGTTATCACGAGACCTCTGTGCGTAGCTCTCCTCTTCCCATTGAAGCTGCTGGCCAACTGTGCTTCCAGAGCTATTTATGTTTGGTGTCAAGCCTCCAGAATATGCATTCGAAGCTTGGCTTCCGAGGCTTCTGAGAGGGGGCTTGACATCGATGAAAAGACCACTATCTCTGAATTTGCGGGTGTTGGATATGCCCAATGCGTTTTGAGGCTGTGTCTCGAGATTTTCAACCTGGCTCGTGAGGCCCTTGATTTCTTGATTCAAGGACTCGATTTTGAGATCATAATTGCTTCTATCGGAATTGAATATGGCCGTTATTTCTTCGAACTTCTCTTCAAGATCCGCGTATTCGTTACCTTTAATTTTGAGCTGGAAGTCTGCTTCTTTCATGGACTCCTTGAGTTTGGAGTTTTCATGTTTCAATTGAGCAATCTCATCTTCTTGAGTGCTCAATTTATGATGGAGGCGTTTCAACTCGTTGGCACTTTTCTGCTTGGCAGCCTGGAAACTTTCGATTGACTCTGTAAGCAGCTCAACTCTATTCATAAGATTCATCTCTATTGTCTTCCAGTTTTCTTGTGCAGAGAGATACTGCTCCTGTAAATTCTTGTGATTTTCAGACAACTTGATGTAATCCAAATCGTCTCCTCGAGCAGTGTCTTCATCAGCAGCTGAGATTTTTGGTTCGGTGCTCTCCGAGCCTTTCTCGAAAGAGTAGTGCCGCAAGAAATTCTCATTTTCCGATCTCAAGAGTTCAATCTTTGTCTCAAGTCTCGACAACTCGGAAGCATTCTCGGCTTTCACATGAGTAATGTCTCTGTTTAAACCGGATATAATATCGTCTTTAGACTGGATCTCCAATTGAGACTGATGTTTGGCCATGTCAATCTGGAGCAAGACTTCGTTAAGCTTGAGCTCTGAGGCCATTCTTTGGTCAGCTTCTTGTGTGAGAAGTTCCTCTTGCTCTTTGAATTTGCTCTGCCAGTCTTCTTTTTGCTCTTTGGCCAACTTACTCTCGAGAGTGTTAACCTTCTCTTTCATTTGTGACACGTGACTCATGAGCTGGTCAATGGATTTGAACTTGTGCTTTTGAAGGTAGTTCTCGACGTCACCTAACTTCAAGAGTGTTTCCAGGTTTTTTTCTGCATAACTTTGTAGAGATGTTTCAAGTTTGTTGTTGCTGGCGAGCAATGCTTTGATCTTTTCGTTGGACTTCAATTCTTTTTTGGAGAGCTCTTGTCCTTCCTCCATTAATTGCAGGATGATCTGTTCCTTGTCACTGAGTTTTTTCGCAAGATCTTCAGCCTTTTTTGTATCAGTCTCTGAAGGTCTGGATGCTTTTGATGCTGCTTTTCTCTCTGCTTCTTGAACTTTTGCCTTTAGTTCCTGGATTTCACGCTCAAGTTCTATGACTTTGGCGGTGTCTGCGATCAGTTCCACGACCTTTGTACTTTTTGATGCAGAGACGTCTTTTGGTGAGAGCTCGACAGACATTTCAGCATCAACCTTGTCAGAATTTTGATTCGTCTGACTGATCACAGTTGAAGGGACATCTTGTTTCATTTGTGTCGGTGACAATGGCTCAATTTTAGTTGCTTCTTTTTGGGCTTTTTTCTTCTTGGCTGCTAGCGCTAACCTCTCTTGTAAAGTCAATCTTTTTGCTTTCTTGGGCATCTCGGGTTCAGGCGTTGGAGTTTTAGACAAGCTTGCCGGACTTGGGAAGTTTTCTGTAATACTTTTGCCAGCATCTCCAGTACTAACTAATTTAGACTGATTTTCGTTAGATTTCAGATCTGTTGTATCTGATGTAGAATTGCTGCTTTCAGGTAATTGATCTTGGCCAATGTGAGTCAGAATATTAAGTTTTGGATCTTCCTCATTTGATTGACCATCTTCATTTGGCTGACCTTCTTTATTTTGTTTAGATTCTTCATGTTTAGATTCTTCATGTTTAGATTCTTCATGTTTAGATTCTTCATGTTCAGATTCTCCATCTTGTTTAGATTCCTCTTCCTCTTCGCTCTGTTTCACATCCTCACTATCATTTAAATTGGATTCTGTGATAGGTTTTGAGTCTACACTTCGTGTAGTTTTGCACTTCCCAGATATGGCATCGTAAGTATTCTGAGTAGCAGAGTCGGTGAATTCATCATTCACATCATCAGGTATCAACGCATGCTCTGTACTCAAATTCGGACTCTCATCTATATGCGCATCTGATGACATTATGGAGACAAGTGGAGATTATAATCTGTTTGATGTGGAATGACGCGGTACTAAAGTCATGCGCGCGTGTGCACGTGTTTCACAGGCATATAATAATTAAAGTCATTTAAAAGGCACGAATCTTGCCAAACTTAATAGAACGAGTGAATAGAGTGTAGAGTAGGAAATTGAGTGGAGTAGGAAATAGAGTGGAAGATTGGAACATTCGTCAGGCTAAGGAAGCAGCAGAGGTTTCTTGAAAATGTGTGGCACCAATGACAGTGATGGGAAGTGCAAGAACCAAAACTATCATAAAAAGCTGTCCAAAGAGTAAAATTCCTTGAAATCTCGTCACTATTAAAGCAATGTTGGTATGGCCATGTTGTGTGCAGAAAAGCAGGCACCACAACAGCCTTTTCTCAGTGCGTCATGGTCGCTGCGAAAGACACTTATCTTATTCTCGCCAAAAGGCGCGTCCGGTTTATGCTTTGTAAGCCAACATTCTTTAGATCGTTCTGGGCCCTTGGATGCAGAACTACCCCTGCGCACGGAAATATGACTCCTGGAGTCCTGGCAGTTGTGTCTATCTCCAACACGCGGCTCCCGTCTAACATCCAGCCGCCATGCCAGGTTCAGATTCCCAACAGAAACGTTTGTCGACTAATGGTACATGAATTAGAAGAGCCACGCAGCCGGGTGTTCTGCAGGCAGGGGATTGTAACGGTCAATACAATGCGCAGCGTCTAAAGGATTAGCGCTGGAATGCATGGATCGGCACGCGAGCTCGCCCAGCCGGCGCAAGATATTGTTTCCATCGGAGTCGTTGATGGTTTTGAGCACCAGCGGTAACATTCTGAACGGTGACTTCGTCTATTTTCCAGCGGCTCGGGGGATTGCAATAATGGGCGAGGTACATCGCCTACGTGCAGGACATCGTGGATGAATGATGATGCCTGAAGAAGTGAGTCGGCTACTTGGGTCGCATGCACAACGGGCGTCTTTCGATGTGCGTTATTTCAAGACGTTTCACAGCTGCCTGGATTGCTGCCCGATTAGCCGGTTTCATCGTAACGTCGTAACGTGCTCACCCCTGTAATTAGTGAGATTGCATCGTGCATGTGAAATGGCGGATTGTCGCTGGCTCTTCGGGTTCTGGTCGGTTCCCGGTTTTGTGCTTATGTTGGCTCCTAAATTTGGCGGATTTGGTGGAGTTGGGGATAATTTTCATCGGCGGATGGGTTTTTATTTAGCGGATGGGTTTTCATTGGCGGATGGAATTTCGAATGGGTCTTTATTTGGCGGATGGGTCTTTATTTTGCACGCGGCTGATCTAGGCCTGATGGTTTTGGTGGTGGTCTGGGTCGCTTTTTTGAAAGTGAGGTTTTAAATTGTAATGGCATTGTGCACCAGATTCCAATTTTAGACCATTTTCTTAAACAAGGGGGAGGTTTATGCCTTCACGATGGGATTTGGCTTTTTCGGTTTATAGATCAATTTTTAGATTTAAAAGGCTTTAACTTGCAGTTCAGGCACAAGGCTTGTGTGCCTTGCATAACCCTTCATTGCCATGCACCGAAACGCCTACACTTTTAATTAAAACTTCATTTGATGAAATCTGCAGACCGAGGTTATTATGAATTCATTTATAATAGTTGGGTATTAAATGACTGACTGTGGACAAACCCATTTCTTTTATTCTGCAGGGGACTGGAGGAGAAAGCCTAAGAAAGCCTAAGAAAGACAAACCTGACAAGAATTCATGGCGAGAGGTTCTGGAATATGCTCGAATAAAACTGGCTAAGGAATTCAAACAAATTAAATGACGCCAGTACTTGTTGATGACTGAATGCCCGACGGTGAATATGGCTTACAATTAATACAACAAATAGTGGCACCGTATAGATTGGTAAGAATTCATGACAACGAGAGATTCTTTGATCCAGGTAGCATGATGAGTAAAGAAGAAGTCATGATAATTAAGAGCAAAATGACTTTTTTATATTTACTCTGATAGATGGTATTTATTGATGCTATTATTGATGCTATTATTGATGCTATTATTGATGCTATTATTGATGCTATTATTGATGCTATTATTGATGCTATTGTTTGAATCACATTCAACTGTAAGTGATAATCAAGATACCCATATAAACCAGTTAAACAAGCAAGATAGTCGTCATTTTTGACTTCTCTATACTGACAATAATCCTTCTGTAACTGCTCTACTTTCAGTGCTTTGTTCACCTTCAACAAATTTTCATTAAGCTCAAAAGCTTTCTGTTAGCAACGCACAGAATAATCATCTATAACATATCTACATGCAGCTTAATGAGTTTTCTAATATTAATGCCTATGAAGATGTGCACTGGCTCATGATAGATGGCAACAGTGGCAAGCGTACCGAAGTAGAGTCCGAATTAAAGATTGGAGGCAATGGAAGTGCCATATTTTTGGGTGTGTCTTGGAAACGAGGAACAGGTATATGAGAGGAAGCTGCAGGTTCCAGAGGAGGAAAACCAATTGGACTGGTGCCTTCTTCCTCAGTGTCTTTTTTGTCGTCTTCCGAATGAG
This sequence comes from Metschnikowia kipukae, assembly GCA_002370135.1. Taxonomy (NCBI): domain Eukaryota; kingdom Fungi; phylum Ascomycota; class Pichiomycetes; order Serinales; family Metschnikowiaceae; genus Metschnikowia; species Metschnikowia kipukae. Next base: position 705,592 of record NKZJ01000102.1, read on the forward strand.
GCAGAGCCTGGTCGGTGGCATGACGTTCTGTAGCTTCCTCCTCAGTGTGCTTGAAATCCGATTTGCACTTTCTTTGGCCGTGCTGTTTCGTGACAATGTGGGTGTTCAAGTGATTGAGAGAACCGTAACTTTTAGAGCAGCCCTCAAAAGAGCATTTGTATTTGCGGTGGATCTGGTAGTACCGGCGGCGGAACCGGCGGCTTTTTTGGCCGTAACGAAGCCCTGTTTCCTGTGGAAGAGAGTAGTTTCCGTAGTATGGATTGTTGACATATGCACCTTCTTGCCCGGCATAGAAGCCATACACTGCCTGTGGTTGGTATGCGGCATTAATAGCTCCATTCATGACGGGAACTGGAGGTCTTGCCATTTCTGGAGAATGTTGGTAGGGGCCATATATCTGGGCACCCATATGACTGATTTGGCGAGGATAAAGTGCATGGTCTTCGGCCCGAAATTGCGCCTTAGTGTAAGGATTCTGCACTGCTTGTGCATGGCCCATATCTATGCCTCTTTGCATTTCGGGTACGTGGACAGGGAGCACTGCTGCGTGGGAGAACTGGCTTGGCGGCACAGGAGCTGTGGGAGATGCAGAAGGCGTGTGGAGTGCAGAAGAAGGTTCAAGGCTCTTCAAAGGAGGAAGCGAGGGCTTCGATGCCGGAGGAGCGTCGTTCAAAATCAGGCCTATAGAAATTTTGGGGCTGGTGGAGTTTGGCATTGTAAGGATATGCAAATGGAAAAGGTGTAAGGAAACAAAATTGGGGTAAGGAAATCAAGAGTGGAGTAAGGAAAACAAAAGTGGTGTATAGAAAATGACGAAAGAAATAAGTTGGAGGTATGCGAGGCTGATCGGCAGCAGACCAAGCTATATAAGAGCCGGGAATTGCACGAGTCAATCGGTAAAATTAATGTCACGGCTTAATGTATGCGCCGGGCCTTGTACATGCGAGATCTGCACGTCATTGTGCTAAATGATGCGAAGATGAATTTTCTTCGAGAGACGTTTAGGCCGTGCAGGTATGTGGGAAAAGGTGAATATACGCGGCCGATTGGGTGTATGCAGGCACAGCCGACGTCTCATCTGCGCGTCACGGCGTCCTTTTCGCTGCGCGTCTAATGCACCTTACAACGTTCCTTGGCCTGCTCTCCCATATTGCCTTATGACTTTTTTCCTCGAGATTGCTACTGACTGATTTTTGGTGTATTCACCTAGAGGAGAAAGTCAAAGTTGCTCCTGAATTTGTGAATAAAGAAACATGTGAGTGGAAATTTCGTAATTTCGTTTCGGTGCACGAGTAAGAATACGAGTGTGCTATTTTTGGGTCAGTATTCGCTTCACTGACGGTTATGAGTTCACATGAGGAATGCGCGATCTCACGGCCAAATGTGAGCGCATTTAAAGGCGGCAAAATAGTTTGGTCTTGCAAAGGACCTAAATACCACCACCAGTTAAAGGATTCACTTTCTTATGTCCGCTTATGCTGGTTCTTGTCGCTTATCCACGGTCTTGAAAGCTAAGATGGAAGTAAAACATGTCCGAGAGGTGAGTGCATGCGCAGAAGGTAAAATTTGCGCACAATTTTCGGCAGCTACGCATTCCGCAGCGTATCTGTCCTGCAACATCCGGGCTAATAACAATAATGCGCAAGAAGCTTCTGTGCGGGAGCATTCCCGCACGTTGTTATCGTCATCAGACCAACAGTTGACCTCGTTTATTATGGCAGAACTTGCTGCAGCAACAGCCTAACTAAGCGGCAATGTGTCATTTTAGGTTTTTAGCTAGGCCGTATTTCTGGCGATGCCTCATTAAACCTTAATCCTTAATACATTGCTTGTGCCACACTCTTGTGCTAAAGCCGTAGATAATACAGCAAGGATGCCAGAAATGGGAGCATTCTGAAATGAACAGAAAATGCGACTTGACAGACACGTAGACGCGGAACTGGTCCCTACTGCAGTGAGCCACTTTCGTATCTGTATTCCAAACAGATGCCATGTTGGGATAACTCACTAAGTTGCAGAGAAGATTGTACGCATTCGGTAGAGCCGAGCAACCTGCATATAGGCGATGGGTGGTGGTCAAGCTCGCAGTTCGCCGAGTCCCAGCCTTAACTATGGTGGAAACATGAATCCGCACAAGTGCGTGCTGTGCAGAAACACCTTTGTATGCACACTCTCCGGGAATCTACCTGTGACTCCGTCATAGAAACAGGTAAAGGCCAAAGAAGGTTCTCTGGCTAAGCTTCGAAGCCGCCGACGCGGGGAAAACCACATCGGAACTCCTATACATAAAGAAGTATTTACTGTCTCTTAGGCAGTACATACAAGGCAGTACAAATGCCACTACAAATAAAATAGCCACAATTACTCTAATGAATACCACTAATAAATACCACTCAATAAATACCACTCAATCAAGTACTTCCTCTTATTAACATCGGATCGAGAAACTAAGACTGCCGCTTCTGTGTGCCGGCCCCAGTGATCTGCCCCTTTGCTATCTACCACAGCAAGTACTTGAGGCACGTGCGCAAGTGCGAGTAGATCCTGATGTTAAACATGCATTGCTGCATCATGCACGGTAATTGACCGCATACTTCGGTGCTCGCTTATGCTGCGGCCACTCTCCAGCACCTAACCTTACGGCTTACTTTGTGCCGAAGACCTTCTTTCTTAGTCAGCATGGTCTCGATCGCGATCCATCTACCGCTCGATATTTTCTCTTAGTAATCTCGCATCCCGTAAGTGGTGCCTGGCCTGGTTTCTTATTTCTGGCCTCCGCAGAAAATGTGCGACTGGTTAAATGCTAGACCGGAATGTTTAGCCGGACGCATTCACATCCACAGAACATAATCACAGGCGTAGCGTAGACCAATACTTTTGGAATGTGCACTGTGTGGCCCAATTTGGTTTTTCGTGATGGCACTTTGTTCTGCTGCCTTTCCTGACCCGGCCAAACACCTACCTGTGCAGAAATTTTTTCAATACACCTCCAGAAAACATTACGAGTCGTGAGGTCAGGTGCAGTGCAGAGAAGGGGCAAATAAGCGGAGTACGGCGCGTGAAGTGTGCTCGCAAGCCATAAAAAGATCAGCCTGGGAAGATCTGCGCATGGCCAGCTGCAAGAAAGCTGACAGATTCTTAGCACATACAGCGGAGTGCATGCATGCATGCATGCGTGGCTGCTGCACGGTGTTCGGCAACGGCATGCCGACTAATGCTCGGCAAACAGCGCTATCAAGCACCGATATGCTGCCGGACTTCTTCGCGTCAAGCTGCAAATCTGGTGTGTCTTTTGCTGATAAGCGTTTTGTTTTGGGAAAGTCGTTGGGTTTGATGCATATGAAAATGCCCTGGCCGAGCTTTGGTGTCTGATCCGCATCTAGTGGTGCTACGATAGTATTAAGGATAATCAAGTGGCTTACAACTCTCGAGGCTTACAATTCTGTCAAACCTACAATTCTGTCAAGGCTTAATTCTGTCAGTCTACAATTCTTTCAAGACTTAATTTTGTCAGTCTACAATTCTTTCAAGACTTGCTTTTTCTGACTCTGATAGATTTGCATATTGTGGTAAGTGATTACCTGTACAATGCCGAACGGTTTCATTCTATGCAGCTGTGTAAACCTCCGGATTCAGAGTAATGCATGATGCACGTTAGGAATGTCCTTAGCGGGTTTACTCACGAGCAAATTCTCTTCACGAAATAGATCGGTCAAAAAGTCAGCCGCGTTCGCCGACGCTTCACTTTATGCATGTGACTGAATAAGGCTCTCGCAAATTTTATCGCCGTCAAGACGCTTGTGGTTATTGCGCTTTTTGTATATAGCATTAAGCTACTTTGAAATAGAAGACTGGAATAAAGTAATACTTCATTTTTTGTTTGCTTACTGATTTTGGTGGCTGTAGAGCGGCTCACAGGTAGCGATCTAAACCAGACAAGAATCGAGTTTTATGCATGGTTATGGTTATACTAAAGTACACTTAGTGCTGTAAAGAAGGTATTTCTAATTATGCGGGGGGGTCGGTAGATTGGTACCGGCATTGGTGACCGGTGACGTAGCCTGTATGCAGGATTTATTTCTACAGATAACGGGAATTTGTGGCGGTGCCGCTCTTGCAGCAAGTGTGGTCCAACAAATGCACTGATCTTTGGCATAACTCCTATTCCACCCGGTACGTAAATTCAAGGCTTTTTGTAGAGATGGATTTTTTGTAGAGATGGATTTTTTGTAGAGATGGATTTTAGATTTCACTGCATACAAGGCCCCAGCAACATTAACCAAGCCATTACGATCACGATTGGCAGAGGGAATTATGACATTCAAACTCGGATACCTCACCATGAGCGATAGACTTTATGGTAGCCGATAACAAAACACCGTACACCAAGATAACAGACACCAGGATCAAAAACACCCGTACACCGACATGATGAAACGCCGAGATTACAAGCCACCCGTACACCAAGACAATGAAACGCCGAGATAACGAAACACCGTACAGAGAACAAAACACCGACTGAGATAACAAAACACCTGTACACCAGGATTGTGGTACAGGCTAAGTAGTGGATTTTGTAGGTGACGACAAGATTTTTTGCTGATTTGCTTTCAGCTCAACTAAGTGGAGGTTGTAACTCATCTTCTATCTTGAGGTCCAATAGAATTAAACAGCTCCATGGCTTAGATGCAGGACTGTGTTTTACCAGACTAAGATATTTCAAATTTTGGCGCTCATAAAGACTCGTAAGATTTTCAATATAATGGAAGTGATGTCTGTTGAGGCTTGATGATAATGACCCCAAAATTTAGGTTTTTTTTTTGATTGAGTATTTTAGAATATTTACTCTTTAATTTCGCACGGTTTGGAGAGAGCCCTGCGAAATGCAAAAAGGAAAGTAATCTAGAGAAGAGAAGCATTCTCAAAATACAGACCTGAGCGTTAAAAATCCCAATATGCCCTGGAAACCTTCTCTGCAGAGCTGGTCAAAGCTGACCTTCAACTCGAGTCATTCAGAGGATATTTTCATCAAAAACCACCATGACCAGATTTCTAGAGCTCAGAGTCCGATATGTCCATCATTTCATCTACATCGAAAAGCTGCAGATATTAAGAGCAGCATAGGCAATTTAAAAAGTAGGCAATTTAATAAACTAGGTGTTAAATTTGTAAATGCCTGCTAAAATTAGCTTAGCCCCTGGACTTGCTTGTTTTTGCATGCTTTTGGTTGCTGATAATGAAGCAAGAGAAAGCAGCAATTATGCGCACATGCAAGGGAGCCTAAAATACTAGGGTTTATCCGGCAACATTTAGCTACAAAAGTCTTTTCGGCCATAAATTACCTTAAAATTGTCTCATTTAATCAAAAAAGGAATTGAAGAAGCTGCTAGTTGAAGTGCAATCCAGTAGCTTGTAAGGTGGAGTATATGAGTCACGACGTTAGATCATGCACACAAGAAACTAGACCGAGCATGGACTCTGCACCCCTGCACACAGCACCCCATTTTTCCGGTGTCCCGTTCTGTCCAGCCAAGCGAGACTCGGATTTCTTAGGGAGGTACGGGTGGGGACTATAGAATTCATTGTCAAAGCCTGGCAACTACTTGAATTACCCCGAGTTGTTGTTTCCCATTTTTGCAGAAAAACGGCCTTGGCCAAGCAGCAAGTGTGGCATTTCTAGGCAGGCGCGGCGCCTAGCACCTCCGATGCGGCGTGTCACCGGAAAAATACACAGGAAAATATGCGTTATATAAAGAAAGCTTACGCCCGTTTTTCAGCTAACATCTATATTGAACATCTATATCATCACCACTTTCAAATGCTTGCTACTACCCCTATTAAACTCACTGCTGCCGAGAAGGAAGCCAAGATTATGGCTGACATCAAGGCTAACAGCGTGAAATTCACCCCAAAATACAACACCACTTTCTTGGGCGACTTTTTCCAGATTGGTTTCAGATCCAACTAGGTGATATCCGACTCAAAATAAAAGACTCGAACTAAAGGACTCAATATTATAAGAGAGCCACCGAGTCAAACAACAACTCAAAAGCTTCTGGTTTATAGATTTCCACCAGAATAAATAATGTGCAACGCACTGATGTCGTAGTTCAATCTGGAACAGTAGTGACAGTAACACTCAAATTAGAACTCAACATAAAGTTACTGAAGTCCTTCACACAAACTACTTCAATGCAATGTTCAATTTTTAGACATAGCTCAACTAGGCGGCTTTCATCAAAGTGATGCCAATTTCGGAGCCCGAAACTCACGAGTGCACGTGCCTTCTGGACAATATGCAGTTCCGACCTCTTGACCCAGGTCGTTTCTTCCTCCCAAAAACACCAAAAATTTTGACGAACACGGTGGCATAGTGTTCAGTCTCTATACTTGAGTGTCCTGAGCATGTTACAAGCAATGAGAGGTTCGTGTCAGGGAAAATAATGTCCCAGTCACCCTCGGAACTCGAAACTAATATGCAGGTAACACTATATATTATATGCTTAAGATAGATTCACAGTCCATCGCTTTGAATAAGAAATCCACCACCAAGATTAAATTTCAGAAACATAGATCAAGTGTTGGAGGCTCTAAAAGCACCACTCTATTAAAGGGGCACCACCTAAAAAGGGTACGTAGAAAAAAGAACTCCTGCATACAGCGCATCAGATTTCGGGTATGGAATACAACTGGAGACATTCTGATGAAGAGAACCTGTGTGTAAATACAAGCCGATTGGTTAGAATACAAGCCGATTGGTTGGAATAACGTAAGGACTTTCGACTAAACCAAATTTCATCAAAGTCAGTTCTCAGTTGGCAGTATCTACGTATTCATACCTACTTGTTCGTGCGCGCAGAGTAAGTCATCTCAACGCACTCTTACAGATTACACGCTCATTTGGGCAAACAGCCATTGCATCATGATACCCATAAAACTGCTTCTCGGCACAAGACACGAATTATCGCTCATTCAGTACGGGGCCAAGTGCTTTGCACTCCTCTTCCTTGATAATCCCGCTGACGCCGACAAAATAGCACCCGCCGTGGCTCATATCAACAGATACAGTCCGCAGCGAGTGCATATAACGCAGCAGCTACATACGCTAAACCTGAATGTCGTCATTGTCTTGGAGATGCCATACCACTCCAACATCCAGCAAACCTATTTTACGTTCGTGGTGTGGAAGCTATCCCAGACCATTCCTGCATGGATGCATGTCTGGGACACCATTGAGCACGATGCTCTTCGGCGCGATTTTGGGGCGCCAGAGTACATGGACAGCGAGCTCGGAGCAAACCGGATGTTCCTCCGAAGTGGGCAGGCACACCTTGTGACCGTCGGATATAGCCCCGAAAACCGGCACGGAGAGCTTGTGGCCGAAATCACGGCGGAAACGGCGGCCCGCGCGCTATATGCAGGCCATCACCAATTGGCCTCCAGCACCACCACGGCGATAGAGGCTCTTTTCAGCAGCGGCGATGCCGGCAGTCACTTCCTCAACCACGTGCTGGACGTGGCTGCTGTGCCGCTTCCGCGGGCGTTCTTGCAAGTGTTGGCAGATAACCCACACCTTCTCGTGTGGTCACGTGACCTCGACCTTGCCCACGTCGACTTGTCTTGCATTGCCGCCGAGCTCGGGCCTGAAAAGCAAACTTTCCACACGGTGGCCATGCCCGATGCTCCCGATGTGACGGAAAGACTCGGTGGAAAATTGACCATTGCCGAATACGCATCACTTTGCATAAACACCAATATCGTGGCCCACTACGGCGGAAATGTTCCACGAAGCGAAAGTTCCATAGCCTCTTTTCTGAGTCTGTCTCTCATGAACCATTTGCAAGCTTGCGGGTGGAGTTCTCTGGCGGGGAAAGCAAAAATGATAGGAGGAGAGGCCTGTGGTCTTGTGCAGGACTGGACCAAGCCCGTGTGCTTTCTTTCCGGCGAGGAGCGGCAGGCGGCGGAGAAAAGGGCCGAAAAGAGCGACTTCGAGCGTGCTGAGACTATCGAAACCACATTGAAGCACGTGAGCGACGTGCTAGATACGGAGGTGGCGGCACAAGACACGGGAGGTACGGGTGCACTCGGCTCGGCACATGACGTAGACATGGACGACTTTGTGGAGTTCTACGCCAAAAACTACTTGAAAATGTCGGACGAGGAGGTGGAGAATCACCGGGTCCACACCGAGCCCGTCGACTGGACCACATACAACGACGACAGCGACTACGCCAGCGACGGATAGGTCACGTGACCATAGACTAAATGCACGTGCACAGTCACGTGACCATACGGCGCCGTCTCCACGTTATCTCGCGCCAACCTGAAACTCTAGCATAGCAGAGTATTCACTTTATATAGCATAGCAGATATTCACTTCATACGTACTCTGCAACGTCCTAGATCAAGGCACATCCACGTGTGTAATATACCGGCATAATATCCGCCGTTTCGCTGCCTACATTCTAATTTTCGCCGAGGATTGACTACGCACATTGATCCCAGCGCCTGATCCCAACAAGCATTTACCCCAATATTGATACATTCACCCCAATATTGATACATTCACCCCAATATTGATACATTCACCCCAATATTGATACATTCACAATGGCGGAACCTGACTTCGATCAAAGATTATCGGAACAGGTGACCACGCTATCCACGAAACTTGTCACCGAAGTAGCTAAGCTGCTGGAGTTTGAAGAGGCACTCTTTCAGGTCCGGAAAGAAAACGCACTTTTGAGAAACGAGGCCGATAATCACGCATCTGTGGCGGCTGGATACGAGGAGTTGAAGCGGAGAAACGAACAGTTGATTGAACAGTATGGCCTGCTTCAAAAAGAACATCAGCAGCTCAAGGAGGACAAGAATACCGCTGAGCAGAAAAACAAGCAATTAGAAGGCGAGGTTGAGGACTTGACTGCTTCTCTTTTCAACGAGGCCAATGAAATGGTGTCGAATGCAAGCAGAGAGGCGTACAACTTCAAGTTGAAGAACCGCAAGTTGATTGAAGAGCTTAGTGAAAAGGACTCCATCATAGGCAACTTGCAAGACGAGCTCAGGGATTTGAAGGAGTTGTTCATAAAAATGGAGGATCTGTCCCGAACCTTGGGGTCTTCCAGGGGGAATACGCCCAAAAATTTTGGTTCAAATGTCGAGAAATTTAGTGCTGAAGATGACCCCGGCCAACAGAGTGACCATTATGGAGCTCTTGCCCACGAAAGTGTTACCAGAGAAGATACTTTGGATGAAGAGACTGGCTTTGTGTTGAACCAGCTTGTTTACGGTCCAAAATCCAGATCGATTCGCTTAGATCTCCCTCAGTACCAACTCGATTTCAAGGGCTTTGTCTACCAAATAATTCGGAAAGACTTCAGCTTTGATTTGAGCTCCCTTAAAACATTGAAGTACTTCAAGAAAATCTGGAGCAACGAAATTGAAAATAGCTTGGGTTCCACGGCCCCTCAATTGACCGGGGCTACTTTCATGAACCGCTGGTCGAAGGGAAAGACATTTTGGTCTCTCATTGTGGAGGGGAAAGCGGTAATTGAGCCTGTCTCCGGAATCAACGAGACTTTCAAATTGTCCTACAAGGGTGCAAAATCTAGCACAGCCGTCCCTGTGGCGTTGAGAGACCCTTGCGGTATTTGTGGGGAGGCAAAGGATGACTTGTTAGAACACGCAAGACTTTACTCTCTCAAGCTCTATGGTCCTGTTGCTGACTCCTATCAAAAGAGCACTGGTGTGGCTACCATCAACATTGCAGGGGAACTGCATGAGGTTGTGGGCAACTACCCATTGTGTAACTACTGTTTGGTAAAATTGAGAGCTATTTGTGATTTCTTTGCGAAGTTGCGCTCCATCCATTCGAACATTTACAAGTTGCAGCCCAACCTGACTTTTGAAAGCTCCGTTTACGTGAACAGTTTCCAGTTTAAAAAGGCCTCGACTGACTCTTTGCAAATGGCCGAGGCTAATGCAGAGGATGAACCCATATTTATAAAGCTATACTTGATGATTTTGGCTCTTCGGGCCAAAATCTTTTGGGCTGGCATTGGTTTCTGGGACACCCCTGAGGATATCGAAAGCTTGAATGTTGATGAATTGAAGAGTGAAGTATTCAAGAAGTTCATGAAGGAAAATGTTGCTTTTGCAAAAAACGACTTGGAGGAGGTCCCTACACAACGAGTTTCTCTGGAGAGTAGCAAAGAAGCCACTCAAACTTCAACAAACGGGAAGACTTCCCAAGAGGCCGAATCAAGCACAAGTGTGAAGGTACCACCAGCAGAAGAAAATTTGAAAGAGGTAGAGCCCAAAACTAACGTGAAAGAAGTTGCGAAGGATGGGGCTACTGAGGCTGATGCGAAAGAAGACGTGAACAATGAAGAGCGCGAAGCCAAATTGATTGAACCTGAATCTAAAGCCAACGTGAAAGAAGTGGCGCCAGTCCCTGTTAGTGACTCAGAGGCACGCGAACTCGATGCCGGGACAGAGTCACTCGGGTCGAAGAAGAATCAAGCTTCTAAAGGAAGCAGTGCGTCCAAACCGAGACATGCTTCAGCAAGCGAAGGTAAAGGAAAGGTCAGCGACATGGTCAAAAAATTGAGTGATGGAGATTTAGAGGGAGCAGGAAACAAAAAGGGAAAGAAGAAGAAGGAGACACAACATAAAGATGAGCCATCTCTCGCCAACAAAGACAAATCAGAGCCAGAAGACGAGGTATTTGAAGACACCAAAGACGAGTTTACGGAAGAAGTGCCTCTCAAGCGGAGACAGTCCAAGTCGAAAGCTTTCAAGAAAAAGATGAATAAAGATTTGGACGACACTCTCAGTATGTTACAGGAAAGCATCGAATAGGTGAGAGGCTTGGGAAGGAATGAAACTGCCGCAAACATTCTGTATGAAGGAAGTAGCTTGAAGCAATGAAAGTTTAACAATGAAAGTTAAACATTGAAAGTTAGTGAAGCAATGATGTTATTGATACATGTGAATAGTGATGAATGCATTCAAAGGCATCTTCAAAGTAATATAAGCAGCAAAGATCACTAATTGCCCGACTCAAAGTCGATCTCCTGGCCTCAACAATGCCGTCCAGAACTGGATGCAGGAACACGCCAGCAGCACGATTTATTTTTCTTCTACATGCAGGCTCTGATTGACCTCGAATGACAATCTGCATTTAAAGGCGAATGTGTCACGATGCCGAAAAAGTTTCGATAGAATCGAGAATCCCAGAAAGTTACTACGACACCGTGGCGCACCATTACATGCATTGGCACTTATAGTGCGCCGCGTATGCCTATGTTGCATTGAGTAGAGAAAATGGAAGACGGCACCAAAAGCATCTGACAGGTTTCAGATGCGTTTCAGCACAGATCCACATGTGCAGTGTGCAGGGCTGAAACCGCCGATCCTCTTTTAATCTCTTTCAATCCGTCAAGTGCAGGCAAATTGTCCTTTCCGTCATTCTTATGTCTTCGCATGTCTCACTTCGGTACGTCTGCACCTCCAGCACACGTCTACGCACACCAAAAACCCAGACCTCCCCAATACAGCCCCCCATTGCGGCGCCGTGCTTGCTTTGAGTTTTCTAAAAAAAAAGCTGGTGAATCGGAACATACGAATTCTTGAGTTTCAGCTAGAAAAAAGCCCCGTTTGGGCGTCTGTGCACTACTTCCTCTGGCGTCTATTTCTGGCCAACTCCTCTGACTGCACAGACCACTTTCAGAGTAGGCGCGCGACAAGAGCCTTTTTTCTACCACCAGCCATTTTCCCATTTCAACACCTTTACCATTCGGATCAGCTCCTTGACTAGAGTGCCGGCCGGAATAGCTGAAACTGTGCATTGAGCCTCTGCTGATTTCAAAGACGTGTCCTGCACCCAAGCGCCGTGCCAACTCCACACTATCCACCTAGCCGGTTCCAGTGGGTTTACCGATCCCAGACCATAACAGATAAGTCAGGATTGAACAGAGATAGAGCAAGAAATCATAAGAACCTAAAGGATTCAAAAATTCATAAGAATCAAAAGAATCACAAGAATCATAAGAAATCATTGAAGCAGATTCAAAACAGAATTTCGAAGTTTCGACAATACAACAGCGAATGTCTCTTCGTAAGCGAATAGATCCCTACTTGGCCAGTGGATCCGACGAAGCCGACCTCCAGGAGCCCCGAGCTTCAGCGTACTACTCTCCAATCACCCCCCGTGCTCGTGGCCTGGCGCCTGCAGGAAGATCGGGGCCGCCGCCAAGCTCGGCTACTCCGTTGAATCCAAACCAACCCAGCTCCCGGAACTCCCACGTCTCTTCCTCGGATAACATGTACTCCAATGGCTCCAATACCTTGGATCCCATGGCTGCAAATCCGCAACAGACCCCAAGCCAGGCACAGCCGTTGAGCCAGCCCCCCATTCATCCAAATCCAATGTCTCTGCAACCGTCTTTGCAACCTGGCTCAAACACTTCGAAACGGCAGGCTTCCAACCCCAACCGCACATCAACGGCCTCCATTTTCTCGCTCCGCAAAAGCAGAGACTCCAGAGAAGACGCTTCGGACTCCGACTCCGTTCTCAGTGCCAACACTCTGCACTCCAATTCGTCGGCGGCATCTCCATCCAGGCGCATGACCAGCCTTGCTTCTCTTGCTTCATGGAAATCAAACCCCAACATGACTTCCTCCAACGCAAACGCCAACTCCAGTGCTCCTGTTCTGTCCAACGTCTCGGTCCACTCCAACTCCCATCACAGGCATCCATCCACATCCTCCTTCAACCCGTACGACGTGAAAACTTCTAGAACGGACCTGAAAACGCCCCGCAAAGATGACTCAAAGCACACTCGTACCGAGTCCGTGCCGTCTCGCGGTGACTCGCTACCGGACAAGCCTCGCCAAGCTCGGCACCCGTCGGTTTCGCTGACCGGCCTCTCCAAGACCTTTTCCCAGAAGTCTTCCATGCTGATGCTGCGCGTGCCCGTGGAAGAGGCTCCCACCAACAGTGTTCTACCCCAGAAGCCACTGAATTCAATGGAAATCGAGCGCATGTTCCGAGAACTTATGGACCGCAGAGACTTTCGCTCGCTTCCCCCGCTGGCTCGCCAGGAAATGTTGGCGTACGGGATTGACAAAAAGTGGATGTTGATCCACCAAGATGCGCTTAGTGAGCAGAACAAGCTGGCCAAGAAAGCGGGCTCTACTCCGGAGTTTTACACCCGCCGCCTTGTCGCCAAAACCATCACCTCAGTGGAGCTCGAGAACCTCTGGGTCTCGTTGCGCACAGAACCTATTGATTGGGTCCGTGAGTTCATATTCGACTTCCAAGGTGACGCGGCATTGTCCTCTTATCTAATCAAAGTGCATGACCAAATTAGCAGCCTGGACATTGAGGAAATCCTGGACGATATCTTCAACCGTGAGTTAAACGCGCTCAAATGTCTTCGATGCATGATGAACCAGAAATTGGGTGCCGAGAGGGCAAAGAGTGATGATTCTTTGTATGTGAATGCCATATCTGGTGGTCTTTTGTCACCGCGCTTGGCCACAAGGAAAATCGCCACGGAAACTCTTACTTTTATGATCGTTTATTATTCGAAATCTGGTGGCACTGATCATCAAGGCAAATACCATAAAGTGCTTCGGGCTTTGGACTCCTTATCGACCAAACCATATTATGAGTTTATGTCCTCTCAACTGGGGAACCGCAATTTGCAAAGAAAACCACCTATCCCAAACAAGTTCCACCGCTTTGAACTCTGGTTGTCACTTTTAGCAAAGACTGTGGACGGAAAAGGGAAATACAAAAACTCTTTAGTTGGAGCCAGCGAAGAGGTGAAGTTTGCTATGTATGGCACGAACTCACCTGCAGTCAATTCCACTCAACTCGAAAACCAGCTCCTTGAATACTGTTTGAGCTCCATGCTTCTTATAAACACTATAGTTGAGTACGGTATCGATTTCCGGGTGCGGCTCAGTCTTCGATCTCAGCTTAAAGCAGCAGGAATTGATAGTCTTCTCACGAAATTCAGAGACGCCAACTACGAAAATCTCTCAAAGCAATGTGACCGGTACTTGGAAATGGATGAGAACGACAAGCTTGAGTTCAAAGCCACGGAAGAGATCGACGAAAATGTTGACTTCAACAATCCCGTTGACCTTGTTAAGTCTATCTGGCTGAATGTGCAGGACAACGAGGCGGAGAGCTTCTTCTTGAGTGCAATGCAGCATATTTATTTAAACCAATCCGAGAAGAAAGAGGACCCCGCCGAAGCAGCCCGCAGCTTACGTCTTTTAGATGGCTTGATCCAAAATGTGACCAACGCTCACACCACCAACGATGACTCTGCGATTGGTATAGCGATGAACAGATTGTTTCAAGGCTTGAACACTGATGAAATGTACAGAAACGCTCTCAAAGAGGCGAAAACTTACAAAAAGATTGCAGAGGAGGCAACAGCCGAAAGAGATGATATTTCGCGGCAGCTTTCAATGGGATCTGAAGGTGTCATCACCAACTTGAGCAATGAGGTCAAAGAACAAGAGGCTGTTTTGAGGCGTACGAGAAGACTCAATGAAGAGCTTCAAGAGGAAATTCAAGACTTGAAACGTAAGCATTTTGTCGAAAAGCAAGAACTGGAGGTTGAAATGCGTGAGCTCTTAATTATGTTGAATAATGGTGAGATCAAGTCAAAGAAGGGTGATGGCAAGACTACTTTCTCAGTACAGACCAGCAATGTGCAGCTTATGGACAAGTTGAAAAAGCAAATTCACCGGAAGAAAGCAGAGTTGAAACTTGACAACAAGCAGCTTGGCGGGCAGGTAGAACCTAGCTCCCGGTTGCGGGCTTTGCGTGAGCAAATGAATGACATCGAGAATCTCGCCAGAGAATTGGAAATGACTGATTTTGAGAATTACAAAGCACCTCAGGCCGAGGAATCTGTCACACCACAGCCAATTTCCCCTGAAAATGATTATTCTGAGTCGGATGAAGAGGAAGCCATAGCACTTGAGCCTGTTCCATTAGGGCCTAAACGTCCCGTGAGAGAGGACGACGTGGAGACTTTGTCGAAATTGAGAAAACAACTCGCTTCATTGCAGAGTGAGTCCAATGATATCATGAAGTTCAATAACAGCAGCCTTTACGCCAAACAAAAGTATATGGCTATGGAGCGGCTACGCGAGCTTGAAAACAACTATAAAGATATTAATATCGATTTCAACATGACAGAGCAAGAGGATGCATACCTTAACAGCCTTATAGATACCACTGTCAAAGCCAAGTTACAGGAAGAGCTCCAAAGTGTGGAGCGCATGAAACAGGAATTAAGGGCTCAGTTAGGTGCACTCAAGCTGCCAAACTCACCCCTGAAGTCCTCAAGAAAATCAATTGCTGGAACATCGTCGAATATCTTAGAGAAAATTGAAAAGAAGTACGCGCAAGGGAAGGTTGAATCTGACAAGGATATTATGCATGGCACTAGTGGCCCAACTATGGATTACAAGTCAAATAGAATGAACACTGTCAGCTCCATGGATCCGAAGTTCTTGAAGGAATTGACTCTGAAGGTTGGCGTTGCTGAAGCTATTGCCGAAGCACCAGAAAGCGAAAGGGGCTCTAATGACTCTCAGAACACCAATGAAACAGCGAAAAGCCGAACCACCATTTCGAGCTCTGCACCGCCGCCACCTCCATTACCACCTGCTTTGGGTGGCGGTCAGCCACCACCGCCACCACCACCACTTCCACCTGCATTAGGTGGTAGTGCGCCACCACCACCACCGCCACCACCACTTCCGCTTGCATTAGGCGGCGGCGCCCCACCACCACCTCCTCCACCACCTCTCCCATCATTGAACGGCAGTGGCGTACCGGTTCCTCCTCCGTTCCCTATTCCTAAACAGAAATCAGCAAAACCAGAGGTTGCGGTGAGCGCAGGATTATTTGATTCGTTCCCAAGACCAAAGAAAAAGTTGAAGCAGTTGCACTGGGAAAAGGTTGATCAAGCAGAGAGTACAAGCAATTCTTTCTGGAGTGATTCGCAGCCGCATACAATTGCATCCGAGTTGATGAATAAAGGTGTCTTGGATGAGATTGAGACCATCTTCGCAGCCAAAGAAATTAAGAAGTTGGCGACAAAAAAGAAGGAAGATGTGGACAAGGTTACCTTCTTGCCCCGGGACATTGCGCAACAGTTTGGTATCAATTTGCACTTCTTCAACAACATCCCAGATGTGGATGTGGTCAATAAAGTTTTGAGATGCGACAAAGAAGTTATCGAGAATTTCGCCGTTTTAGAATTTCTTGGTAAAGAGGAAGTCGTGGAGATTCCAAATAGTTTGGCCACCAGCCTTCAGCCATACTCCACTGATTACACTTCGGAGGAGATCATGAAGCCAGAAAAAGATCCTGGCGAATTGCAAAGACCAGACCGTATCTACTTGGAGTTGATTTACAACTTGCAGCATTATTGGAAACTGAGAACCAGAGCTCTCAAAACATTAGCAAATTATGAGAAGGATTACGATGATTTGGTCAAGAAGTTGAGATCTTTAGACTCCGCTGTGGATAGCATCAAAGACTCCAAGCATTTGAGAAGTGTGTTTGACATCATTCTAGCTGTTGGTAACTACATGAACGACACCTCCAAGCAAGCCAAGGGATTTAAATTGAGCTCTTTACAGAGATTGAACTTCGTCAAGGATGACAAAAACAGTATGTCGTTTTTGCATTACGTGGAAAAGACAATCCGATTAAATTACCCAGAACTCATGGAATTCATGGAGGAGCTTTCCGTTTGCAAAGAGGTGTCCAAATTTTCAATTGAAGTTATTTCCAACGACTGCAAGGAGTTTTCCAAAGCTGTGAAAAATGTTCAGAGCTCGCTTGACGTTGGAAATTTGTCTGATGTGTCTAAATTCCATCCTCAGGACCGCATTCTTAAAGTGGTTACGCCATTACTTCCTAAAGCCAAGAAGAAGGTGGAACTTTTATTGGATCAAGCAAACTACACATTCAAAGAGTTCGACAAGTTAATGACATACTTTGGCGAGGACCCCAGCGATTCCTTTGTGCGCAACTCGTTCATGAGCAAGTTTTCAAACTTCATGGCGGACTTTAAGAAGGCGCAAATGGAGAATATAAAGAGGGAGGACGAGTTGAAGCTTTACGAGCAAAGGAAGAAACTCGCGGAAAAGTCCAATGCACAAGCAAAGGCAAAAGCAGAAAGTACAGACTCTGAGTCCGATACGAATGTGATGGACTCGCTTCTTGAGAAGTTGAAGTCAGCAGGTCCTGATCGTGGTGAATTGTCTACAGCTCGGAAAAGAGCATTGATGAAACGCCATATTATGGAGAATACAAGCAAAAGGCTTGGTTCTGAAAGCACAGCGACAGATGTCGTGGAAGAGCAAACTCCGGAAGAGTCCGACGCGGATGTCGGGTTGAGAGCAAGGAACTTGCTCCAAGAATTCAGAAAGGGTGACGAGAGCCCTGAGGCAGACCGTCATAGCCGAGCCGCTGAATTTCGCCAACAGCGTCATAAAAGAAAGATGGCCCAACTCAAACCAGACGCTGAAAAAAGTGAGGAGAATGACCAGAATGTGGACTCAGAGGCCACAGTTGAATCTGATTCAGTTGCTCAGGAAGATTCAAAGTGAAAATCCAGCACTGTATAGCAAGATCCTCAGCGTCTGAGGTCAATGAAAGTTGAAAAGTTCATGGATTGATCTAGTGACGATGACATTAGGCGTCTCGTCGGAATATATAAGAGATAAGACAAAGAAAAACCATTGGTGTTTCAAGAGTAAGATCGTATAGAGGTGAACTCGGTATGAGTGCATTTCAGATTTTCGGATTGCTCCGTTGAGCAGATCTAAAGTGTAATGCCAGAATCGCTTATGAACGAGAGCTCCTCTAAATCGAAGTCCACAACTTTATCGCAAGTCTTATTGCACAAATAGTCAAAGAAAGGTTTTTTGAGGCTATGAAAACCCTTTCCTGTCATTTTCTCAGCAAATGGTCGAGAGAGCCGCTCCAAAAGATCCGCAACTGGGTCCTCGGAAGAAAGATCATAAGTTAGCGCCAACTGCAGTTTGAATCGGTCCATCTCTTCATTTTTTTCCGCCTTGAAACTCACAACTTCACCATTCACGCCGACCGTAATGATATGCTCGGCTGGTGATGTCCATAGACTAGCAAATTTTGCGGCAAATGTCCTTGGAATCATGGAAAGTTTATACTTGAGAAAGTCCTCCGTGTTGGGATCTATGATCAACAACAGAGAATGCAATTTATCGCCAGCAATATATTTTTTTCCAACACAGGAGTTGTTGACCAAACTGCGAGGAGTGTTGTCCTTAAAAGCCACATCCAAGCGATCATTCTGATCCAGTGACGAGTCCTCTTCAATATACTGGAACGCCAAAAGAGAATCCATCTTAGAATTTACCAAAAGAACAGATTCTTTGGCAACATTCATAAATGTGATGTCAGAGGAGAGTCTAACAAGCCTGTGGGCCGGCTTGAGCTTTTTGGTTTCTAATTTGTATGACGTTGAATAGATATCAGCCCCACAAGCAAAAAGTATAGATGTGCCCACTTGTTCAATGCATGTGATAGGTTGGTCTCGGTGAATAGAAATGAGCTCAATCTGTTTGATAATGGTGGTCAGCGTTCCCTCTAAAGCAATTTTCGAAATGTCTATAATTTTAAGGTTGCCTCCTTTGCCCTCAATTTGTGTACCGACAATGATCTTCTTTGAAATTCTGTCTCCTCGGAATATCTTCCAGATCAAGCAACATGTGGGAAATTCGTCGGCAGAAAAGATGGGTTCTGAGCGCTGTGCACCGGACTTTGAGTCAAATTCTACCGTAGGTAGCATTTTATAACTTTTGCGGTCGGCAAATTTAAGTCGGGTGAGGGGGTTTCTCGATTTACTGAGCACGATAAAAAGCCCTTGTGTGTCCAAAAAGGCTAGCTTTTTGGCTGGCTCTCCCACGCTGATTTGTTTGATCACCGATGCTTTGTGTGTGAATAACAAGCCAACGTTTAGTCCGTCCTCTTTGACATAAGCAAGTTTGAGGTATTGCGGCGTTACATCGGGAAGTTCAGCAATCAGTGTCACGGGCTTATCAACTTTGTCACCAAAAGACACTTTGCTGGGAACTTTCAGAATATAGAAGTTGAAGAGCCACACATTTCGAGCATATGCCAAGAGCAAATTTGGATCCTTTTGGCTGAGGAGAAGCTTTAATGGCATGTCACCAAGTTGCAATCTTTGTAGTGTGGTGATTGAGGAGTCGACAAATTTGACAGAAAGGAAAAGACCGGTCTTTGAGCCAATGAAAGCCTTTCGGGTTTCGGGAAAGTACAATATGTCGTGTGGAATAAAAGTCTCCGAGGCGGACAGATCTAGAGTCACAGAAAAAAGCTCCCGTGCTGTCTGTTCTTTCTTTTTAAGCTCCATGCATGAGCAGATACCACCAAAGGTACCTAGAATGATAAAGAGATTCTCTTCAGTGTCACTCATACTCAACGCACTCACCTGTGCTGAAACGGGAACAGAGTAAATAAGCTCGTACCAATCATTTGTGTTTGAGTTTAGTCTTCGGACTTCTAACCTGAGGGCATTGTCTGCTTCACAAATGATCACTGCCCAGTTATTCACTGATTTAGCGAAAACGACCTTTGCAACCTCCACAACCTTCCGCTCATCGAAATTAGTCATCAAGACTCGATTTGATGTAAACTGAGCAACAAAGTCTGAGGCAACTTCAGCAAGCCACAAAGTAGGCACATCGGATAGGAGATGAGAATCTTCGCGAGATGAAAGCTCCCGATTAGCTTCCAAGATTTTCGTTTCAAAGGGCAAGGAGCAGGCAAGTAATGTCTGATTCTCTCTTGAAAAGGGGTATAGGGACTGAGTTTTGCGGAACTCGTCAAGTGACGTGGAAATCTTTTTGACCGGGTACCCAGAGCTGATGTGAGATAACTTTGTCCTCTTCCCCATTCCAGTGAGAGCCCATAGTTCTTGCAGACAGTCATTGATGAGGTTTCTAGAAGGCAAAGAGTCAACGAGCAAAACGTCAATAACAGGGGCCCAGTTTTTGAAGTCCTTATCGAGAAGAGCCTCTGTATACGGCATCTTGCCCTCTGTCTGCAGAAATAATTCAGGAACATGAAGCTTTTTTGCTCCTCCCGTTTCGCTGGCATAATTTAGAACAAAACCAGTGTCAGACGAGTATAGGTCAAATACAGAAATGGGATCGGCCACCCGGATAATAGGCACACAATCTAGCAGCTTGTTCTCTTGCACAACCACAGAATAGATAATACCGTCATCTGCTGAAAGAAGAATCTCATCACATAAATCGGTAGATATAGCGTTCTCTTCGGCACTTAGGACCGGGGTGGCCGGTATGGAGCTCGCTGTCGGAAATGCACCGCCATAGGGGAACCGTGCAAACGAGTAGTCAGCAGACCATATGTTATTCACAGTCACAATGATGAACTCCAGAGGACACACTAGGAGGAAGCTGTTATTGTTTGCAAGAGGGATGATGTGTACTGGAAAAGGAAAGCTGTTGTTGAGCGGAAGCGTGGACGTCTCCAAGTTTCCCTCCAACGGCTCATGTGCATACCAACTGTACAAAGAGAGTTCGAGCCTCTTCAGCGTTGACAAGGTGAGAGTCAAAAACAATACGTGGTTGCTGGCGTCTAGAGTGTCGAGCGGATGCGCAAAGCACAGGTTTAGAATCACGCCATTAATGGACACGTTGAACTGCGGCAAAAGCTGGAGCCCCGCTTTGGTGGCATCACAAGGGTGGATTCGGAAAAGCGAGTGTGCCGAGGTCGACACGACGGCAAGTCCCGACGGATGGGCTGAAAGTGAAAAGCCAGACTCCACATCAGGAGTGTAAACAGGCGCCGCCGCCCCGGAACTAGCACCAGAATGCCCCGCATTGGACCGGGAAGAGGATGCAGAAAAGGAGGAAGAGCCCAAGCCATTCTCGAAGTGTGAAAGCTGCCACCATTGCACCACAAACGGCCGAAACACGTGTGAAAACGAGGACCGCAGAAAGGGCCCAACAGAGGCAAGCAGGGCGTCGGAAAAACCACGTGGAACCCGCCAGAGCCGGATGAGAAGCAGATACCCGGAGGTGAGTGAAATGAGCAAGCTGTCCTCGGGGGATGTAGCATTATGGGGAATCACGATGACGGCCTTGACTCCTGCAGGTAACGCGTACTCTATGTCGTCCACCATTAAAGACGACGCCTTCACCAACACCTCCACGGACACGTGCAGTACTTGGGGCAATTCTGGGGCCTCCTGCTCGACACGTGATTTCAGCAGCTGTGCGATTGGATCGTCTAGATCCCACATATCGTCGTCGTCGGCCATTTCGCCGCCAAAAAAAGAGTCTCGTTCCGGAACCTGGAGCGTCTGGTCGTCCTCATCGTTGATGGAGGTGCTGACAAGACCGGAGATGGGTTTTGTGAGCGACACCCGGAATCGAGGAAAGATTGCCACGATGATGGGCGATTGTATGAGCGTCTGTTTCGTGTACACGCTTTCTGTGGGGGGCAAATTTTCGGGGAAAAAAAGCGACTGGATGTTTGTGCCGTTTCGGGAGAAGACCCGCTGGCCAGATTGCTCCATGGTGTTTTGTGGTGGGGGCATAACGCCAGTAGGGAACTGGAACTGGGATAGTAGCACTATTAATAGAGTTGGTGTAAGGATGTGCTTGGCGCCTGCGTGGATGTTCAGGAATGTACTGGGTTTCTGTTTTTTCTAGTTCCCTCCACCACACGTCAAAGTAGTGTGCATCCGTAAATGGGGGCGTTGTTGTAGTGCTTGATGGTGGTTTCTCCAGATGCAGTGCTGTGAGTACATAAAAACCCGTACATCCGCATAGCTATAGATGTAATCTAATATACTCAAAAAAAAAATAAAATGGCAGGTGCAAATTTTCAGTGGCTTTCTTTTGGTTGAATGTGCTCCTATTCATCTCCATTTTCTCTGCCGTACCATCTTACCGTCTCAAGTTTTCAGTGTTCCAAATGGCGATGTGTTATCTGGGATGGTATATAGGGTGTTATATGTGCTATGTGCAGAACAGACAGTATGTTAGTTTGTCAATATAGACACTATGTCGGTGTGTCAATATTTTTTAGTGAAAACCCACATTACATCACCAATATCAACTTTATATATAGCAGGTATTCGGTTCTTGGGCTCACCAGCCAGATTGAGTGGTCACGTGACGCGCACTACTTGCGGCTTTTTGCACCCAAACAATCTTCACCATGATTAGTATCTTCCATCCCCGAGGTATAACCATTCTAGCAGCACTTCCAGGCGTGCTAGTGGCACTGGATTATGCACCCATAGTTGCATTTATTGCCAATGAGAAGCTTGCGCAAACTTACTCAAATGTGCCGCAGGTGGAGATTTTCATGCTCATGAGTGCCTGTTCAATCGGCGCCACCAGTATGTTAATTTGAAATTTATTGTGTGATGATTTAAATTGTGTGATGATTTGAATTGTGTGATGATTTGGAATTTGAAAAGCAATTGTATCGAGATTCTGGCAATTTCATAGTGCTGTATCGAGAAGCTCGAGTCTACTTCTATCTAAGAATCACAATGGAAATGGATCAGTTTTAAATCAGTCAGTGCAATAGACATTAGTCTGACACAGATTGAGGATTTAACTTCAGAAGAATCAAACTTTATTGAAGAAAGTCATTTCAGCTATGATTGTTAGACAACACTTACGTGCTATCCATTGCTCACTATTTCTGTCACGATGAATCAAATTCTCACTATTTCTGTCACGATGAATCAATTTCTTACTATTTCTGTCAATGAATCAATTTCTCATCCACCCTGAGTATTTCCAATACTAACCTCAGTGTCATCACTTTTTGCAGGTAAACTATGCACCTACATCGGCTGTTTGGATACCTTAAGAGTCGCCAGTGTTCTTTGGGTGGCTGGGTGTATTGGTACATTCTGTGCCAGCGCCAATCTGCAGGTTGTGCTTTGGAAACTCGGAAAAGGTGTTGGTCTTGGACTTGCAAGTGTATCGTCCAGCCTTTACATCTTTGAAGTTTTGCCTCCAGCAGAGAGAGCGTCATGTGCGGCGTGGAGAGTGGCATTTTCTGTCGCTGCTCAGGAAATCATTTATGGCCTAGCACTTATTCTTCGTCCCAGAGTCGGTGCAAGTGCCGCTTTTCACTACATGTGGATAGCAGAAAGTTTCTGGGGCCCGCTTGTTTTGGTGGCCACCTTTTTCTTGCCCCAATCACCACAATATCTATTACTGCGAGGAAAGTGGATAAGTGCCAGAATTTCCTATGAAAAACTCACCCAGCCTAAAAAGCCTGGCTCAGGTGGCAACCTTTTACAGAACGGGCTGAACAGAGATTCGCAACTCACCAAAGTTGGCTTAGAAAATGTCAAAGTTGGCTCAGAAAATGTCAAAGTTGGCTGCTCAGAAAACGCTTCTGGAGATTTTTCTTCAAGCTCGCCCAAAATCCACCACGCAAAAGCCCAAAATTGGATGAAAGCAATTGCATGTCACCAGTTCATTCACGGATTTGCACTATTGACTTCTCCCTTTTTTTTCCAATACTTGGGCGCCTACTGCCAATTGGATACCTCTACTGTGGAAAGCTGGTTCCATGTGCAGTACGCCCTCCAGCTTGTGTTTCTGGCATTTCCAATAATGCTTCTTAAATCAGCAAGCAGAACTGATACCTTGGCACTCGGCTCATTTCTTTGCTTTTGTGCATATACCACCATGAGTGCTCTAAGCTTCGTGTACTCGAGCACCTCTACGGTAGCAGCCAGTGGCTATATGGTCCACCTCAAAATCAGCCGGTTTCCTGCATCTTTTGTTTTGGCTTTGACTTCTTTTTCTGTTTCCGTCTACTCCTCGCTAATAGCTTCCCCTCTTGTGGTGTACTGCCTAGAATCGGTGCCCCTGGGCTCTAGATATAAGGGTATCTCGGTAGCAACTTCCACGGGCTATGCACTGGCGGCTCTACTCAGTGGCTTGGAGGCGTATTTCCACGCCGTAAGTCCCCCTATATTACTCACCTGTGCAGCCGGGTTTTGTGCAGTGCTGGCGGCTTTTTTCGTTTTCGTTTCTGATTCTTTGCTGTCTGCTATGAAAGAAGAGATTCCATACCCGGTCTCACAATGTGAATCGGCTTCGAACCCACACGAAACAAGCGGGGAGGCAAAAGAAGAGTCCAGCCCAGGCCATAACAAGGCCAAAAATGGAAATCCGCCAATGGATCTTGTGGAAACAGACCACGTCCCGGAGGACGATACCGAAGACCCGTACACCATGGCACGTGACCCCCAGTCGCCGGACTCCATTCCTCTTGACACATACCCCACGCCCTTCCGCCCGCTTGAACACACTCAAAACTTTATTACAATTGCTAATAGAGCACCCATGCAGTATCCTGCAAAATCCTCGGAGGCAAGGGGCGTGGGAACGCTAGCCACCGCCAAATCTCTGTTTTCGGGTGCCCCATTGGTGACAGCCATGACTCGTCTTCCAAACGAGAAAATCAGCTTGGTCATGTCCCGAAGTCCCTCGGCATCCACAGAAAAGCAAGACATCAGTAAGGGGAGTTTCACGGGGATATGGACGCATCCCAGCGGATACTGAAGAGACACGTGACCACGCACGTGACTCCCGGGAGTACTTATCGCACCAACACGAATACGTCTGTTCTTGTTACCATCGATATGTCTTACCAGCCAGTCGAAAACGTATGTTATTTGCTCCATCTTAAGCGCTGCATGTTACTAACCATAGTCAATTGAGCCAGATATACCCGATCTTATCGAACAAGATGGTATGTAATGATAATGTGCAAGATATCCCTTTAAAGTTATATGGTCCCAGAATTGAACCAAACCCCAGCGAATGAAAATAGATAGGCTTGTGTTCTAGGATATCCTTCCAACTTTCTGAACCTAAAGCTGGGATATGAAAGATTAAATCCATTATATTGGCGTCTGAACCAAAAGTAGGATATGAAAGATTAATTTCATTATATTGGCGTCTGAACCGAAACTAATTGGAATATACTCGCTTCATTCAAGTCACGTGGCCCTGTGACCCTCCTTTGTCCTTCTACTAACATCAGTTCCTGTTCAATCATATACACCACAAACACAGGCTAATGCACCAATTAAGCCTCAGGTGAATGGAAACATGTTCCGCGTGAGTTTCTATAGCCGTTATTTTGACATCAATACGGATGAGTTTTTGGGCAAAATCATTTTAGCCTTGAACCCTTTCAACAAAGCATCTGTTGTCACGGCTCAGGACGACGATCATCCTACTGAGTTGTACGGGTTTTTGTGGATCAATGCCACCATCGTGTTCCTTATGTTCGTTTCCTCCACTGGAGCCAACCTCTTGGCCCATTGGTTACATGCCGACACAAAGGATAAAAAATACGAGTACGACTTTCGCTTGCTCACACTATCGATAACCGTGTTTTACGGGTACACTGTGTTGATTCCTTTGGCCTTATATGTGATCTCCACGTGGGTTTTGAAGTTTGAAGATCGGCTCTCGCTCACCAGAATGATTTCTATTTACAGTTATTCCGGGATATTTTGGGCTCCTGCAACGGCAATCAATCTCTTCCTAGCCGTTTTTATAAGTAACAAGAAGCACCATCTGTTGTTGTCTATCTTGCAGTGGGTTTTGGTGGGCGTTACTGGGGCTTTGAGTGGATTGAGTATTATCTTGAAAGTTCGGCCTATAATCATCAAAAATTCGATAATAGCGCCGACTGATGCATCTACAGCAGATGTAGAGGCTCAGAACCAAGAAGGTCAGAAAAGAAGCTTGCTTTTAGTTTTGTCATTGTTATTGGCCCATTTGGCATTCGCCGTCACTGTGAAAATATTGTTTTTTGGTATTCAATGAGCTGCTTGAAGCAACTCGATTCCGAAGAGTGAAAGGAAAGCTACAATGACCAAGAACTCTGCATTCAGGAAGAAAGAGACTCGATTTGAAATACATTTCAGCTCACTCCAAATTCGTGATATTCACACCAGACTCGCGGCATACTTGAAACATAAAGACCATGTTTCAACTGAATCTATGCATTATAGATATTCCATCTACTTGAACTGTGGGAGTTACGAATATGGAGTTGGAACTGATTCAGTTAATGGATGTCTTAGTGGATCAGCTTAGGTAAGTGCTAGGGCTTTTTATTTTAAATACGCCCTCAGTTTTCACTACAGATTGAGGTAGGGCTGCAAAAGCCATGATCATACGCTTGCTTGTTATACGCTTGTTTCATCATACGCTTGCTTGATTATACGCTTGCTTGAGGCGTGGTTTCAAAAGCCATCGAAATTGTCAGTCAAAACACGAATTCATTACCAGATCACTCAACAGTTCTATAGGATACATCATGAATTTATAGCCATCAAGAGAGGTGAGGGCCATGTACTGCACGTGAGGCGTGGGTAGTGCGGTGGAGCGCAGCCCTAAAAGCCTGCACATAGTCGCGCGTATATAAACGAACTACGATCCGCTCAAAATTTTTTTCTACTACGCGCTAGTTTGTGTGGAAACCAAAGAACAATATGAGTGGCTATCGACTCTCTTGTTAGCAAAGGTATGTTTTCCGAGGTAACGAAGATTATTTGCATTTACCAATTGTTCCAACTGAATTCTCCGGGTTGACAATCGCACTTCGTTAAGTTTCAGCCTTGTATGAGTTACCGTTTCAAATCTTGAATCCGTACTAACAATTAGGTATGTTCTTGCACCAAAGCAAAATGAGGATACTTGTGACCGGGCGGACATAATACTCTTGGTTCCCCTCTCTTGTACAATAGGAGAGGAGTCGCGTTTCTGTGTACAAATTTTTGAAGTGCTGGAACCAAGGAGTTGATGAGTCGGTCTTTCGCTGATGCTTCTTCTCGGATTAAGCTAAGATTCTAACCAGTAGTATTATTTTTTGCTTTTTGACACAGGCAAACGCGTGCTTTCTATGATGATCTTTTATATTCACACTGTACTAGAAGTTTACTTCGATGACTACATCACAAAAAAACTGATTTAATGAATCTGATGAGAGCACGCGGCGATCTGTTGAAACAGTACACTCTATGTTTGCTAAGTAGTAGGTTCTGTCTATTAGCCAGCTAATCGTCTATCTGATGCGACGCAGCACGGTACTCGA
Source organism: Metschnikowia kipukae (assembly GCA_002370135.1). Lineage (NCBI taxonomy): Eukaryota > Fungi > Ascomycota > Pichiomycetes > Serinales > Metschnikowiaceae > Metschnikowia > Metschnikowia kipukae. Next base: position 732,827 of record NKZJ01000102.1, read on the forward strand.
AGTATCAAATTGCTGCAAAATTTAAAGCATGTAGCGGAAGTATGGGTTCTGAGTATCGGTCAAGTCGGCAAACTCGATGTTCTCGAGCGAGTCGATCTTCTCGTCCACATACTGCATTTCTTTGTCCTTTTTCTTATTGAGGCGCCAGAAGTTGTAGTATATGATGAGAAGAAGAATCGTAGAGGTGATGTTGCACACCACGAAACTGATTTTGCCGCCGGTGTAGGATGGAGCCTGGGCATCGATGAAAGTCTGTGGCCCTATAATATTGCCAATGCAGTAGCCAATAAGGAAAATGGCATTGGTGGTAATTTTCTTGGTGTGGCCAGCAATGTTGGATGCTACCAACGACAAGATACAGATGGTCGTGATTGGATACACGTACATGAGATAGTAGCCGCCCAAACGAACCTGTCTGGAGGAGCTAAAGGCCAACATGCAGGCGCTGAAGATGGAGATGCACGAGGCAAAAACAGACATGGCCAAACGGTGCTTGGCAAAACGGACAAAATAGGCAAACAGAATGCAGCCGAAAAACTCCACGGCTCCGCACGGCATGTTCATGTAAAGAGACTCCTGCGCTGTGTAGCCAAAATCAGACTGGAGCAAGATGCTACCAAAATTGGTGGTGGCACCGTTGGGAATGTTGGACGAAATACCAAACAAGAAGAACAAGATAACGTTGGGGTCCGTCAAGGCCTCCTTGAATTGCTCCATTTTGAAGTGCTTATTGCCAAAACCCTGCTGGTTCAGCCGAATGCGCTCCACCACCACCTTTTTCTCGTAGTCCGAGAGAAACCATGCCCGAGCAGGGGTGTCAGGAATGTGGAAGTAGAACATGAATGCAATGACAATGGTGATGAGACCTGTGATGATGAACAAAATGCGCCAGGGCTCCATTGAGTAGTTTGCTCCGTGCTTGGCCACTCCAAAAGCAATGCCTCCACCAATGGAAATCCCAATGCCGTTGCATGAAAACCAAATAGCAGTCCGCAAAAACTGCTCTTCTTTGCGATACCACTGGCCGGTGAAAATCACCATGGCAGGCGTCACTGCGGACTCCAACATTCCTAGCACCGTCCGAAGCGTAATTACCCCGGGATACGTGTGTGGCACGGCGTGGAGACACAAGATGGTGCCCCAGGCCAAAATAAACACCGACGTCACTTTGGAAAGCGGAAATCGCTGCATCAAGGTGTTGGCCGGAAACTCGAAGAACAAGTAGCCAATGTAGAATGCAGTGCCACACCACGAGTACATGTCACCCACCATGTTGAAGTCTTTTTTGAAGCCCATGACCGCTGCGTAGGAACTTGTGGTTTTGTCCATAAACTGGCATGCGTAGAGAAAGCAGATGAGAGGCATGAGATACATATCTGTTTTGCGGAGGACTCGTTTGTTTGTTTCTTCATCAATTTCGATACGCAGTTCGTTCAAGGCAAGATCCATGGCGGCGTCGACATTTCCTGTGATGTGCACCTCTTTTCCGTTGGCCAGAGTGAAGCTGGTGATATTGTCAAGACAGTGGACATTGTCACGTGTGAAGGAAACAACGGGGTTCAACAGAACGTCCTGTTTTTCGGATTTGACGTCTTTCTCTGATTTGACGGATTGAGACATTTTGGGTCGAGCCAATAAGTTTTTAGGTAAGTAGACCACTAATAGGTGATGCCAATAGAATCCAGACTAGCCAAGATTTCGATCAATATCAGACTCAATAATAAGATATTAATATCAGACTCAATAATAAGATATTAATATCAGACTCAGTAATAAAGTATTAAATCAGACTAAATAATAAAGTATTATCAGACAATCGATATTATAGTCACTGTTTCAGTATAATCTTATCACTCCACGCTATAAATCCTGATTATCAATAAATACGGATCACAAAATCAGAAAATGGCTTTTCGAATAAAACTTTTCAACAAATTTTCATCTAAAAACCGGAAATCGGGCGCCTGTTATGTTCGGGTTAGAACGGAAATCGACCATAATGTTTCCAAAAATGGGGTCTCATATACGAGCGGAATGTAATGCGGAGTCGATCTTATCTTTTATCAGAACGGCGAGTGAGTACCGCCGGCGCGCGCTGTATGCAGTCCGTGCTTGGCGACCTATGGCCGTTTTCCGAGATGATCTTGCATGTGGTAGGCGAAATGCACAGTTTCTTGTTAGCATAGTTACACATTTGCTTTTGTTTTCGGAGTAGTGGTGATCTGGCCGGAGGCGGTCCTGCAGACAATCCCGTATGCTGGATGTGTAAGATAAGCTAGCTATCTAAAAGTCAAATCTTATACTCAGTATCGGAGAAATCAGTATCAGAGTCAATGTATAGAGTCAGTTTTTAGAGTCAGTTTTTGGAGTCAGCAACTTACAATGACTCTGACGAGTAGTGAATAAAAGGCCGCAATAAGAATTTTCAGATTGTAGATGGAACTAATTTGCTATGTTCTCAGTATTGGGTGCCAACTGCACAGTCACTTCGTAATTAACATCAAATAAATATTTGCCCTAGTAATAATAAAGAAGCTGAATTTATTTGAGACTGCTAACTTCTGAAATAGTCTTTTTTGCTTTTTGAAATGTTGAAGTTCTTTCTTTTTTTGAAAACCTAGTTCTTTTTCATTTTCTGATAACCGACTATCAGTATAGGTATCTCGCAAGAGCCGAGACTAGAGGCGAGCTGGATGCAGGACGACACACTTGCTCAACACATTTAGCACATTCACATCTTGCGAGCACATATTACGTGCAGGAATTCATATTAGGTTGCGTGCAGGAACACACCATCACGAGGCAGAACACAGCTCCATTAACAAATTGCCTCTAATTTTTAAGTTTACTGGATACCTTTTCATTGTGTGCATGCCAAAAGCTAAAAATACTATTAATGTGAATATACCAACAATGTGATTATACTAACAATGTGACTCAAATGATGAATGCTGCTTATTCACTACTCATACACACCTACCCACTATTTTTCGACCACACGCTATCCAGAAACAAACCACACCAACAAAGCACAGCAGAAACGAATCACACCCACAGATCAACTCAGAACATAACATCACCCAAATCTACTCCTCCAACGCGTCACAAACCTTCATTAGAGAGGTCCTGCATACAGAGCAGCGAAAATCTATCTCTTCACTCACCTCACACCATACAACTCTACGCTAAATGCACAAACTGCTACGCATGGGCCGCTACGCCCATGTCTGTGGGCGGCGACTAGAGATTCTTCTACACAGACTGATGGAGAAATCAGCACACCACCAGATCTTTCTCCCGACAAGAAACCTCGCCACCAATCCATACTCCACCAATCCATCCACCAATCCATACTTTGCCGCCAACAGATTGACCGCCAGCGACATCGAAAAGATCCTATCAAACAATGCCATCCTGCACAGCGTGCTTCACAACATTGGCCAGCGCAAGGTCTCGGATTCATCTGTGGTGTCGCTATTTCTTGCCGCAATCGATATGGCCTCAAGTGAATACTCCTCTCAAGCATACGCCTTCCTAATACAAACATGGCGAATGGTGTTCAAAACTCAAAATACTTCCTTGCAAACACAACTCTACTCAAACCACGAAAAACTTGTGCATCTAATGATGAATCGAGGCGATTACACGGCGTTCCACGAACTTATGGAGCTGCAAAGCCAGAAACTCCGACTTTTGCACAAAGACTCTGAATCCGGCCCTTTTCCCAGCTGGGCATACAATGCAATGAATACCCTTCAACTCTCAGCGCATGGCGATGTTTTTTTCCACAACAGGGCTGCAACCTTGGAATATTTCACCAAGAAAAGCGTGGCGGCGGCACAAAAACACCAGCTCAACGCCATGTTGCTCCGCAAATCGTTGCTCTACAGCTCGGCCGGCGCCGACGTCATCCAGGCCTTCCTCCACTACATCACAGTCATCGACAATGACCTGCAACTTACATTCTCAGGCCACCATCTTGTATATAAAAAGCCTTTGCGGTTACTTCTTGCACATAGCGCACTGAATGGCAACGGTGGTCATTTTCAACACCTACAAAACATCATTACGGAAGTGGTTTCGGAGGAGGCGTTTCAGCTGTTTTTAAGCGAGGCCATGAAAGCGTCTTGCATCACACAGCCCGAGTTGACTATTCTGGCTTTTCACTACAAGCTGCAGTGTGACACACTTACTTCCGACGACTTGACATCGCTTATGAAAGCGTACGTGGCGCAAAACTCCCCCGATAGTGCCATCGAAAAATATACCCAGTTTCCCGCTCTCCAGGACGACGAGCAGATTGTGTTGCTTCTCCGCGTCAGCGAACGCACCAAAAACTGGAAACTTTTGCAAAAACAGTTTGAAGACATGTACGGGCGGAGGGACCTTCCGCACGTGATCCACTACTCGGTGGTGATGGGGGCGTTGGCTTCTATAGGTAGCCAGAAAGAGGTGGAGCGGCTCTATATGCAGATGCACCGCCGTCACTTGCCCCCAAGCTATCCTATATTCCGGGGGCTAATTCGGGCATGCATAAACAACAACGACTATCCACAGGCAGAATTCTACCATGACGAATTCATGGCACGTGTGCATCGTGGCGAGATTGAAGCTCGCCACGTGCCTCGCATCAAAAAGGAGATGTTGCAGATCAAGCTTTTCCTGGCCAATATTAAGACCGCCATGCAGGCGGTCACTGATGTGTTCGAGCAGCAGATGCTGCAAAACGACGTGTTTCTTGATTCGGAGATAATTGTACAGATGATGCGTTTTTTTGCGAGCACCTACTCCAAAGCGGAGTTTCTCCGCGTGTGGCAGTTTGCTAAGGATGCCGAATTGCTCGATGAGCGGGTCAATTACCAAATCATCAGCTTCTACACCAAGCTTGGCGAGTTTCAAAAAAGCAACGACTTGGCGATTTATGCCCACCGCAACTGTGCTGTGCCTTTTCAAAGCAATCTCATCTTCAAGGCACAAATCAAAAATTACAGAGAGTGGATTCGCCAAACCACCGACAAGCTTCTTCAGCGTGTGTTGAACGAGCGCATATCCGGAATTATATCCTCTTTCGACGCCGCTCTCGAGCTGAACACCGCTAATCCAAGAGATTTAGCCGTGATGTTGGTGGAACTAATCCATCACTCCGTCATCAACCGGAAACCGACGCTTCCTGGCAACAAGGAGGAAAATGCAGAAAAATACTTTCGTTATTGCAAGGAATTGGGCTTACTCAGTGAAGAGGCCTACTTGCCGCTTTTCCGCCAATACACGGGCAAAAACGCCACGTTTCAAGACCACACGAAGGTCTTGGACCTCTACCGAGAAATGGTCAGTCTCAAAATCAGCATCTCTGCGAGAAGTTACAGGCACTTGATCGCAGCCCTTTTGAAAATCGACTCACTCAACAAAAATGATTTCAAAAACTCCTTCATCTTATTGGAATCTATCTTCGAAATCTATGGTTTCAACATAGGAACCAAGAACTTCATGGCAAGTTCCGAGATAAGTCGGCAGCCCAAGAAACTCTCCGACCAAGAGCTCTTGAAAAACGCAGTCCCTCTTCTCCAAATATTATCGGGGTTCTCCATCACCACTTCTGGGAACATCGAATTGATTGTCCAGTTTTTGAACCAGTTCCGGGACCGGCTCTCGGATAAGATGAGCTTTGATTTTCGGCTCTCGATCTTGAAGGAGATGAGCAAAGTTTATTTGTCTTATGGGAACTTGAACGTCACGGCGTCGTTACTTGGAAACGCACTCACTGAGCTGAACGAAATTGTGGATCAGTTCCTTAAGGCGGCGCCTGATTCCTCTTATCCACACTTGCCTAGCCTCGTTCAGCTTCCAAAGCTCCTACAATTGGAGTTCCGAGAGATTTACGCCGTGAAAATCAGAATGCTCGAGAAGAAATATCAACAAGAGCCTTTTGAGTGCACTCCATACGAGAGCATTTTACGCAACTGCATCCAAAGAAATATCAAGCTTTCTGGGGATCAGTTCAATCATATATTCTCCGAGGTGCTTGGTCGCCACGCAACAAGACAAGCTCTTTCGATGTCAACGTTGGAACTAATTCTTAATTGCTGCGAGCGGTTCTTAGTCTCAGGGAACTGGGCCGAAGCCATGGTGTTTAAGAAAATCTCACACATTTACAGGGTCTTTCTCAGATTCTTGCATCAGTTTCAGTCTGCCGAGTCAATTAATGATACCTACAAAGTGCTCAACAATTATTACGGCATTAACACACTAACACAGCTCCGTGAAGTTCTCACGCAGCCTACGGACCGAACCCCGCGAGCAGTTCTTGAAAATGAAATCCAGCAGTTCAACCGCATGAGGCTGGAGCAGACGTGGACGTTGTCACGGTTTTTCAATGGCATTTCCGAGTTTTTTACTCCCGAAAGACAAATCAGAACGCGTAACTTCATTCGACCAGGCGTGGCTGTTCAACTAGTGCAATGCATCGAAGCTCGGTGTCAGGGGAACAAGTTATTGGCCTTTGACATGTACGATCGATTCCCGGAAACAATGGAGTATCTTTTGTACTTTAATCTGGAGCATCCGCAGATTGTGCGATTCCGAAAGGAGATTGAGCAAGTCACCGGAGTTTCGGCTTCGGTATCTGGAGAGGGGCGATATTCCCGGCGCAGGAATTCCATCAAGGCTTTGAGTGGTTTAGGAAGAGAGTTACGCGGAAGGTATTAGCATCAGCATTATAGAGTGATACAATAGCATATACATAATCATTGTCTGTAGATAAGAGCCTACAAGTCTTAAGATCAAGAGCATATAAATAATACTGCGGCTAATTGCATGGATCATATAAAGATGACCAAGTCGCGTGATAAGGAAGTCATTCTGGAAGTCATTCTGGAAGTCATTCTGGAAGTCATTTAGGAAGTCATTCATGAGTTTAATCAATGAGGTCAATTCTTAAGGTAGTAAGGACAAAGTGTAGTCGGTATACAGTGGTTGGATAGCTTACTATGAGTTAAGTATATATTTGTATGGTTATATATGGTGAGGCCCCATCCGAACTGAAATCCACAACATCTGCTTTTGTTCAGGTACCCTATTTCGTGGTCTTTTTGGACTTTATCTCGGCAAAGTTAAAAGTGGCCAATTCCTTTGTTTCGGTCTCGCCAAATGTCAAAGGCCCAACCCATGGCTGCACATTCCATTGCAATTTCAAGGTGGCATTTCTGCCACGGAACGACTTTTCAATGTCCCACACCGAGTACTTGGACTTAACATTTTTCAAGTTAATCACGGCGTTTTGGCGGTCCGTGATAATCTTGTCCCAATACGTGACTGTGCTGCCCGAACCTGCAGACTTACCGTCGTACTCTGCAGTCAAGTATATGAAGATTTGTTTGGTATTCCAGTTGAAAAGAGGCGTCAAGTCAGCAGACAAATCAAAAGAAACCTTGGAGTTTTCACGACGAGACCCAGGCTCGGCACCGAATGAGCGGGAGTTCTTCATCAGTGCCTGAGCTTGAATGTTGGAGATTTGAGTGGTGTTGATGTTCCAGGCGCCGCCAAAATAGAGCTGGAAAACCGATAAAAGCGCAACGATTACGCTCATTGCAGACACTGCACTGATGGCGGTGTTGGACACGCCCTGTGCACGTGTGGATAAACTGAACATTGGTGTATTGTGGTGCAGTATTGTGTTGAGTATTTAATGTTGCAGTTGAGACTCGCTGTCGTTAGCGTGTGTTTGTATGCAGTACAAGGTGGTGTTGACTATGTAATGTATCTGACTAAATTCCATGTGCTGGGTGATTTCTATGTGCTGCAGTAACTTCAATATGCTGCCGTAACTTCAATATGCTGCAGTGACTTCAGTATGCTGCAGTGACTTCAGTATGCTGCAGTGACTTCAGTATGCTGGAGTATTAACTTTTATGTGCAAGTAGTCGCTTCTTGCAGATCACTTCTTGTGCAATATTCTTGTGCAATCACTCTATGTGCTTTTCAAGTACTCATTATAGAGCTTCTCCTGTGCCTGGTACTGCTTCATCAACTTCTTCTTCATGCTTTTGGTAACTTCCTCTCCCGTAGCAGTTTTCGTGGGTAATCCCTGCTCGTCCCATTCAGAGTAGAGCGATTTGTCCTTGAACAACTCTTCTGGCTTAATCTTCATCTTAGCCTGACGCTCCTGTTCTTTCTTAGCGTTGGCTTCCGCAAGTAGCTGTTTCTTCTGCGCCTTCTCTTGCGCCTGTTGTTCCTTCTGTTTCTGCTGCGTTATCAACTCTTGTCTCTCTTGCTCATTCAAGAACTTCACCAAAGCTGCGCCGTTTGGACGGTCATCCAAAGAAATCCCAAGGTTGAACAACTCGGATCTCAAGGTGTCGGACGCCAGCAAAAAGTCTGCAGAATCGGCCTTTTTGATGGCCAACTCGCGAATCAAGTCTCTGAACTTGGCCAAGCTCTTGACATAAGGCATGGCAATCTCCTCAGTTGACCCGCTTTCCGACTGTGTTTCTGTGGTGTCGAGCCAGCCCAAGCGGTCGGATCTGGTTTCAAAGCCCAAGATGTTGAGGATCTTGACTATCCAGTTGGTGATGGCCACCAAGGGCTCGATTCGCAACTGGTTTTGCCCACTCACTGTGCTCTGCAAATATGTGTTCGTCTTGGAGACCAAGTCGCTGATGGCCCTTAAAGCTGCTGGCGAAGAGAGGTTGTCACAGAAAGCCACGTGCACTTCATTTTGAGCAGCCGACAAGTCTCTGAGGAGTTCTTTCTCAGCCGGGCCCAACTTCTTGGAAATCTGAGCGGACAGATCATTTGGATCGCTGTTTTGGTCGCTGTTCAAAGCCCGAACCGTGGTGAAAAACTTGGAGAGCGACGACTCGTAGGCCTTCACTTCGTGGATCAAGGAGTCCTTGAAATCAAGCGGCTTTTCCCAGTTTCCGAAGGCAAACACTAAGCGGAGCTGCCTTGGTGTGTAGCTCTGCAACGCCTCCTCGATCGTGATGAAGTTCTTTAAACTCTTGGACATCTTCTGGCCCTGGATGTGCAAATGGCCATTGTGCAAGAAGTAATTGATCCACTGCTTATTCTCGAAGTATGCCTCGGACTGCGCCAACTCGTTGTCATGGTGAGGGAAACACAAGTCCACGCCTCCAGAGTGAATGTCTATATTGTCTCCCAAAACGTCACTGGCCATAACCGAGCACTCAATGTGCCAGCCAGGTCTTCCACGGCCCCAAGGCGATTCCCATGAAGGCTCACCAGGTTTGGACGACTTCCACAACGCAAAATCAGCCAGGCTTTTCTTGCCGGTGCTGGAAGCCAACGAACCTTCGCCTTCGCTGATAAGCTCCAAGGAACCCTTGTTCCAGGGCTGCAATTTGGCATAGTCGTGGTCGGGATGCTTTTCGAACTGCACAGTGTCGAAGTAGACGCTGCCGTCGGCAGTGGAGTACGCAAAGCCGTTGTCGATGATTTTGGAAACAAAGTCCACGATTTCGGGCACGTATTCCAGCACACGAGTGGTCACGGATGGAGCAACCACGTTCAACCGCAGCATGTCATTGTTGAAGCGTTTTTCCCAGTACGCAGGCAACGCCTTGAACACCTCGGGGTCCGTGACCGTGGCACCGTACTGTTTGTCCAAAGAGGGCACCACCACATCTTCAACATCCGCCAAAAATTGGGACACCGACAGCACGCCCTTGAAAATGGCCACGTGTGCCGTGCGGGCGGCCTTGATGTGCATGGGCAACTTGGGGTTTTCGACCGCCAACGCCGCCACATCTAGACTGTCCAAATAGGGAATCAATTGGTCGGCCAAATTGCCGGAGAATTGCGGCAAATTCTTGGCCACGTATTCGGAAAGACACTTGGTGGAAGCGTCAGTCAAGTCGCTGGATACGGATTTGTAAACCAGGACAAACCGCTCCTTAAACAAATGGCCCTGACGAGCCGCCACAATGATCTTATCGTCAATATCCGTCACGTTCTGCACAAAAAAAATGTTGTAGCCAAAGTAGTCCTGCAAAATACGACGGCTGAGGTCTGAACACACGTAGTTTCTGGCGTGGCCCATGTGGGCGTGGTTGTACACTGTGGGACCACAAGCATACCAAGAGATTTGGTTGTTTTGAATGGGCACAAAAGCTTCTTTGTTGCGGGTAAGAGAGTTGTAGAGTTTGAGCACGGGGGCATCTTTGCCACTGGGCTTATGCCACGTCGGCTGCAGGATTTTCTTGGTTTGGTTCATTAGCCGGCAAAAAGCTTTCATGACTAACAAGTTGGTTCGCGCGCTGGCCTGATGTGGTGGAGCACGTGACTGTGCACGTGATATCCAAACTGAAATCTATTCTACGCTCAGATTCCAGCTGACTGGATGGGCGGCTTAGAGTGCTGCTGATAGTGCTGCTGGAGAAGCAAGCCTTGTGAGTCACGTGATCTACTAGAGACCTGCAACAGTGGAGTGAATATAGCAAACGGAAACATTTACAACTCAGAATCTGACATTGTGCAATGACACTTTAATGACACTGCAATGACACTTTAATGACACTGTAATGACACTGTAATGACACTGTAATGACACTGTAATGACACTGTAATGACACTGTAATGACATTGCAATGACACTACTGTAATGACAATACTACAACAACAATACTACAACGCCAATACACGTGATATTTAGACATGTGAACTTTGTCTTTTCATTATTACTCATATCCTGATGTTAGTATGGATCAATAATGGTCAATCAGTAATTAAGTGGTCGCATGGCACGTGGTCCCTTTAAGAAACTAGGCGTGTTTCAGGGCCACGCTCTAGAACGCAAATTAAATCATCATTTTGCCTAAATTTACATACCACTGGTAAAAAAGAGTAGTAGTAGTGAATGGTAAATCGCACCAAATCACTCCCACATGTATGCTGCGGTCACGTGACCATACCCTGGTGCCGCTGCTTTCTTCCGGCTTATCCCAATTTTAGCTCGTTCCACAGAGCCGTCCCGCCAACCAATACCACAATATGCAACACCACCACCAAAGCAGCCACCACCCCCAAAATTGCCCAGCTTGGAAGACAGTCCCACGGGTAGTCTAGGGCACGAGCCCTCGCGAGCGGCGGCCACACCCGTGCACCACGGCATGGGTGCGCGGGAGCTCTATGCACTCCGTCAACATCCTCAGTCGCACTAACTAAAAAAAATTTTCCAGACTCACAAGAACCTTCTTCTCAACTATACAGCACCATGTCTACCACCGTCAAAGCTGCCAACTGGAGATTCGTTGAATTGGGCCGTGTTGTCTTGATTGACAACTCCAAATTGGCCACCATTGTCGAGATCATCGACCAAAAGAGAGTATGTGTCCTTTTTCGCCGCATGAAAACACCATCATTTGCCCCTCCAAATCCCTATTCGAATGTATCCACTATTGCCGCCATCAACACCTAATCAGGTGGTGTATCATGGCGAACCGATGCGTTTGCATGCAAGGAGCCGAGTTTCTGTTGAATGGAGGCGCCTTGTCATGAAAGGCTTTTTACTGCTTTTTAATGCTTTTTACTATTCTACCCGAATTCTTACTAACATCTAGGTTTTGATTGACGGACCAAACGTCGACAGACAAGCCATCGCTTTGGCCAAGGTTGTCTTGACTCAAATCGTCTTGCCAAAGTTGCCAAGAGGTGCTAGAACTGCTACTGTTACCAAGAAGTGGGCTGCTGCTGACATTGACGCCAAGTGGGCTGCTTCCGCTTGGGCCAAGAAGTTGGCTGTCAGACAAAAGAGAGCTTCTTTGTCTGACTTCGAGAGATTCCAAGTTATGGTCTTGAGAAAGCAAAGAAGACAAGCTATCAAGCAACTCGCTAACTAAGCTTAGCGCCCCTACATAAGACTAATATACCGTCATACGAACAGATAGAACTTGTATAAAGCTAGATTGATTTGGGTTCATGGATGAGTAGATCTGAAGTCATGGATGAGTAGATAAAGTCATGGATAATTCCAGGTCTATGGAATTAATGAGATCAGCTTATGGACGGCTTCCAGACCGGTCTAACAGTTCCTGTACTGTGCTATATACATACTATTTACATCACTTCCTCTTCTTTTCAGCCTCTGCAATCAACTGCTTCTGCAATTGAGGCGACGTCTGCGAGTACTTCAAAAACTCCAACGAAAACTCTCCTTTACCCTGCGTAGATGCCCGCAAGGATGTAGCAAAGCCGAACATGGAGTTCAACGAGCACTCGGCAGTCACGGTAAACTCATCCTGACCGTTAATGGTCTCCATGATCATTCCACCCAACTTGTTGATCAAGCCCACAACCGGACCCTGGAACTCGTTGGGGGCACTGATTTCGACGCTCATGATGGGCTCCAAGATCACCGGATTGGCCTTCAAGAACGCCTGTCTGAAAGCACCATGTGTGGCGAGTCTAAAAGAAAGCTCCGAGGAATCCACCATGTGCAGCGCACCGTCGTTGATGTGCATGTGTGTTCCCAAAACACGGTGGCCAATCAAAGGACCCTTCTCCAAGCAGTCGTCGAACCCCTTCTGGCACGCAAACAAGAACTTCTCCGAGATCTTGCCGCCCACAATATGCTGGGAGAACTTGTTCTCGCCCTCGATGGGTTTGAACTCTCCAATGACACGACCAAACTGTCCGGCACCTCCCGACTGCTTCTTGTGCGTGTAGTCGAACTCGGTGGCGGTGGTGATGGCCTCTCTGTAGGCCACCTGGGGCTTACCGGTGGTGCAGTCCACACCGTACTCTCTCTTCATTCTCTCCACGTAAATCTCCAAGTGCAACTCACCCATTCCGGAAATCACCGTCTCCTTGGACTCGGGGTCGAATCGGACGCGGAACGTGGGGTCCTCCTTCTGGAACCGGTTCATGGCCTTGGAGAAGTTGCCATTGTCCTTGGCCTTGGGCTCAATCGACAAGGAAATCACCGCATCCGGCACGAACATGGAACTCATGGTGATGTTTTTGGTGGAGTTCAGGCCAATGAAGGTGTCGCCGGAGGCACAGTCAATACCGAAAGTGGCACAGATTTCGCCGGCGCCAATCTCGTCCACGTCCTCCATGTCACTGGAATGCATGCGCACCAAGCGGGCCAACTTGACCTTCTTGCCGCTCTTCACGTGGGTCATGTAGGCGCCCTTCTTCAACTTACCCTGGTACACACGGATGTACGTCAACTGGCCGTACTTGCCCTCCTCCAACTTGAAGGCCAAACCAACAAACGGGTCGTTGGACGATGGAATCAACTTGACGGGCTTTTCCTCGTGGTTGACCAACTCAAGACCCGTGTTCAAAATCTCGTTGGGCTGCGGCAAGTAGTCCACCACCGCATCCAACACGTTCTGCACTCCGGTGTTTGCAAGGGCTGACCCCATCAACACCGGCGTGAAGCGGCGAGAAATGGTTGCTCTTCTAATGGCGTCCTTGATCTGCTGCACGGACGGCTCCTCACCCTCCAAGTACATGTCTGCAATGAGGTCGTCCACATCAGCCAAAGTTTCGATAAGCAACAGGCGTTTTTCCTCGACCAAATCAACCAAGTCGGCGGGAATATCGGCGGTGATGCGTAATTGCTCGCCCTGGGCTCCCTCGTTGTAGATAGCCACTCTGTCAATGATATTCACCACTCCTTGCAAGTTTTCCTCGGCGCCAATGGGCACCTGGATGGCAGCAGCGGGCGTTTTCAACTTGGTGTTGATCTGCTCAATGACACGGAACGGGTTGGAGCCCATGCGGTCCATTTTGTTGATGAACGTAACACGGGGCACATTGTAACGGCGCATCTGGCGGTCCACAGTCACGGTCTGGGACTGCACGCCGGAAACTGCACACACCACCAACACGGCACCGTCAAGCACACGGAGAGCCCGCTCGACTTCGATGGTGAAGTCCACGTGACCAGGAGTATCGATCAAGTTGAAGTGGTAGTCCTGCAGGTCCTTCTCCCACAGACAGTAAGTGGCGGCGGATTGGATGGTGATTCCCTTTTCACGCTCCAAATCCATATGGTCCATTTTGGCGCCCACGGAGTCACGGCCCCTGACTTCATGAATGGCCTTGATCCGGCCGGTGTAATATAACACTCTTTCGGTGAAGGTTGTTTTTCCCGAATCGATATGGGCGGAGATTCCGATATTCCGCAAGCGGGCGGCTGAAGACGTGTCTTTTTCACTGAGAGTTTTGTTGATTTCATCGATAATCACCTTTTCCTCCTCATACGAGGAGGGCACCGAGGCAAGGTAGTTTGCGTCGGTGCGGGCGGTGGGCGAGGCAAACAACGTGCGCTTGGGCACGGCCATGGCCACTTTCGACACGTTGAGCGGCCGGACGAGACGCGGCGTGGTGAAGACTCGGCGAATCATACGTGGGTACGTTTTACTACGGTGTTTTGTCATGAAAATTTTGGTGCGCGATCCTGCAGACAGTACAGCATGCTGATATGCACTCCTATGGAAGATGGGTGTGATAAGGCGATAATGCTGGATGAATGACTTATGTGGCTATTTATGTAACTCTTTGACTGCTACTTAATACTACTTAATACTACTAAATACTACTCACTACTACTTACTACTTACTACTTACTACTTACTACTTACTACTTACTACTTACTACTTACTACTTACTACTTACTACTTACTACTTATGATTTTTCTATCATGTCTACTGATACCATCTAAATGAAAAAATACATGATTATCACCAAATACTACATGACTAACTACTATCTGAATATTTTATGACATTCGACTAGAAATATGAAAATCGACTATAAATGTGACCATCTGCATGATTCCTACTCGACTGTCTGTATGAATGTCAACTACGAAATACTCTATGGCGACTATAACAATCTACATGGCTATCTACAGTAATATCTATATGAATTCTACATGACCCTACTAAGACGATATAATATGACCGTGCTAAGATTAATGTCATCACTATCTACTGGAATCTTATGGTTATACGTGACTTATTGTGATGACTTACTACTTTTACCTATACTATGTGACTTATTGTGACTTATTGTGACTTATTGTGACTTATTGTGACTTATTGTGACTTATTGTGACTTATTGTGACTTATTGTGACTTATTGTGACTTATTGTGATGGCTGTTCCTAATGACTTACTATAATGGCCTGATTCACTATCTTACTCCGATGGTTCTCTAATAGCCACTATGATAACCTAATACTACCATTATGTGAATATTTGACCAACTAATGGCTAAGAACTACAACATGGCTATATGACGATAATAGGAACGAGTGCTACGATTATGCTATGACGAAATTTATCTGACTCTCATGCTACTTTCGTCTTGTTCGTCTTGTTCATGCTTCATATTTTGTGTCAGTCTTACAATATCTCTCAATATTATTTATTCATAGTATGTTCCATTCGAAAGGCGAGTCTACCCAGACTCAATCCGGGGTATGCTTTTGGACTAGGTGCAGGCGCAAAACCAGGCGCCTCCATTAGACCTAATAAAGTCTTCTCTTGACCAAAGTGGTGGCGGTGGCAGTGGCAGTGGTGGCAACAGTGGTGGCAGCAGTGGAGGCAATGGTGGAAGCATTGTCAACATCCGAGGTGCTGGCCTGGCCAGAAGAAATTAAGCCTCCAAGGAAAGTGGCAATCTCCGAGGTCAAAGTACCGCCGTGTTGGGCAATCCAGTTAAGACCGGTCTTCAAGATACCAGAAGACTCGGCCCACTTGAAGACAGCCTCACCAGCAACCAAACCGTTCTTCAAGACCTTGGTCAAGAAAGCAACAGAGGCAGCAGGGTCAGCCAACACCTTCTTGACCAAAGCTTGGACTATGCCGGTGTTCTTGATGGCAGTGACCACGGTAGTGATGGTGCTGGCAAGATCTCTCTTGTCAATGTACTCCTCGAGGTTGATGTTGGACAAGTCGATTTCTCTCTTGGCAGCAGCAGTGGCGGTGGAGGCGGCAGCGGTGGTGGTGGTGCCGGATTTGGCAGCCAAGAAGGCCTTCAAAAGGTTCAAACCGGATCCGAACAAGGTCTTGGCAACACTCCAGAGAGTGGCTCTCAACTCGGAGTTGTTGTAGATGGACTTGAAGAGGTTTTGGATCAAACCGGAGTTCCAGACGGCCTTGATCAAGGCTGGGCCCTGGGTGACGGCCGTTTGGAGAGCGCTCTTGACGAGACCCGCAAGAACAGTCTTCAACTCAGAGTCCTTGGTCAAAGCGTCCCAAACCTCTCCGATAATACCGGAGTTGGTAAGCGAGGTGATCAACTCAGAAAGCAAAGAGTCGGCTCTCTTGGAGATTTGCAAGAGTTGCTCCTCGTCCTCGATGAGCTCTCTTTTTTGGTTCAACGAGCCCAATTCCTCGATGATGGACAAGGCGTCGGAAACGTCAGACTTCTTCACCAAGAAAGTGGTGGCAGCAGGTCCGTCCGTCTGCACAGTGGCAGGAGCGGCGGAGACAACGGCAGAGGTGGCCAAGATGGCAAAGAGAGTTGGCGTGGAGAGCTTCATAGCGATGGAAGTTGAAAAGATGTGATGATAAAAACAAATTTGGAGGATCTGTGCTCTCTTTAAATACTTCCCTCGCGGCGTCTCGGTCGGTGCAGAGTCTGCAATGAGATCTCCGCTTTGGGGAATTTTGAGGCCGTGTGCCTGCATGCGCGGCCCTGCACGCGTGGGGAAATGCGCACGCTGGAGAAGGCACTCTGCGAAATTGCCTAATCCGGCAATTTGTCTCTGCCTGGGTGCTTACTAGATCTGGCAATTGCCGCCATGGCGCCCTTATTTGTACCGCTCCTGGCAGGTCTGTGTTCCCAATCTAGTGTGGCGTGCTGTTGTCTAGCCTGCGAGGCTGTTTGTTGAAGCCTTTTTTTCGCCGGGCCCACGACGTGAGTTGCGGACGTACCGCGCGGCTCAGCTGCATGGACAAATCGTCTTTTCTTCTGTGCAGGTTCTCTGCTTTCTGGCGAGCCACCATAATGCAAATTCCCTGTGGCCGGTGGTTTTGCAAATTCCCTCTGTGGCCGGTGGTTTTGCACATTCCTCCGTTGTGGCAGCAACGAAAAGATTTTCTTCGGCTTATAGCGCAGAGTCCTTCAACCCCAAAAAATTTGCGGGTCCATTTTCATCTCAAACTGGTTTTTATCGTCTCAAAATTGATTGGCGTCTTTAGCGGGCTCGAAACGTTCTCTCTGCATACAGTTGCAGCGACAAGTGAGTGTCGGTGGTAGGCGAACGGAGCTCCTGCATGCAGCCCCTCCCCTCACGCAATGGGCGCACTACAACTTCCCCAGACAGGCATTAGAGTACTTCCATTTTGGTCATTGGCTACAATGCATCGTTCGTCCCCGCCGTGCACACACAGGGGGCTTGGGTGGCTTTTGCCTCTTGAGATGCTTTCACAATGCTTAGCGAAAGTAGACTGCATTATCGATTGGAGGTACAGGTTTAGTGTGTGTGGAAATTGATGAAATGTGCGTTTAAAATTATTTAAATGTGCGTTTAAAATTGTCTTCGGAAGTAAAGTGTACCAAATTAGGTGTGTTCCGTGCTGTGGCGGTCCAACTATAATTAGCTGGACCTCCTTCGTATCCGGAGCAAACCGCGTTTTCCTGCATATGTGCGCGCCTTTGCGAGTAACAATTCCGTAAACCGCCACGCGGTCACGTGTAAAGCGTCACGTGTAATAAAAGTCACGTGTTGTGTCACGTGGTTTTTACGCGTGTTCTGGATCCCGTGATTTTGCGGTCGTGCGCGGCAAACCCGCGTCTGGTAATTGCCGGCCTACAGATCTCGTCATACCGCCTAAAAACCGTCTTTTAATTGACTATTTCATTAAAGTCACATTCACTTGCATTCACAATTTGATGAAAATAGGAGATAACTAAAACAATGGAAGAGCCAAGCAGTTGGCAATCTGAATGATCCTTGAACAAAAGACAATGACTTGAAACAAAAGACAATGATCTGAAACAAAAGATGACCTGAAACAAAAGATGACCTGAAACAATAAGTCAATCTCAAATAGCTTGAAAACTAACAAATCATCCCAATTAGGCTTTACATTGGATATTCAAAACTAAGCCCTAAATTTGTTCGCAATTTGTTCTCAATTTGCAGTCCATTTACAATCCCACTTTAATGCCTTTACGATTCGCACCGGTCGGCACCGGAGAAAAAAAGGCCCGAGCACGTGACCCACCTCTCCATTCTCTCTCCATACAGAACTGGTTACTTTGATCGAAAAGCTGCACACAAACAGAAAAGGTCCCGATAACCGCTGACAGCAGATCTCACCACAAGAGCTACACCCGTGCATCCAACAACCCTAATTACCTCCATACTTGACATAAACGTTAAGCCAGGCGGCTCTTGTGTTGTGTGCAGGCCCGGGTATAAGCGCGCGTATTCGGCTGCATGTGGTTTGACGGTGAGCAGTCACGCTTAACTGACAATTCATGCATGCTGAACACTAAAGCAACGGCTGGAATTTTCTTGGCCGAAATGCCGGCCTGAAAGACTCATCAAAATCATATGTCGTGATGTGCACTCATTAATTCCGGCCCCCTGAAAATGTCGTCATTTCCGAGCCCAGAAACGAAATTTGGTTGTCCACATCAAATAAAGTTTGGCTACCAGCACACTGCTTACTAAAGGGGGTGACATTGCAGAGAAGCTTCGCGGGCAGGAAAAAAGCGTAAATGTTACGTGGGTCTCAAAGGGGTAATTCTGATAGGCGCTGCACGACCGTAACAAGGGATTCATAACACCCTGGAGAGTCATTTCGCCGTTGAAGATCTGGAGGGGCTCCAACGACTTTCCAGAATAAACCCCACTCAATACGTGAAAAGATTAAATGGCGGGATTTTACTCGAGCTCAGAGTTCTCACTTTTTCGTCGTGGGTGATGCTTACGCGATGCAGCGAAAGACCCTGGGTTTCTAGACCCACTTACGACGGCCTGCATGCAAAGCGTGGGTGGTAATGCAAAGAGGAGCTTCGAGGCGTTGTGGAAGGTTTTCTCCTGCATTAAGGCGTCGGATGTGTTAGCCGAACTGCGTTAGGAAGAGCCGAATTTGCTATTATCTGCAAGAGATGTTATATCCGGGACACTTCGCGCTCCTCATTGGCCCTCTCGGGGCTTTCGACCACTTACGCGGCGCCCTGTGTGTAGGATTGCAGCATGCGTCCATAGGCGAGCGTTTACATTTCCATGCGTTTTACCGAGCTTCATTTATAAGCTTGTCTTCCCGCCAGCATCAAACAATGGTTATTATTTCCTTTTGCTCTCGTTCCGCCTGGTCCAAAATCATCCGATCCTCTCATAATTTCTCACAATGTTGTACGCCTTGACCACTGCCGGCTCTGCTTTCAAGCCTTCTATCAACAAGCCAAGCATTACATGGAGACTCAAAAAGTTCAAGCAACTCAGCGACGAATCTCGTCTGAACTCGGCATCGTCCAGCATGAAATCCAACGAATCTTTCACTTCTAGAGAGTATTAATCATTTTCAATTCTTCATTTAATACAGGTTATTTAAGTTATATGTCGCGTAGTTATCTCTTCTTAGAATTACATGGCTCAAATGAATCAATTGGTCATAGACTGACAATTTGCTATGGCCTATCTACCGTCTCTAGTTGTAATCAGACTATTGCTGTCTCTAGTTGTAATCAGAATATTGTTGTCTCTTGTTGAAGTTTGTGATCTTTTGTTGCAATCAGATTACTTCCTTCGCACTCCCCAGTAGGTGATCCTCTACTACGATTCTCATTCGGATGTGTACTTAATGCTATCCTGATAGTTATGGGTTATGCAAAATTTCGCCCGAGCTGTCGCTCATTCCGTCATCTAGCTCAGCTGGGTTCCACACGGCTCCAGGCGCCGAAATGCCAGCCGTCTCCTGTCTTCTGTCTCTCTCCCACTCTCTCCATCTCTTCATTACAATACTCGAGGAGTCAAATACTCCCTCCACGGCACTATGATCTCCCTTGTCTCCTCCGGAAACAGTTCTAGTTTCTCCCCAAGAGAAGTCGTCAAACTTCCAAAATGAATATGTTGGAAGCACAAAGTTCCAGATTGGTAACGCCAACATGTAGATGAAGAAATAGATTAAATACTTCAACGAAGAAACAGTAATCACAATCAACATTCCCGGTAAACCGAAGATGATGGCCAACAAAACCAACGACATGACGGGAGTGGGTTTCGAAACGATGGCGAATACAATCACATAGATCGAGAAGGAAATGGCCGCAGGTAAAATCAAAGTACCGATCAACTCGATAAAGATCACAAATTGCATAGAGAAACAGAAAGTACCACACAAATCGCTCACCAACACCAACTCCATCAAGTTGTGCACCGTGGAATTGATCCACCGACGTCTTTGTGAAAGCAACACCCTGAATTTGTCGGGGACCACTGTCTTGCAACAAGCCTTGGCCACAAACACTTGTTTTCTTTTGGGGAACGTTTTCAACATCAATGACGACAAATAACGATCCTCTCCCAAAAGCAACAAGTTTTTCTTATGCAAAGTGTCCACGATATTGTCTGAGTAACGCTCCACGATATCCGGATTGGCAAGAATGGGCACCCAGTAGCCTTTATTACCTTTGGGGGCTTTGATTCGGTACTGACTGAAGCATCCTGGTAAACAAGTCACACCACCAAATACCGATTCAAATGCTTTGGCTTGGTGGTGAGAGATGTAGTACTCAAACACTTGGATTGCAGTCACCCACGATTGCGCTTTGTTGGCAATTTTCGTCTCGCCACAAAGCCCCATGATCGCCGGATCTTTGACCATTTCAGCCACCATATGCGTCAAGCAGTCAGGATATGTCATGGTGTCCGCATCCACCATCATCACCATCTCATAGAATTCTGCCATGAGTCCTGTGATACGATAGATTGACTCAAGCATTGCAAACTCCAACGCGGTCATTCTCTCGTCGAAAGTCACCTTCTGCAAGAAACTCATGAGGATGATCTGCGAGTCTCTCTTACCACGATTGCCTGGTTTCGATCCTCCGGCCTCTTCGGGCGTGCCGCACTTCACGACCGTGATAATTGGAACTCTTTGTTGTTTCTCCGGTGGCACTGTGTCATCATTGTATTTGTAAAATCCGGCGTAAACTTTAGCCATGTTGTGTCTTTTGGAGCCCAGAGCAACAGCCACGTAAGAAAATGGTTGTACCTCCTCCCGTGGCACACTAAAGTCTGTCATCAAGTCAAGCACAATGTCTGGAGTAGTCCTGTCATTGCCTGCACCTTTGATGATACCATCACAGACCATCAAAATTAACTTATGTGAATTTGGGTAGTCGGTGGTGGCAATGGAATCCAAAGTCGTACGGATGCCCTCTTCGTCTTCACTGTAAGCTGTAACCAAACACATCACGTGTGCCAACGGATATCCAAATGGCTGGTATTCCACAGGAGGTTGTGGGACAACATCTGGGTGAATAATTGACCCATCCAAGCCTAAAGTCTTCTCAACTGCCGCGGATACATCAAACGGATTAAACATTTGTGAGTTGGGCCTGCTGTTGCCCAATAAGTCTCCTTGCAGCGGGAAAATCATGGACTTTGAAGCCGCACTTCTTGAACGCGAATGGGTCTTCTTTTGCAAGCTAGCAGCTTGCAATGACATGGTGGTATATTTGTGATTCAAAGCAATCTCAGGCTGGTGCTGATCGAAAATGTCCTGTTTTTCTTTATTGATGAACACAGATTGTCTGTTAGTCTTTCTGTTTGTGAAGTCTGCTCTGTCGGAAGGATCCACAGTTTGGATTGGGGCCCGTTCATTGGATGGGCTATCGACCCAGTCTTCAATTTCCCGCTCACGTGCGGCCATAGTTTTGGGGTCGATTGAGTCAGCACCCTGTCTGGTACTAATAATCCACCTAAAGTAACATGCCATGAGGAACTTAACAACGACCACCGAGAGAATGAAGGTAAGGGAAACAATCAACACGATGTTCGAAGCAATGCATCCGATTGTTTCCGAGTCAATGACTCCAACTTTGACGATTTCGGTCAAGCATTTGGCAGCTTTTCTGTCATCGACGTTGGAGAGCACCATCGAGATATCATGGCCCTTGAAACTTTCGTCATCTCTGAGCCTATCGAAGAGCTTGGGGTAATCAAGATCGTCGCTGGAGATCCAGTTAATCAAGTCCAAATCAAGGACTTGGCCGGAGTACACCACAAGGTTTCTAGAGGAGTTTTTAATGTCGTCCCAAGTAAAGTACACGTCTCCATTGACTTTCAAATCATAGTAAGCCTTCCTGGAATCGGTGGACGTATGACACGCCCAGCCATCGTAGTAGACCTTCGAGGAGTTCACGGAGGTGGTACCGTATTGAGAAAATGCACGGCAAGGCATGTACCAAGCCAAGTCGTTCCCATCATGAGGAATTGAGCAGTTGCTATTGGGCACAATGAGGTCTTTGCAATTTCCATTGACGTTCTGGAACATGAAAGAAGCATCCATACCTCCAGCGTTCACCGGCGGATAAAGAACATTGGATCCCGCCGGAATGCCTGCAGCTTTTGGATGTTGGGAATTCGAGAGGTCGAATGCTCTTCCATTAATAATCAAATAACCAGTGGTGACATTTCCCGACCGAATTTTCTCTCTTGGAACAGGACACACAGTACGAGTGAAACCGAAGGTCACAAATGCAATAATGGCACCCACGTACAAAATACAAGAAATAAGGCCCATTTTCTCCCGCCATGCAAACTGTCTGGATTTTCCTTTGATACCAAACAAGCTCAACAAAGGCGCCGGGGCCCAAAAAGTAATCACATAACAGTACACCTTCCAAAAGTAAATATCATGCAGTTCTTCCGGACTTGTGGCGGCGGTTTTCTTGCTGGGCAGCCGATGCAAATTGCCCGAAACCTCGTCGTTGAGACCAACAATCACCAGTTTTTTGGGCAGTCCTCCCATGTCCATCAACGGAATGCCCTCTTCACTCTCGAAATTGTTGGAATTCCGCGAGTTGGCTGGGTATACTTCATTATCATCGGCAATCGGTTCAAGACCACTGGCATTAATTCTAAGATGGTTTGCTTCTTGCGATGCCACTTGTGTGTAATGAAATCTCGGGTGGTTTTTATCAAGACGTTGTCTTTCTGGTCGGACAAGAGACCGCTTGCGGCCCATGTCGCCGGACTCCGGGTCAAACTCTTGGTAAGACATGAATGTATTGGGATTTCAGGGAGATCTTCTTTTTCCTGCTTTGAATCAAACTGATAGCTGAGTTGTTCTGAATCGTGTTTTGCTTATTCAATAAAATGATTGAACTGATTTAATCCGATTTAATCCGATTAAACCGATTTAATGAACACGGTTCGAGTAACCAGATTTTGAAATGATCAACACGATATTTGTGTTTGAAGAACACAATTTTTGTGGTATGGCAGGGTATGATCCAGACTTTGTGATGGAGACGTAACCTCCTGGCCTTTGACTTTAAATAAAGGTGTTAGATGCAGAAACGTGACAGTTTTCTAGAATCAAATTCAACCAAAGTTTCAAAATGTGTTTTAAACTACGGATCAAAAAGTCAACAGAATTTTGTGTTAAAAAGAAATTGAGATCTGAAAAGAACGAAAAACAAAGGCTTATGCGCACAGCTCGAAAAGGCACGCGGTCTATTAGAGATGAATTTGGGCTCGAATGGGCAGCCATAGGCGCAGGACAGAAATAACCTAAATAAAGTTGCGCACACTGAACAATGAATTCTGGCACGATCCCGCAGCCCACCGTGTCTATATGCACTCCCTTTCCACGGTATATTTAGAGTCCACCATATTTTTGGAAGTCCACATTTGATGTTCAAATTGGATGTCCATTTTTGGATGTCCAAATTGGATGTCCATTTTTGGATGTCCACATTGAATTTCCACATTGGATGTCCGCATTGAATTTCCACATCGGATGTCCACATTGGATGCTGGCCCTCATATCTCAGCATTCTCTCCAAGAGCCAAAAACGCTTTCATTGGAGCTTCGAGGCCAGCGACTCGTTCACTGTAATCCACGCCAATTGACAAAAGTCGCATGATTCCTCGTAACTCCGAAACTTGGCAGTAATTTGCAATCTCAAGCATTCCATTCAAAATAAGCACAAGTTCTTGCTCCTGTATCTGCGGCAATGGCCTGTGGCCAAGAAGCCTTTCGTCAGCAACAAACCGTCGAAGAGAAAATGCCACGCGTGTCAACAACAACTCCTTACTCACTTGGCCGCTGTAGCCATCATCCCGTGGATATTGAAGTAGCTGTGCCAAACATGAGAGGCGAAAGACGCAATTGCCCTTCACCTCGCATTTCTTGGTGCTGCCAAAGCTGTCTTCAAACTCAAAACTGCTGAGTTTTTCGTACCCATTTTCGCTGGCCAAGAATTCCTTCTCGATCTCGTTGGCTTCATATAGATATGACTGAAGATACACTTGCGTGAGAAATTCTCGAATCAAATCATTGTGCTTGCTGCGGAAAAACTGGGGAAGAATGCGTTTGGACAACTTCTGGTACTGTCTCACGTCGTAGTCGCCATTGTTGCCATTGAAATTGGCTAATAGACTTTCAATGAGCAACTTCCACACCTCTCGGTTCTCCTCTAACCCTTCTATCTCTTCATCCATTAGTCTGGTCACTAGCTGAGCTATAACGCCATTGCTTTTGACCCAAAGGGCTCTAGGGTTTTGGGTGGTGTCATGCTCCCGGTTTTGCACGGGCTCCAATAAGCTGCGTATAATTTTCCCAAGCATAAGGTCCTCATTGAGTAAATCTTTCAATTCCGGAAGCCGATCTAGATTCTCTAGAATAAGATCAATGGAAAGCTGGCTCACGGCAATGAAAGAGGGGATTTTCAATTTGCCTTCAAACTTACTCTTCAATTTCTTTTCAATTCTCGACTTGATTCCAAAGGGGAATGCGGTGATCTCTGCCAATTGCTGGACAACTAGGGCGCAAATGTTCTTGTCTTCGCTCATCTCAAGCGTCGATCTAAGATTTTCGAACACAGACTTTTGAAGACTGCTGGGTCGTGTTTCATCGTTCATCGCAGGCTTCAACACTGGATACTTCACGCACTTGTTCATGATCAGCATCGCTTTGGCCGCTTGCACTACCGTCAACTCGCCCATCAACTCAAACAATATTCTGTAAGTATCGTTGTATATGGCCAAGGACTCCTGGTATTCCGGTTGGATGAAGTCGTAGTTGATTGAAACACTTGTCCAGAAATCAAAAAGTAGCCCGAGTAATTGACGTGGAACAAACTCTGTCAGGCTAAGAGACACAAGAAGGTCTTTGAATGACTGGAACACCGTCAAGTCCATTTCGTTCCAGTGAATTCGAAGAATCAATTTTAAATATGCAACAAGTCTTTCCCAAAACTTTTCAGTGATGTGGGGGCTTGTCTCGAAATCATTCAAATACTTCGAGTATAAGGCGACCAATCCCGATAAGGTGAGATTGTAACTGACCCCAAGACTTTTCCTGGGTAGCTTTTCATGAGACTTCTCTTGGTTCGGGACATCAAGCAATGCAGGAAATACTATATTGTAGATGAGTTCCCAACAGTGGAGTTGTTTTCCTCGCACATCAAGAATCTGAAAAAACGTTTGAATTGCACCTTCTCTGACCTGGTCTCTAATATCTGTGGATAGGGTAGAAAGCTGGGCAAGAAGGTAAATAGTAAGAGCCTGATATGAGGCTGTGCTAGCTTTGGTTGACAAGGAAATGAACTGTACCAACAGCTCCATGTTTTCGATTGAGTTGAGTTCCGAATCGCTTTGATGCGCCGCATCTTTGCCATCGTTGTTAATGCAGTCATTTATCAACCAAAAGTAACTGACAGCGCTAAATGAGATGTTAAGATCGTACGTTTGAGAGCAGAAATTCACAAGCGTATCAATCAAAGATTTGAGTTGGTTGAAAGGTAAGGTGCTCGTAAACTCATCAAGAATCAACTTCAAGGTGTCGAAAGAAGTTGAGATCAACTTCTGTATTTTTTCCAGCAAATTCTTGTTATCACCACTGTTTGTGTTAACAAAGGCAGTGTTCAAGATTTTGAAAGCCATATCCCAAGAGTTCTGATAGTATTTATCATACTCATCAATGAGGCCGTGGAAAGTGGAAAGAATTGCCAAGTGCATTTCGGTCTCACAATTGAGAATCAAATACTCTCTCGGTGTACCAAGAGCGAGGAGTCTCTCTAGAAACTCGTTTAGAGCCGCGAGTGACTTTTGGGCCAGTGCTTCGGCAGCGGATTCACGGTTTTGCGTGAATCCTCTTTTGGTGACATGGACAATGATTTCTGTGAAGCACTCGACTATGTAAGCCCTGTTGTCGTAAGTAGTGGTTCTGTCGGTCCCTATACGGAAGAAGAACTCTGCAATGTTGTCCCACACTCCACTATCAAAAAACGAGAACTCATTGTAGTCAAGCTTCGCTATTTTCGTAAGTACATTAAGAAAGTAAGACTTGTTGAATGAACATGCCTGAAGATCACTCCGCGATGTTCCCTTAAAGCTGATCTTGCCTCCATTCTCGTAAAGATCTATGAGAGCTCTCACAAGTTTCTGAAGTGATGACTCCTGATAATCGCTGACGTTTTCGAAAAAACGAATCTTCAGGTTTTCAATTCCTGCCTGTTCATTGGCGCTGAGTCTGGCCTCGTTGGTAGCCTTTAAAGGGTCTCTGAATCCCATGCTTCCAGATTCGGAGCCATTGATGGAATAATCAGCCCACTGGAGCGCCACCCAAATGACCTCCCAAGAGCGCAGTAAAGTGGAGCCCAAGGAGTTGGCAAGGTTGATTAATGCACGCAAGCATAAAACCTGCCTGGGGTTGAAATTTCTCAGTTTCGTATCAACGTCTCTGCGTTCTGAAGCTTTGAGCTCTTTGGAACGTTCCTTTTCCGAAATTTGCATAGAAGAACTAAGAGACTCGACTATGGAGCCCCCTAAAGACAACAAGTTGGAGTTGGGCAGAGGAATTGGAGCGGAGGGCTCCTCGATTGGTATTGTGATGCATTCAGCAAGTAACACAAGCACTTCATCTCTTTGAGTTGTGAGGCCAAGCAAGCCGATTGCGTGTGTATAGCGTTGCAAGCAACGGATGGTAGTGTGGAAGTAATCCAAGCTCAAGTGGGAGTATATGAATTTTCGGAGAATCGGCATGGCCTGTGGGAAAGCAGCTTCGTTTAGAGATGTGATAAACTCCACGTCCGCCTCTAAGGTTTCCGGGTCCATTTCGTCTGAAGATAAAGTGGTCACAAACTTCGACACGCCCTGAGCATAGGCTAGAACAGCATTGAGAATGACATTTTCCACATAAAAGTCAGGAATCGAGGACGGCGGCTCGGACTTGTCTAGATGGTCGATGACAGATATTTTCAAAGTGGCAGTTTTCGCCAAAAGAGGCCCGGTTTCCGTGGGCACACAGATCTTATCCAGGAACAAGGGCGTGCCGTTGATCAGAATAGAGTCGGCATCCAAAATGCGTCCCAAAGTATCAAGTATTTCGTAAAGGATGTTGCGGTCTCCCTCGAGTCCATAGAGAATCCGGATGCGGGACAAGTCCAGGAGAATGAGCGCATACAACTCCACCACCACAATCTGCTGCCATTGGGCCGCAGCATCAGACAATGCCATTTGGAAAGTAAAGGAAAAAAACACGGCGTTTTGTTGGGCCAACTCGGCGAATTGCGTCAATAAGTAAAAGAGCTTTAGGCACCGCACAAGAGTGGAGAAATGGCCCGATTGGGCATGCGCTAGCTTGAGAAGAGCCGGAGAAAGGCTTTTTTGGAGCACAATGGACAAGTTTGCATTTTCAAACACGCTTGCGTTGCTGTGGATGACGCTTTCCAAAAGCTCAAGAGAGAAGTCCGGCGAAAACAGCATTTCGTTGCCAAAATAAGCGAGAGGCTCGGCAACGAGAGTGGAGCACAAGTCTGTAAGCACGTCGCAGCACAACAGAAGCACCAGCAGATCCGCGTGCTTTGAGCGGGCCGCCTTGTCGAAAAGAGACGAGAATATCTGGTGGAGAGTGGCTGCTGCAGTATTCAGAACCACGCCTGTTGCGGACTTTTGCAGGCTGGCGGCCACTAACACCACCAAAGCAAACTGCAGCATCTCCAAGTCGTAGTTTACAACCAAACTCGGAAGCAACTGGAGAGTTTTCAACTGCATTTCAAGCGGAAACGACGGCAGGAGTGTATGTAGAGCCTCTAGCGCCTGGAGAACGCTTTTTTCGGGGAGAGAGCCGGAAGATGCAAGCCGGAGCAACACTCTCATTGCCACGGCTGCCAAATTGGAATTCTTGGGGTCCAACGCAAGAAGAAACGGAGCCACCACGGTGGTTTGGATATGATTTGGAAGATGTGCGATTGGTGACGACGGAGGCGATTTTTGGGCTTCTTTCTGGGCAGCTTCGATGGCCAGCCGGACCTGTGTATTTCGCCGCTTGGTTTCGGAGTAAAGACTCGCCAAATCGGCGGCAAGCTGTGAAACCAGAGTCATTAGTGGGGCATTGTGGAGCTGAGTTGGCGCTATGTGTGTACGCGCTGCTGTATGCAGTACGGCTTATTGGAGCAGAAGTGTATTTGAAATGCCAAAATGAAATGATAAAAATTTGGAAGAAGAATCGGAGCTGATTGTTTGAAGAGTGGTCGAGGAAACTTTTGCTTGAGGAACTTGCTAAATGCGGATTGTTTGATCTGCTGATGGTAGCTACTCGACTGGACTTGAGTATTACCACGTGACTATAGTCCCGTGCTTGGTAAATGCTGCCTAGTTTGCAAAGGGTTGAAAGGTATTCCATATTTCAATTGCTTTCTATTAAATCGGTTTTCACTCTACAGTTTCAAAGTCTTCAAATCTGGCTCGACTAAAGCATTATATTATTTCACTTCTCAATCCATTGTTCAAGTTCTACGGTTTATATATTTATACTCTCACCATGAATCGCGTTCATAATGCAACACTGCGGAGTATAAACGGCTCCCAAAAATCCAGTTCTGGTTTATACAGGATAAAACTCACATCCAAGCATCAGTGCGCTACAAATAGCAAGTTCGACGCTCAAAACTAGGAAAATATTGGCACAGACGTTCATGACGATATTAGGCAGCGGCATGCTTGCCAAGCACTAGATGCACCACCACACACTATATACAATACCCCGAGTGCAACATGCGAATTTGTAGAGATGTACTGGTCTGATAAGGCGGATGCACACAACCTAGCTGAGATGCCACAAACCCTTGATGTTGCATGTAATGTTGTGACGTTTCAGTTTGTGACGTTTCAGTTTGTGAAGTTTCAATTTGTGGTTTTGTGGTTTGTGGTTTGCGGTTTTGTGGTTTTGTGGTTTTGTGGTTTTTGTGGTTTTGTGGCTTGCTGGATTACTATAAATACCCATGTTCTGCCGTCTCTTTTCTCTTTTCCTCAACTACTTCTCGCTATCAATAATATGAGTCCAACTCACTTGGCTACTGCCCCTCACTACCATGTTGCTGACGAAACTGGCGGAGGGGGGGGAAATAACGGAGTAGGAGGAAATGAACCTGCTACTCCTGACGACACAAAAGCACTGGATCGCTTTTCAGCCTACCTTTTGGGTATGTATATTTGTTGATGGCCATTCCATTCAGACTTTATTCTAACCATAGCCCTCGTTGTTCCTTTTATGGCTGTTTACTACGCCAGTTCGGGTCAGACTAAGTACGTGATCATTAATCTTATGATGTGTCTCTTGTTTTGGATTCCAGGAATTCTCCATGCCATAATTATGGTTAAGAATCCACCAGCAGTAGAGCCTACGCCTGCGCCAAAAGCTTAGGCAAGACAAGGAATTAGCAAGACTCAGTAAAAAGCTAAATAGTCTTGGATGCCGGTGCAAGTGCAAATTTCGCTATATAGTTAATATACAAAATTCAGTATGTGGTCAGTATACAGAAGCAGTGTCTGTCAGTTACGATACAGTGTGTGGCATTTTGCATCCGAATGAGAGGGACCATGCCTGCACACAAGAAAACGGTGCACGGGTCCAGCCCAACGCGCGCGCGTCCTGCAGAATGGCTTTTTGCTTGGCCATTTTCACATGCAATTTGGGCCCTGAATTTTCACACTTATATAAGTACCAAACTCTAAACGTGTCGCTTTCTCTCGTTAGTTTTTCAGTTGCAGTCAAAATTGACTACACCGCCACAGCACACCCGCACGCCTCCAGCGCCAGCCCCCTGCCCGGACTAGCCTCCAGTCACGTGTCAACATTATCACGTGGACAAAGTCACGCGACTAATATTGGTCGATCTAAAGCAGCCGTACTGCACAGAATAACCTCTCTGCGCCATCCAGACTTCCCCAGACTATTAATAATCCCTAATTGTCGATAATTAGGTCCAGATTTGAATTTGGTTTATTGTTCTGTTTCAGAATCACAGTGATTTTCAATTCAGATACTTCTAATCTGCTGAAGATTCAAGTTTGAGGTATACTACAGGTTGTCAGAGTATTAAAGTTGAATCGTGTCCAATTCAGACTTTCGATTTGCCAAAAATCCCTGCACAACTCTACGAAATCTACAACTCTACGAAGTCTACAACTCTACGAAGTCTACAACTCTACGAAATTTGCAACCTACGAAATCTTCAGCAACTATACAGAATTGCAACCTACAAATCTTCAACAACTCCAAAATGTCGGAACGCAAGGGAATCACCTTCAACGGCGAGACGTTTTCGGTCCCCGAAACTCATGATATGGTCAAAACGCTTTTTGACCCCACGGTCCGCAAATCCATGTTTGAATTGGTGATTGTGGCGCTTTTGCTAGCCAATCTGCTTGTTTTTTGGGCCGCCAGCTCAAAAACCCGGATTCAAGTGTTCACCGGGCTCTACATTTTCTGGCGGCTCTCGTACAACTTTGGCATTGGCTTTTTGCTCAATCAGCAAAGTAACAAGTTCCGCCTCGTGCAGTGGGCCGAGAATCTCCAGATTTTTCTGGCCAAAAACCAGTCTCTTGCCCTGCGTGTGGCCAAAAGAGAAGTGCAGACGCAAATGGGCAAGCGGTACCAAATCCAGAAATATCCCGTGGACTTCAACACCTGGTTGATTTTCCGTAAGGTGGTGGATCTCATTTTGATGCAGGACTTCACCGCTTTCGTGTGTCTTGTAGTTGCTATCTGCATTGATGATGACTACCAGTTTATGAGGGGAGACAGCACGCTTTTTGCGTGTCGGATGGCACTCGGAGCGTCGCTTATACTCTTCAATTTGTGGGTGAAAATCAACGCCCACAACACAATCAAAGATTACGCGTGGTACTGGGGCGACTTCTTTTTCCGGCAAATCAACAACGAAGACTTGATTTTTGACGGCGTGTTTGAGATGTTTCCCCATCCCATGTACTCGGTGGGCTACATTGGATACTACGGGTTTGCCATTGTGGCCAAGTCGTATCTTGTGCTCGTGGTGGCGATATTCGGCCATTTTCTTCAGATGGTGTTCTTGCACTACATCGAAAACCCACACATTGACAAGATCTACGGGCCCTCTCCCAACGAGTCCAGTTTGTTGAAATTGATCCAAATCAAGGACTTGACCCACTTTCAGAACATGAAGCCTTTGGTGGGGTTGGCCAACTTCAACTTTTTGCGTGCCAGCGACTTTATCAACTTGATCAACGTGTTGACGTACTCGGTGCTTATTCCTATTCTTGCGTCGATTTCGAGCTCCAACGTGAAGATCGTCACGAAATTGCTTTTTTCCTTGGCCATTCTCATTAAGGCCCTCGAGTGTGTGCTGATCAACACCGTGTTGTTTGTACAGTCCAAGTTCAAGGTGTTTTCCAAGTTCTACCTTTCAAACTCCATCCCAGTGGAGCATTCCTTGAACAACTTTGCCATTTTGTACAACTCCTTGATCAACTTGACCTACTCCAGTTTCTTTGGCTTGAATTTCTACAAACTCTTGAACAGTGCTCAGTTTTCCGGCGACTTGATGGCCGTACAGCACTTGTACTTGCGTGTGTTTCTCGGCGTTACTCTTGTGGTGACGCAAATCTGGATCAACTTCAGTATTATTGACTCCATTGGCTACTTTGGCTGGTTCTACGGTGACTTTTTCATCCCCAAGTCGTCATTGATGCCCCAAAGATCTCAGTTGACCAAAGCCGGTGTCTATAGATACTTGAACAATCCCGAGCAGATATTTGGAGTTTGCGGAGTCATGGGAGTTACACTCATCATTCCCACGGTGGACAACATCTTGATCTGCTTGTTGTGGACGTTGAACAACTTTTTCCGCATCAACTTCATTGAAAAGTTGCACATGATCGATGTTTATGGCGAGACAGAGGTTTTGAAGGACTCGGGCGTGACCAAGACGCTCAAGAAGCACTTCATCCCTGAGAGTTTGTCCAAAAAACACGAGAAGGAACAGACACCCGAGTACGAGAAGCCCAAAAAGAAGAGGTCCAACTCGTTTTTTATTGAATCCTTTGACAAGTTGATTAACGACTCGACCCACGATGAAGATAAGCAACTTATCAAAGAATCCATTGCGGACTTGTCTCAAAGTAGCCACTTTGAGAACAGTGAGTACAGTGTGGAGATTAAATCCAAGTCCGAATCTTTCCCGACATTCTACGTGGGGGAGCCGATTACTGTACAGTTTGAAGCTCCCGAGACCCACTCCAAACAGGACTGGGTAGGATTGTACCGGATTTCCCAATCTTCTTATTCTCGTTACAAAACGTTGATTTCGTCGAAAAACCGCTGGCTCTACTCAGGTGAGTCTGCCAGCGGGGAGCTTGTGTTTGACGAGGAAAGGCTTTTTTGGGACGATGGATTTTTCGAGTTCCGGTACCACATTGATGGAAAACACGACGTTGCGTTTGTTTCGAAACCATTTGAAATCAAGCACCACCGGATCGATATTCCCAAGGAGTCAGATGAGCTGCACATTTCAGGATTGGCCAGTGAATTGAGGCGTTGTATCTTCGACCAGTTTGGCTCCGGATTGGACGATAACAATACGCCGATATACTCTTTGGTCTCACGGTCACCGAATGTGTTGGTGACGTACATCCGGCTCTCGGAGATGATCTCCAAATCTACTGGAATTGGCATTACAAAGCGGTTTTTGATTTACAACGACAACGAGTCGGGGAACAAGTTCACGGCTTCAGAATTGGCCAAGAAATTGATTCATATCAAGAGTGCACTTCGCGAGTTGAGCCAGGGTGACGATGACATTGAGCGGGATGTTTTGGAAAAGAAGAAGCAGTAGGAAAGAAGCACACTAACCGACCCGAAATAAAAACTTACCGACCCGAAATTAATAAAACATGCACATAGTTCTATAACGTAGACGAGATGATTCAATGGTTCAATGTGCTTGAATGAGTTTCAATTGTGTAACGATTATACAATCTTTTCAAACGATTTCTTTTATTAATATGCACATAGTTGTTTATCATGTACCCTGTACATGACGAGGAGGCCATAATCCCTCAGAATGCCTTGAACCTGATGATGACTTGAACCTGATGATGACTTGAACCTGATACCTAGCTACTGGCCAGAGAACACTCAAGTAAGTACCCATTAAGATTGCTTCTCACAAATGTAGCCATCTCAAGACACCCATGCATTGCCAGCAGCAAGGCGTCCTCCTGAGCACCATCACCCTGCACCCAGATGGCCAGCAATTCGTTGTTTTTCATGGTCATGAAACTGGCAACACATTCGGCGGATTCGGAAGAGCCATCGGAAGCGCCTGCATCCATGGCCACCGTTGCAGCCGTCTGGAGCACGTGACCACAAGAAACCAAGTCCCGGACCTCCACGCCCGAATCCACCAAGGCCAAAGATGTGCAGTTGACTACCCATGCAACCAAGTTCAAAAGAGACGAGGTGCTGGAGTTGAAAGAGAGTACATTGACAAACACATCGATTGTAGATTTCGGATACTTTTCCAAAAGAAGAGCAGGTAGAAACGCCGTCTCCACAAACGTGCTGATTTTCTGCTCGATGCTTGTTAATCCCGTACGGACGTTTTGCCCACTGCTCTGCGTATTGTACAACACCTCATTGGGTTGAGTGATGTAGGGGAGAAATTTTGTCTCCACGGAAAACGATGCTCTGTCAACAAACAGGCCTCGGATGGGTCTGGGGCCAAAGACACCGACCTCGATGATGGTGTCGGCGATTTCCAAGTATGCCAGGCCATTTGCATTATTGCTAAGGCCAGTTTTGACGAAAAACGGGCGGATTTTCTCGTTTTTTGGCGTCGAATCTGGAGCGCCGCTGCTGCTGGGAGCGATGGGCCGAACGGCATCGGCAGGGCCGGTGATTCTTCTTCTGTCACTCATGGTGTGGGATTTCCGTAGAGAAATTTGAGATGAGTACGCGGCGGTCCGGTGTTTGTCACGTGATTGCAGTCACGATACCAGCACGTGACCGTGCACGTGATAAACATGTGACCGGCACGCACCAGCTCTGCACTCATTACCGACAGAGCATATCAAAACCCAATTTCGGGGACACGATTTCGGAGGCAATTTCGGAGGCAATTTCGGAGGACGATTTCGGATGTTCTACCGCATTTCCACCGAAAAAGGCGCCGCGGATGCGTTGGCAAAACTCTTTCGCTTCATCGAACAGAGACCGCTAGGAACCGTGGTGTACTTCAACAGTACATCTTCAGCCCGACTTCTGGCGGCAGCAAGAGGCTTGCAGAATATGGAAATGGTGAAAAACTTCGACTATCAAAGAGTGTCGAGCATTTCGGAAATCTTGAGGATTTTGGAAGAAAGTTATGTTTGGGTGGTAATCGAGCATCTAGATGCCATAGTGCAGGAACCCACGGCGCAGAGCTATGGCGAATTGAACAGCGACATTTCCGCACTCATGAATCTTTGCTGCGACATTATTTTCTTGGACGACTGGAACTTTTTGGATCAGTATTGGCTTCGACAGTGGGTGGGCTGAGGCACGGGTTTCATGGCGCCATGTGCGTCACGTGACTGCGACACTATCGGAGTGCATACAACAATAATGAATAGGGGAATTTGGGTAGGCCATCAACGGGAAAAGTGAAATGATAAGGTGAAATGATAAGGTGGAATGATAAGATGAAATGATAAGATGAAATGATAAGATGAAATGATAAGATGAAATGATAAGGTGTATTACTGGATTTGAATCTGGTAAAGGAATTATTAATTGGAGGCGGATTATGAATGGCAGCAGAGAGTCAATAGAGAGTAGTAATTGAACAAACGGTAAAAATTAACAGGCAAAAGTTCAGAACACTCAATTGATCAGTTATAGTCCAAATGATCAGAGCAGTGTAAAATCAGAACAGTCAAAATTTAGAGACACTCAAATAATCAGTCATAGTTCATAGATCAGAACAGCTTGATCAAACCGTTTGAATGATCAGAAACAACTCATATGAATAAACAGTCAAATGACTAAAAACAGTCCGATTAGTTCAATTCCAGAAAAGTTCAGAGATCAGAACAGTTCAAATATCAAAAGGTTCAAAGATCAGACAATTCTGATCCGGACTCACCTCCATATTTAATCAAAGAAGCAAATCTTAAAAATCTTTAAATTTGACCTTTGAAGTGCCACTAAACCTCTTTCTTTCATGTTCTAAATTTGAAATTAGAACTCTGAAATCAGAACCCATAATAAGATCCACTCACTGTTTGCATCACTCCCCGCATTTGCTAAAACCATTTTGCCATGTCCTGCACACAACTTTAGCCCGCCTGATTCTGCCGCGTGCCCCACATTGGACTGCACATGGCTGTGGGGGGTACTTCGATACGGCGCCAGTCCAATAAATCTTTTAACGATACAACCCACTTTCAACACGCGCTTCGTCTTTCCTTCTTTCTTTCCTTCTTTCTTTTTCTTTTCTTCCGTTTTCGTTTCTCAATGAATCTGCACCTTCTGGCGTGTGAAGAATCCATTCTTTCGCTTTCTCCATGTTCTTCTTGTGACACTATCGTCGATCTCGCCCATACTGATTATGGCAGAGATAGACTCACCGTTCCACAAACCCCGTCGTCTGTGGCCGAAAGTGGCAGCTCAGCCAATCTCAAAATTCTTCTTCCGAACTTGGTGGACCACATTCTCGTGCCCAAAACAGATCTAGAGTCCTTTGTTTCCGAACACTCCCGGGCGGGTGTGGAAATCACCGTGACACATCTTATGATATACTTGTTTGCCAAAAGAGTGCACCCAGATATCAGACACATCAACAACATCAAGCTTTTGCATGTGGGAAAGGTTTTTTGGGTAGGAAAGCAGCTTGACTTATGCTCACGCACGCCTTTGATTCGGGATGTCATTGATGCATTTCCCACGTTCCAATTGCTTATTGCTGCGGAATATATTGGACCGCCTTTTTCCATGTCCATAGATCGAATGATCAGCCACTGCACTTCTTCAGCTGTGGATTTGCCGCCAGCAACCTATGCGGAGGCAATGGCAAGGCTATTTAGAGAAAAGCGCAAGTCTTTGGCACGACTGCTTTCAGTGGACTCCACCGACTCGAGGACTTCCAGAGCAACTCGCTTTCTTCTGCGTGGATCTGCAACAGACACAGAAGAAGCGTCGGCTTCGGTTACCACGTTAAAGATCAAAAGATCTTTTAAAAAGCTTCTTAAAAAAACAAAAGAGCTCAGCATCTCTTCCACTCAACATCAGTATGATATATGTTTCTAGCCTATGGCTTCATTGCATGCAAGGATTTGTTTGAAGTTTGGTGCTTTGATATCAGTGTATTATTTGGTGCTTTGTTGGATATCAGTGTATTGTTTGGTGCTTTGTTGGATATCAGGTATTGTTTGGTGCGTTGTTGGATCTTCGTTCTGTTCACAAGCCTTGATGCTTCAATCCAGCATACTCTATGAAGCAGCTGTTGCAGTAGTCGGCGATAGAGTCTGAAGACTTGCTATCATGTCCCTCCAACACGCCCTCGCTCTTCAAGCGCTCACAAGTTGCCTTTTCACTCATTAACCAGTTGCGCCACTCGGCCTTTGCTAGCTCCTCCTCAAGATTATTGAGAATGTTCAAGCTGAGAAGAAGTTCGTTTCTCTGGATAGCGATATCGAGCAACTCACGTCTCAATCTTTCGTCTAAGGCACTTGCCATCTCCGTCTGGAACGGTCTGTCATGTGCGTCGTCATAGTTCAAGATATAAGACTTCCTTTCAAACATAGAAAAGCACCGTGAATCGTTGGCATTCGGTACAGTCGAAAAGTCCCGATGTACGAGATCTTGCACGTCCTTGAGGTACACGGCACGCTGCAACTTGCTATGATCCACGCTGACCAACTTTTCCGCCAACTTTTCAGAGCGGCTGATTTGCCAATATTGCGTCAACTTGGACCCTCCAAGAATCACGTTCGAGATCGAAAGAAGTATTATGACACAAATGAGAGCCGCGTGCAACGAAATCTTCAGCAATACCGACTTCATGATGGCAAAAACTAAGCCGAGTGCTGCGCATATGGAGTTGCTAATCTGGGCGGCAACGAAAGCAACATAGAACTTGAAAAACACCCAATGACTGAGTGTTGGGCCCACAATGTCCCGCTGTGCAGGCACGCCGTGGTCCTCATTGTTCTCCAAAGCGATTTTGCCGTAGTAATATGCGGCTCTTGGCGTCTCACCCTTTCGGCCAATTAACTGCTCGGCTTTGGTGATTTCTGACATAAATAGAGAGATAAATGAGCGGTTGAATGACCAACACAAGTAGTAAATGAAAACGTTCATAAGCAGGTAATTCGAGGCCAGAACGTTGCAGAAAAACTTGATGTTGGATCGTCCGCCCATGCCTTTTCTGACCACCACACGATGCATAAATTGAAAACTCGCTCCATATTTGATTGCGAAGGGCCGACCGGTGATTTTGAGACTAAACAATTCTCCCTCGATGTATTTTTCCACCTCTTGCTTCACAGAGAATTTGCCTCGTGCGCCAAAGTCCAGCGTGTATTCCAAAACATTCTCTTTAACCAAATAACTCAGGCCGTCGGCGGGTTTTCTCCACAAGTTGATTTCATCGTACTCCAAATGCGTGAGGAGAAATATTCCGCTCAAAAGGGCGGACTCAGAACCACACATGACGTGAAATAGCGCCTTGGGCGGAAGATTCGCCGTGAATTCAGAGCTCAACGGACAGTAGTCGACTTCTTTTTTCGTTTCGACTGTTTTTGGAAGAACCGGCGCTTTGACTGCGTAACTGTCGTCCAATGGGATTCCGTTTTCCTGGAGAGCGGGTGCATTGAGTATTGGCACATGGCCATGAGCGGCGCCAGCAGACTCTTTGGCGAGATGTTTTTCCCTCTTGTGGGCATTGTCTATAGAGATTAAAGACTCGACAAGATCAAGAATATCGCTTTTCCCACTGGCAATAGAGTTAAACAAACAAGTGAGCTTTTTCTCCACTAAAACACCATCGTCCAAGAACAACTTTGTCTTGAACTTTCCTTTGACTAATGTCAACAACAAGTCGTCAAACTGCTTGTGTGTAACACAGGATGCCGAGACGAATAACTCGATGGGAAGCTTGCACATGGAAACAAATCCCATGGAATGCACATACAGGTAAAAGAACTTGTGGGTGAAAAATTGGGTTGCCCGAAGTTCCTGCGTTTTATTTGGAGAAAGCAAACAGTTGTATGCCACCAAACAGCACTCTGAAGGATCCACAGCGTACTCGAAAAGGGCCCGCAATTGGAAGTCGTTGGCGACCCACGCGTTGGGATAATTCGTGGGGTAACGAACGCCGGCACCGCCAATTTGCTTCGTGTATGTAGCAGTTGAAAACTCGTCGTGCAGCCGCTTGATTTCTTTTTGACGGGGCTCGTTTTGCGCCGTGTAAATATGGTAAAGACCCCAATTGATCGACCCAGTCATGTTTGCACTCATGGCTGTGGGAACTATGGTTGAGCCAGTCAAGCTATAAGCCATTAGCGAGCTTTTGGTTGTTTCCGTGGCAAAAGGAAGATATATGCGGCCGACCTTGTCGTAAATGTGCCGCTGGAAAAAGCCCTCGCTTCTTTCCAAATATGTGGAAAGTTTGCTTGATGTGATGAGCTGTCCCTGGGAATTGTATAGTTTGGAGCTGGTGATGTTGCGGTCTGTCACAGTATCAAGCGACGATTGGAGTTCCATAACAAGCGGCGGGTAGTGACCACTGGCAATAGGCAAGAGACTATGCATTTCATCGGAATCGTCAACAATTCTGGTGCGTGCATTGTGGAACACTCTTAACCACGACTTGAGCTCCTTCAAACTCTCTGCCTGGAGCATGATTGTGGTGTCCTTTGTCTTGACTTCAAAGCAGAACTGTCGGTCTTCGTTGGGCGAGTATTTGACGTTGCAAAGAAGAATGCCGAATTTGTCTGTTTCCTGAACGGACGTCTGGGAGGGACTCAAGACAAGAAACCCCAAGATGCCGTCTTGCAAAAACGCCCAGCGTTTGACCCAGATCGGCTTGCTGTTTTGTGCATGGGACGCCCAAGTCTTCATACAAAGATAGCCCATTTTCTCCACCAGCGTCTCGTCAGTGTCCTCGAGAATCCGGCGGTTGAACAAACTGGACCGGTAGTCGTTTGGGTTTGTAGACGGCTGGAGCAGCTCGATGGTGTGCAACTCCACGTTGTTTTTTGCAGCCATAAGGTCTTTCAGAAGGTTGTTGAGAGCGATTTTGTCCAATTCGTAGAAACTTTTGGCTCGGAGAACGGTGTTTCGAATATCCAACGTGGGGTCGAACGGCGTTTTGCGCTGGCGATTTTCCCACAAGTGGAAGTTGAGCGCTAGCACACGGTCGTTGATGAAATGGGTCAAATTGAAGATTTCAACTACCAAATCAAGGCTGACCTTCATGTAGTCTTTTCGAATGTTGGCCAACGCAACCAGATGCTCAAGAAGCCACTCGGCATCGCGTACTTTGGAGGCGCCCATGTGTATGCCGTAAAGCCTGTCGTATTTTTCCTGGCACACCAAAAAATCGCTGCGTAGAGACGAATACTGGGCCATTCTTTCGGCAAGTTCTTTTTTCAAACTCTCCATGTACGGCACATTGACCAGAAATGTGGAAATGGCCTGAGTCCATATGTTTTTGAGCAGATCCCGGGAGTCCCGGAGAAGATCCACCACATATTCTTGATCTAGGACGCCATCCTGAAGATATGATGGCACCAAATAATCGAGAAGCGAGAGAACCGAAGAAAAATCGGCAAGTTGTTTTGGGATTTTGGCAAACGACGCAAAAAGCGCTAGAAACCACCGTCTTGTATGGTCTAGCTGCAGATCCAAAAAGTTGACGGAGGCCCGGAATGTGGGCAGATCAAGAGCCGCCTCTTTAAATGTGACGGATATAAGTTTGAATTGGATATCCATTTTATCTGGATCCGACATGGTGACGTAGTTGTATTGTAGCTGTACGTTGTAGCTGTACTTTGGTTGTACTTTGTTGTAGTTGGAGTTATAATCGAAACTCTTTAGTTATACCTGTCTTTTAGTTGTAATTGAAGTCGGCAATATGCTTAACTTTCTCAATTTGTCTTTCAGATTCCAAGAGCTTTGACCAATATTATTCAATTGAAAATTCCAACTATATATGACAATGTTAAGGAGTATTCACGGCTTTCTTGATTAGGGCAGTGCTGCGACGATCAGGTTCATGCCACACCCGTACACCACGAGGATAGCCTGATGTGAAAAGGTGCAATTTCTGGCCAAAAATGCCCTTTTCAGCTTCCTGGAAGTTTCATTTTTAGATTAGATTGAGATAAAAATCACCCGAAATTATCTGAAATTAGCTTGAAACCGAGACACTACAGTTTTTGACCAATCTCAGAAATCCTGACGTTTCTACACTTCCAGAATTAGGGGACATATAAGTTTGGCGTGAGCTTCATCTGTAGGAAATTACCCCGCATTGAAACATGCCACAATCGTGCTGCAAATGAAAATTGGAACAGCAATATCCAGGCACAAATGAAGAGGAGAAGCAATAAGTGAGCAGTGGGGACTGAGAAAAGCAATGTCAAATCAAAGCTAATAAGGGACATTCACAATCAAAGCTCAATAACTCCAGCGACGTATTAGTACCAATAAGGATTTGACATGTATTGTGTATAAATGTCAGCAGTATATAATCGTGAACTGGTTTGGCCTTTCGTCTAATTGTACACGATGTGTTCCATAAAGCCACGTAGTGTTATTTTTAGGTCTGGTTCACGGTCAAAGCCGAACAGTGATTCCGTTGTTGCAACTCAAAACTTGGCCAAGCATCTTCTTTGCATGCACGCTTGTCGGCTAATCTCGAGGTAAGTGAATTTGCAACCGAGTATGCAAGTCGAGAGCAAACTTGAGTGGCGTGATGCGGCGCGCAGCCGGTTTTTGCCGCGCGTCAGGCGATCTTTTGATGCGCAGCGTCGCACTAAAGGGTGCATAGGGTTTTTCCGACCACGCACGGGGTGCACCAAGATGCCTCGGTGCCTGGAATTACCAGATCGGGAAAACTGGTCCGAGTATAGATGATTTTTGAAAAAGCAAAAAAGTGGATCACGAGACATGTCCTGAAAGGGGTCATCACTTGCTGTGAAAGAATGGAATGCGTGTTGTATTTCCAGTGACCCTGCATTTAGTGGCTCACACAGGCCTGACCCGAATTCGGATAAATTAGGTTTCCAATGGCGCCACCAATTCCATGCATCGGACATTAAATACCATGTTTAGATCTGCGTTTTTCAAATCTTGTTGTTTTCACTTCCACATTGTTTTCCATATTGACAATAGACTATATTAATAGTTGTTGGTATCTAGCATTGGGTTCATTTCTAAATTTCAAGGCTAAGACGCACTAACAGATAAAGTATAGCATACTAGCTGATCATTATCTCCAAGGACCAGAATACTAGAAACGTCATTTCAAAAAATCATCATCAAATCATTTCAAAAAACATCATCAAATTATATTACAGAAAATCTTCTCTCACTATACATTATGACGAATTGGGCACCAGATACGTGTGAAGACTGGATCAAAGAATTTATCGCCGAATCCAATCCCTTGAGTCCGTCGACTTTATATGAAGGTCTTGACGATATTTGCTTAACAAGGTCGGATAATTTTATGCAGCCAAAAAATCCGATTTGTGATGAAAGTTTCGAAAACCTTATGGTTGTTCCTGAAGCCCCGGAAAATTCCCCAGAAAGCCTTCATTTTCAAGATCAAGATAACCACTTTCAGAATCAAGATAGTGACTCTCAGAATCAAGATAAACAAGATGTGTTTTTAAGCAGTGTGTTTGATTTTGAAAGTCCGAATCCCAAAGTGACTGAAGATATACATTCTAAACAAACAGATGCCAAAAGTTTACATTCTAAACAAACAGATACAAAAAGTACACATTCTAAACAAACAGACACAATAAGTACACATTTTCAACAAACAGATACAAAAGGTTTACATTCGAAACAGACTCCACAGCATGAAAGTCGCCGCATAAAAGGAAGAATCGGAAAAACCCACGACCAGTTTTTCCACAACGTGAACGAAAAACTTCTTCTGCTCAAAGCTAAAAATCGCTTGACTCCCAAAGCTTTGGAGGCAGTCTTTGACACCAAAGATGTGTTAAAAGACTGTGATTTGGGCCGTTGCTCAAAACATAAAGGCGAATTTGCATCCAGATATAAAAGAACAAAAAAGTTCCGGAATAAGCGTGATATGGACTCAAGGATAAGGGAAGAACTTCCGGAAACACCCGTCAGTCTTGATTTCCAGGACCTGGCGCCTGGATATTATTTTTATGAAACACAAGCCAGTCCTTTGACTTCAGTATGTGGATCTCCACTCAGCGGCAAATTCCAGCCGAGTTTTGATATTAATGCTGCGTGTAATTATTACATTGGCAGTTGACTATGAAGATTCAGTGATAGAGTGATTGAGAAGAGTAAGAGGAGGAGAGAAAGAATTGAATGGAGTTTCGAATGTGAAAATAAAGCGGAAGCTTCAAATGAGTATGCATAAGAACAGATTATTAAAGAATAGTGATATGAATAATGAGCAATGAACTAAATCAGTCAAATAGACAATAAAGAATAAACTAGTGTTATATTCAAATACCCAATTCACATTCGTCTTCACATTCGTCTTCACATTCGTCTTCACCTTCTACACCATCTCTCATTACAATCTATTAATACAATGGCTCTATAAACTAAATATCAAGTGCCTAAAAACGACGGTTGTTCATTGGCATGTTGTTGGAGCCAGACAGGCGGAAACCACCTCTGCCTCCGTAACCACCTCTGCCACCTCTGCCTCTTCCACGGCCACCACCATAT
Organism: Metschnikowia kipukae; assembly: GCA_002370135.1. Classification (NCBI taxonomy): domain Eukaryota; kingdom Fungi; phylum Ascomycota; class Pichiomycetes; order Serinales; family Metschnikowiaceae; genus Metschnikowia; species Metschnikowia kipukae. Next base: position 776,241 of record NKZJ01000102.1, read on the forward strand.
CTGATGTGGGAACCGAAAGATCTTCTGTCGAATCTTTGCAACTCGGCAGGAATCTCTTGTTTGGCTTCTCTCATAATCTTACACAAGTCTCCTCCCAATTTGGAGTTCTTGTCAGTGAAAAACGACACAGCAGTACCAGTGGTACCGGCTCTTCCGGTTCTTCCGATTCTGTGGACGTAGTCCTCGATGTTACCGGGCATGTCGTAGTTAATCACATATGTGATACCTTTGACATCTAAATTGTTAGTTTGGTTCTAGGCCAAATTCAGGTGGACCAATCAATGATTGGTTGACATGCTACAATCCAAAGATAAGGAGTTCGATTATTTATTGATTACGGAAAGCACGTTAAGGTGGTCAATCACAAGCGCAGACGTGGAATCACCCACGTGTACCATGGTACTGCTTGATTCATTAAGCGGGATGCATGAGATTGGTTGCCAATCTTTCTGGACCGGTTTAGAACTACCCAAACTCCCCAGACACCGCTCAACATAGTTTCTGATTGCCCTCGATATTCTCATTGAAAATGTCTCTCGTAACCCTGTCGCCATCTTTCGAGGCGATGCTTTCTTATAATCTATCACGTGGTATTTCACAACCAGCAATAATCTAGTCTCCTTAGTTTCTGCCTGCAGAAACCAACGTTTTGTTTCATCTTTCAATTGTTCATCATTTTTCAAAAAAAAAAAAAAAAAATCCTGTCAAGTTCACCTAAATTTGTTAGTAAAAGGGGGCGGGTCAAAAATACATACCAATACCTCTGGCAGCAACATCAGTTGCAACCATGATAGGGGACTTTCCGCTTCTGAATTCACTCAAAACCCAATCTCTCTCGTGTTGGTCTTTGTCACCGTGGATAGCCAAAGCAGGCCAGCCATCCTCTCTCAAGTAAGAAGTGATCTCGTCACACATTCTCTTGGTGGATGCGAAGATCAAGCACTTGGCTTCCTTGTTAGCGGTGGCGGTCTCCAAGTGTTTCACCAATCTGTCTCTCTTTTCGAATTCGCTGACAACTTCGACCAACTGGGTGATGGTGTGGGAAGCAGCCAATTCCAAAGAGCCGATAGTGACTTGGATAGGGTCCTCCAAGTAGTCTCTGGTCAAGTTCATGACCTCCTTAGGCCAAGTGGCGGACCACATCAAGGTTTGACGGTCAGGTCTGATTTGGTCAACAATCTTTCTGATTTGAGGCTCGAAACCCATATCCAACATTCTGTCGGCCTCGTCCAACACCAAGTAAGTGACTCTTCTGAGGTTGGTCTTGCCGGTTTCCAACATGTCAATCAATCTACCTGGGGTGGCGATACAAATCTCCACACCTCTGGACAAATCTCTGATTTGCTGGCCCTTAGGAGCACCTCCATAGACACAGGTGTTTCTGATTCTGGAAGAAGCTCCAAACTTGGAACACTCTTGCTGAATCTGAACAGCCAATTCTCTGGTAGGTGCCAAAACAAGCACAATAGGACCGTCACCCTGCTTCAACAATGGCTGCGCATTGATGTGCACGATTGCTGGCAAACAGTAGGACAAGGTCTTACCGGAACCGGTGGCGGCGATACCGACCATATCTCTTCCGGACAAAGCCATAGGCCAACCTTGACACTGAATAGCCGTGGGCTTAGGGAAGCCCTGCAGCTTCACCTCGGACAAAACATAGTCGGGGAAACCGGCTTCGTCAAAGCTTGTGATGGGTTTTGGAATGTCGGAGCCAGAAATGGTCATTTCATTCTCCTTTCTGAACTGCTGAACGTCGCTGTTGTCACGTGCGGCCACGTCTGGGTGCTCGTTGTAGAAGTTCTTTTCAAACTTGGGAAGGGAGTCCAAATCCCATTCAGGAGTAGTCAATTCCACTCTTTGCATTGGGGGTCTTCCTCCACCACCAAATCTTCCACCTCTTCCACCACCGTAGCCACCACCGCCGTAGCCACCTCCGTTACCGTAGCCACCACCATTGTTGTAGCCACCGCTGTTGTTGTTGTAGTTGTTGTATCCACTGTTGTAGTTGGAGTAACCTCCGTTGTAGTCAGACATAATTATGGAGATTAAAAATGAAACAGCGAAAAAGCGCGATATTTATAGTTTATTGGAGATGAGGTGCGCAGAAAAAAAAGGCGTAAATGTGAGGAGGATGCGATGGGCGCTGTGTGCAGGAGGACCGGGTTATTTCTGAAAAAATGGTCCCGATAAATTTATTTTGGAATGGAAATGAATGGAAGTGATGTGTAAATGGATTGAAGATGATTGAAATGGATTGAAATGACTTGGAATGGATTTAGAATGGATTTAGAATGGATTTAGAATGGATTTAGAATGGATTTGGAAATTGGGTTGAGGGCCGTTGACGGTAGAACTTGTGTTTTTTTGCAGCTGGCTCGTGTAAATTTCACAAAATTTAGTGATTCTGCTTATTTTTGTTCGACAACTTGCACCAAAGACTCAATTAGGCTTAATTAAGTCTTCTTGCCCATCTTTGAGTATTCAAAACAAATACATTGACTCATTTTCCTCTTGAAAACCACTTATTGGATTAGACTTTCAACAATCGTTATTGTCGCGAAAGTCAAGTTATTCCATAATCATGAAAAAGCAGCAAAAACGGAATTCTGGGCCGAGAACAAAGGAATTGAACCAAATTCATTAGTAATCATCCACTGCATTCCCCCGTCCACCGGCATTAATATCCGCCACAAACTTAAGCGTAGTTGAAAAAGTGCCTCTTGAGTCCCGGGTGCTTATCTGCAGTACCTTGAAGATGACGATGCCCGCACAAAAAATCAGAAAAACTTAACCCAAAGTTGCAATCAATTCTTAGCACAATGTCAGACACAAACGATATTCCCATGGACCCAGAAGTCGACGAGCAAGAACAAGAATATGACAGCGACAAAATCAAATTGTTGCCCGGATCTTCGGAGGACGGAACTGCAGCTTCGTTCCAGGTTGTCGACGAAGACCACACCTTGGGAAATGCCTTGCGGTACATGATCATGAAAAATCCCGAGGTGGAGTTTTGTGGATACTCGATTCCACACCCTTCAGAGAACAAGTTGAACATCCGTATTCAAACGTACGGAAACATCACCGCCGTTGAGGCTTTGCACCAAGGTTTGGACAATTTATCCGACATGTGCACGCAAGTGGAGGAGACCTTTTCGGAAAAGGTTGAGGCTGGCGGTTACAGCGTCATCGAGCCATAAATTTGCATAGTGTATCCGGAGAAGCTTGACGGTGGGTGCATATCTGCAGGAAAGCCAACGTACTCCAATTTTAACACTCCAACACCACTCGAGTCCGCTTTGAAGCTCGAAATCAACATTTCAGAGTTGACTCATAGGATATTTGAGCACAGTCATGAAGTTTGAGCGCAGGTAGAAATTCGAGTGCAGTCATGAAGTTCGAGCGCAGTCATGATTTGTCTGCGACAGATACCAGGCTGCATCCAGAAACCAATCACATTTTCACAATATTTCCTATCAAATAGATCAACAAATTCGACACACAGATGTTTGCGTTTTCTCTGATCGTTCAGACTCACAGTTGTAATTTGTAGCTGATGCGCGAAACTCGTTAACTCGCATCTCAAGACGCACGTCTTAAGTTGACTTTCTCAAAACGCGAGTGTGATAACAAAACACAAGTGCCCACTTTTCCTCCATGTTCTCGTCTCCCGACCGCACAGAGCTTTCTGAGTCGTATTTCCACTTGTCTCTGGACCAGAGTTCCAATTTCGGCTCTTCTGAGAATTTCAGCCATGATTCGCCGGGGAGTGTTTCTGGTTCACGTCTTACTCTGCACCTATTGAACAAGGCCAGAGACATGGACCGACTTTTTGCTGCTCAAAGCCCGCCAATTCCGGAAAACCTTTACGATAGCAGACAAAATGATCTCTCATACCCGGAAGCTTCATTTTCCTCACACTCCACGCCTATCAACATCGATATTCGGAACACAGAATCCACAAGACACAAGACGCAACCAACAAAGATCATTCAAAACAAGAACCTCAAAAGGTCCCAGCTTGAAGAGCACGTGCTACTGGACCTCCAAAGCTCCAAAACACAATCTCAGAAAAGTAAATCCAAAGGCCTCGGCAAATCGGGGTCTCGTCCTGATCATAGTGTTTTTGTTCACAAACTAGTGTCTCAATTCCAAGATGCTTTAGGAGAATACATCAAGGGACAAGAATCGGATTCCGTCTCCTCAGAGTTGTCGGCGGATGACACTTTCGAACGCAGCAAAGCCGATCTTGTATCTCCGTTTTCGTCTCCACAATCCAGTCGTGAGTACGAAAGAGGCCATGCTGAAACAACCGAGTCTGGACTTGGGGGAGAGGTACAAGAGAAGCTTCTTCCAGAATTTAAAAGCAAAACAGACTCAAGAAACTCGCTGGCTCTCTATTCCGGGCCAAGTGACCCAAAAAAAATGCAGTTTGACGAGCCGGTCTCAAGAAACAGCAACGCAAAATGGGATTCCAGCCCGCCTCACATCAGTCTTGGCGACTTGACTTCGGACAGAATAGAACTTCTGCACAGTAAAGAGGCTTCACCCCGACCTGAATCTGCAGACACTATGGAGGAACTAGAATCCAAACTCAGACAATATCAGCTTGAGAACGAGGGGCTTCAAAACGAGCTTCAGTTTGTAAAAAGCCAGCTTCACGAAAAAGGAAAGAATAGAGCCATACCAACCGAGGAGCCAGACGACTTTCAGGAAGTGCCTGAGCAATTCCGGCCATTCTATCAGAAATTGCATTTGGAAGAGGTGGATCGAATGAGCATGTGTGAAATGCGCCGCTTGATCAAAAATGTCATGCTTTCTTTGCTCATTTCGGACTTTGAGCATCTTCCAACCATGGTGCCTAAAATAGGACAGTATATCAGCATGACCACGCAATTTTTGGACTCTCTTCATGACTCCATCTATGAACAGGACATGAAACCTCTGGAGTATTTGAGAGACTATAATCTTAGCCTTGACGGGTTTCAAGAGTGCTTGACAGGAATGTTGGCCGAAACCAGCCCTGCGCAAAATGTCACTTTACTGGACATTGAAGCTTTTCTCTAATGGGTAGAGTATCTCTGAATAGGTAGACTTTCTGCTACCAGTCACAATTGAATGCGTTTGTCGCCACGGCAGCATGCCATTTTTTTAATAAAACAACAAACGGTGATTTCAATCATTCCTCAATGTATCCATACATTTTCGTCTCTTGTCATCATACACTGGGAAAGTACAGACATTTGCAGCATATACTGCATATAGCACATAGACCGGTACACCAAAGTTGAAAGCCGCACCCAGACACCAGCACTGCACTTAGTGCCTCACACGTGCACACCCCTTTTGTGGCAAAATGGCTGCCATTTTTCGCCTGAATTCTGACCCTATAGTTTGTATGTTTCAACCACAAAAAAGTTTGTATCTGGCAATATTTAGTCATTTATTGGAAAAGACAATACTGGCTGTATTTACCAAATGAATTGTTAATAGAGAACAGGAAGTTATTCTTTTCAAGATTGTCTCTTTTTGAAAGATTGTTTTCTTATGACATGATTATTGACAATTATAGCCATTCAATTGACATGAAATCCGGGCCCTTGTTGCCCACAACATATTAAGTCCACATTTTGACAGCGTCTTACTCTCCTGAACAAAACTGACTTTTCGAAACATAACTCTTTTTCCTTAACAAAAACGAATTCCCCATAACAAATTGAATTCCAAAAAGCCATGTTTCAAAATTTAACCTGAAACATTGTTACGTTGCAGCTGCAAATTCTGAAACGTCGGAGTTACACCGACGCATTGCGACATGCCGCGGTTTGCATAAACAGCAAATAAGAATATTTATTGCGCAATCATGCTGCAGGACCGCACGGTCCACATGACCAGTGCGATAAAGGACGGTTTCAGAGTCTACAATTTCAGCACAAAAAAAGAAACCAACACAAACGCTATACTTCGCTCCACCTTGGATGTTCCGTCTGTCCCTCTAACTCACCCGGAATACATCCAGAATCTTGTTCTGATATCTGCCCGAACATTGCTTTAAGTGCCACCCCTTGGCTCTTTGCGCCTCCTTGGGATTTCACAACACTTGAAACCCACGGAGCGAAACATCCCGTTTTGAACGTCTAAGTCACCTAAGTCTGGAGCTGTTCCGTACAAGCAACTTCATTCACCAGTTGTCATTGCAATTACTCCAAGAAATATCTTCCTTGACATTTGAAAAGCGCCGACAATGGGAGACACCTTACAAGCAACGTCGCAACCCAAAAGCGCCAGCCAAATTGCTCCAGACCCCAAGCTGCGCCTGCAGCTGCCTGCTAGTAGCCAGCCCCGAAAATTTGATCAATTGACCGATACTTCGTCGAGCAGCGCATCCAAGCCAAATACAATGAAGCAACATGACAACAGCATGCGTTTGGAAGTTGGCAATTACCTGAACTTGTCTCCGCATGGCTTACAACCGCAAAGAAGCCGTCACAATTCGTCCTCGTTTATATTCACCAATCCTCGACAGGACCTGTTGTCTCTCATAAACAGCTACCCCATGTCCCAGAATAGCTCTTCCTCAAACAGAATGGGGGGATTCTCCAGCTATTACCCTTCTAACCGGGACTTCTCCACGGCTCTGCAGGGAGACCCTCGAACTCGTTTAAGAGGCGACTCCATTTGCCTTCCTCCGCCTGTGGCCAAACTTGATGACAATCAAGCGAACTTGCCTATGGCACCGAATTCCTCTTCGGGTCAAAATCAACTGAGATCCACTAGTATATTTAGCTCTCTCATACAGATGCCTGGGTCATCCAGTAACTCATTCAGCGGCCCAAGCCAGAAAGAGGGGAAGCCAGACAGAAGTAAGGACTCAAACTCCTTAAACTTAGACTATCTTCAAGACTACGACGCCATGAACAGGGATAGCTTGAGTAATATATTTGGCTGGAACCAAGATAGCAAGTTGCCCGGCTCCTCAAACCCAACATCCAAACGCAATACCAAGACTTTTGACAACCAAAATGCCTTTTGGGAGCAATTTAACAACGGTGCAGGCGGATCAATTGCTGGGATCACCAGCGACAACATGAATGCGATATTGTCCAGTATGCAAAGCAATCCTAGCATAGATCTACAGTCGATGAATAATGAGCAGCGGCGAGACTCAATTCTTAGATTTATCAACGACCAAGGTAGCAAGAACCCAAAGCCTCCCACAAAGACCCCGCTCAGGGAAGACATATTCAAGGACCTGAAACCCTCGCCTGCGACCCATCTGGATGGGCGCAGACCAAGCAATACCTCACACTTGTCCCCAACTTCTTCTTTGTCCTCGAGAGCATCACACAAGATACACGAGGAACCGCAGTCGCCTAAAACATCTCCAAGTCTGGGACATGGAGGTGCCGGCAACCAGAATCCTCGCTTCGCTCAGCCCCAAACTACTCACAGGGATAGACTGGCGGTAGTTTACAACTCTCCTGAACAGGCGACTATAAATCCCGGGTTTGATCAGCGGCAGAAACAGCAAGAAAGTATGATCAACCAGCAATATCCTCAAAGTTTGGCCATGCAACAGGGCAACATGTTGGCCATGCAACAGCAACAGCAACAGCAACAGCAACAACAGCAATTGCTGCAACCAAGCCAATCACTCATGTACCCCTATCAAACACAAGAGCAGTTCCAACAGTTGCCGCAGCAGGGGAAGGCCAAAAGTGATTATTCACAGCAATTCCAGATTCCGATTTCACAACAACAACAATTGCAACAGCAACAAAATCAAAGACAACAATTGCAACAAAGACTACAATTACAACACCAACAACAGCAACAGCAACAACAACAACAGCATCAACAACAACTACAACAGCAACAACAATACCGAGTCCCAAGTTATTCATATCAAGGACAGGCACCTGCGATAAATAATATGGGACTCACGAATCAAGGAAGCGTGTTTCAAAAGGATGCCTTTGCCAAAGGGCAAGTTTTGGCGCCGGAAGTTACAGATCCCAACATGTTTTTGCCCGCTTCCAGTAGAGGCACGAGCTTTGATAATCAAGGCAGGCCGTTGGTTCCAGCACAACAGTATGCACGAGCAGAAGATGGAAGACCTCTCTTAGGAGCCACAAAAGTTGACCAGCTCATGCTTGTGATCCAAGCCCGAGAGAAAGGAAATAAAGCACCGATACACCAGGCGCCAGATGGAAGCATCATTGCTACGCCTAATCCAGGTCACAACAAGAGTGCCGTCTTACCGGCATCTGTGGATTTGGTGGGCGGAGTGGAAAAGGACCACAAAGGTGAGGACGACGATGGGCATGATGATAAGAGACGCAAGCGGCGAGCCAAAAACCAGGAGTGTCCGTACTGCTTCAAGAAGTTCAACCAGTCCACGCACTTGGATGTGCACGTGAGGTCGCATATTGGCTACAAGCCCTTTCAGTGTAATTACTGTCAGAAACGGTTCACACAAGGCGGAAACTTGAGGACACATCTTCGTCTTCACACGGGTGAAAAGCCTTTTTCTTGCAGTGTGTGCAACCGGAGCTTTAGCAGAAAGGGCAATTTGGCAGCGCACATGTTGACACACAACAAGGAGAAGCCGTTTGAGTGTAAGCTCGATGATTGCGACAAGTCGTTTTCACAGCTTGGAAATCTCAAGTCACACCAAAACAAGTTCCATCTTCCGACGCTCACGAAGTTGACGCAGAAGTTTTCTAGCATTACAGGAGATGCCCTCGACAAGCTTCCGGCAGAAGAAAGAGCCATGTTGGATTATTTTGCGGGTCTTTATAAGAATTCCAACAAGGGCATTAGAGGTCGGGGAAAGGGGTAAGAGAATATGGAAACGAGAGATTCTATGGCTAGAGAAATTACTTGAGAATAGACAGAGTTAAATCAAGAGCATTAGAAACGTATGAGAGAAGTTACTTGAGAATATACTTAGCAAAATGAAAGGTCAATTATATTTATAAGGGAAGTAAATTGCACAAAATAACCAAATGAAACGAAGTACTAAATGATTATGTAATACTATAGTGGAATATATGAAATTCGAGAAGAGTATAAATACCACGGAATTATGTAAGAACAATGAGGAATGTTGTCAAATTAGATTTATTGAAAAAGAGAAATTGTTGGAGTAAAATTACTTACGAATCTGAGAGAAAAATGATGAATAAAATAAAATGAAGAAAATGAAGAACACATGATGAGTATCGGAGATGAATAGAAATAAAGAGGTTTTACAGAATAGTGAAGTATTTGATATAAGTGGCAGTCAAATTTTCGAGATCCGAGGGCAATGTAGTGAGATCCGAGGTAGTGAGATCCGAGGGCCATGTAGTGATATCCGGGGCAGTGAGATCCGAGGGTGCGGCATCACCAACACCAACACCACCAACACCCTGCATACACCAGTACACCCATGTCCTCCCTCTACAAACTCTCCATTTCAGGAGTCCGCTCCTTCAGCCCCAAAGATAACGAAACAATCCAATTTGGATCGCCCCTAACCCTAATTTGCGGACAAAATGGGTGTGGCAAAACCACAATCATCGAGAGTCTCAAATACGCCACCACAGGCGATTTACCGCCCAATTCCAAAGGCGGAGCCTTCATCAACGACCCCGTCATCGCAGACCGATCCGTCGTCAATGCCGAAATCAAACTCGGCTTTATTTCCGTGGACGGCAAGTCCATGACCGTGACCCGAAACATGCAATTGAACCGCAAAAAAACCCGTGGCAGTGCCAATGCTACAAACACCTTCAAGAGTCTTGAAGGCCAATTGGCCATCATTCTGCAGGGCCACAAAAACTCCATTAGCACGAAAAATCTCGAGCTCGACACGCGGGTGCCGCTTTACCTCGGCGCTTCTAAGGCCATTTTGGAGTATGTGATTTTCTGCCACCAAGACGAGTCGTTGTGGCCATTGAGCGAGGCCGGCGTGTTAAAGAAACGGTTTGACGACATCTTCGAGGCCGCCAAATTCACCAAGGTTTTGGACAATCTCAAAACCATCCGCAAAGATTTGGCTCAGGATATCCGAGTGATCCAGGCCAACGTGGCCCACTACGCCTCCGACAAAACACGGGCGCTCCGTGTGCGCACCAAATTGAACGACCTGGTCAACCAGGTGGACGAATACTCGGCGGAAATCGCCCAATTGGTGGTGCAAATCGAGGCGTTGGAAAAAGACGCAGATACGCTTTTCCACAGCAACCAGACGTTCCAGAAAACGCTCAGCGAGCACGAGCGGCTCCGGGTGTTGATTTCCAGCTTGGAGGCGGCCCAGAAACGCACGGGCGGGCTGCTCCGTGCCATGACCGAGCTGGATGATGAATTAGCGCACATGATGGCCAATTTCGAGACGGTGCAGGCCGAAAAACGGGCCGTCTTGGCACAACACGAGTCCCGCCGCCACGACTTGGACCTACAGCTTGCCGCCCTACAAAATACCCGCCAGGAACTCTCGCGAACCGAGGGTATGTTGCTGGCCTCGGCCCAGACAAACGAAACACACCGCCAGCGCAAGACGCAGATGCAGAACCAAGATGGGCTTGCAATGGCGGACTCCGAACTTGTGGCACATTTGCAGCAGCAGAGCGAGGAGAAGGAAACAGTAGCGGCGGACCATGTGGCGCACAACGAGGCAGCGTTGGCGCGTCTGCTGAAGGCGTGTGTGGCGCTCGAGGGCCAGATGGCCGCCAAGAGGGAGCACGTGGCCCACTGCCAGCGAGATTTGGCTGAGAACGGGACGAGAATCGGTGAAGTCCGCCGCAAAATCGCCGCTCTACAGGTGCCGGAGGAAACTGTGGCCATTGAAACGACGCAGTTGGCCACGTTGCGGGCCAAGCTCGAGGCCAAGCGGCAGTCTGCTCGGAACTCGTCGGCAAACGACATTGAGCAGAAAAAGGCCCAAATCCGCCAGTTGGACCACGGCTTGGATGAAGTCATGGCCAACATCAACGCGGCCAACCGCATGTCTGAAGTGACTAGCCGCGTGGCGTTGTTGCGGGAGTCTCGAAGCGAAAAGGCCAGCATTGTGGAAAATTTGGAGAGCCAGTTCCAAGAGCGGTTTTCCGAACTTGTCGGGTCCGAGTTGGCAGCGCCCGGCGCCGAGGCCGCCATGGAGACGAAATCCCGCACGTTAGCCGGTAAATTGCTGACAATGCGCCAAAAGACCGCCGATTCCAAGAATGAGCTCGAAAATGCCCGGGCCCAGGCCCGTTCTACGGCCCAGCAGACACAACAGGCGCAGGAGAAGCGGCATGCCCATTTGCAGCGCATCCAGGCGGTGATTTCCGAGTCTGAAATTGCCAATTACGAGACTTTGGTGGCCGAGTTGGACGAGGACTACAAGTCGGCGGTGTACAACCTCAACACCTACGAGGTGACGCGGTCGTACAAGCTCAAGGCCGTGGAAATTGCACGTGAAAACAAATGCTGTGCACTTTGCAGCCGGGGGTTCCAGGATTTGGAGGTAGAGGCGTTTGTGCAGGCCACCGATGCCAATCTCCGAGCCTTGACTGCCGACAAGTTGACCGAGGATGTGGAGGAGCTTTTGAAAGAGGCCGAAGAGCTCAAATCCATCAGCGTGGACATTGCAGAGTACCGGCGGCTTGGAGAGCCAAAAGCTGGAGAGGCCACGCAAGATTTCACCGTTTCGGGATTGCAGCAAAAACAGGCGGAATTGGAGCAGAAGCAGGCGGAATTGGAGCAGAAACTGGTGCAGTGGGAGCAAAAACAGACGGAACTGGAGCGGCAGCTCGACGCTTTGGCTTCGTTGGCCAAGCCCGTGGCCCAGATTTGCCGTGCACGTGAAGACATGGCCGAACTTGACAAGCAGTTGCAATACTTGGAGGCCGAAAAAGGCGGCCAGCTTGGTGGCAGCGTGCAGACAATGGACGAGTTGCAGGCGCAGCACCAGAAGATGAGTTTTGAGGTCAAAACGCTTCGGCAAGCCGTGTCGGATTTGGCCGACGAGCGGCTCAATGTGCAGAAAGAGCTCAGCAGCTTGGAAAACCAGGTCAAGGATAAAGAGCTCTCCATCAGCAAGGCACAGCTTGCGCTCAATGAGGTCAAGTTAATTAGCGGCAACATTGTGGAAATGGAGGCGCAAAGCCGAGATTTGCAAGAGCAAAAACGGCAGTCGGAGGCCGAAATCCAGGACTTGGCAGCTGCTTTGCAAAAGCAACAGAGCGACGTTTTCGACCACGAGCAGCGGTTTCGCCAGGAGAAAGCTGTTCATGAAAAAGCCGTTCACGAGGCCAAAACAGCGCTTGAAGAGTACCAGAAGGTGATGGCGGCGGTGAAACATTTTGAACAAGTTGAGCAGCCGCAGATCGACGACAACAGGCGCCAATTGGCCGAGTCCGAAGCGAAACTTCAGCAATGCAGCGACGAGATTGCAATCAACTCAAAAGAAACAGCTAGAGTGCACAAGTTTCTCAGCGACGCCGCCTCAACCGAGCGCAATATCCGGGACAACATAGAGTTTCGGCAGAGTGGCGCGGAGCTAGAGCGGCTCACGGCCCAGTTGGCGGCCATCGACATTGATGCGGCTGAAAAGGCTCAAAACGAGTACCAGCAACGGAGCCAGAAGCTTCGCCTGCAGATTAGTGAATTGAACTCCCAACACTACGGAAAAGTGGGCGAGGTCAAGCAAATCAACGACCAGATCTCGGCGCTTCGAAAGGACTTGGAGGACGAGTTCAAGGACGTGGAAAAGACATACCACAGCGAGTGGCTCAAGTTGCAGAGCAACATGTTGGTGTCCAACGACATCCTCACGTACTCACAGGCGCTCGATAATGCCATCATGCAATACCACAGCATGAAAATGAACGAGATCAATCGCATCCTCCGTGAGCTATGGAGCCAGACATACAAGGGCACGGATATCGATGGCATTGAGATCAAATGTGATGTGGCGCAAACATCGCTGGCTCGTGGCCGTTCCTACAACTACAGAGTGGTGATGTACAAGAAAAACTCTGAGTTGGATATGCGTGGACGGTGCTCGGCGGGGCAGAAGGTTTTGACGTCGATCTTGATTCGTTTGGCGTTGGCCGAGTGTTTTGGCACAAACTGTGGTATGATTGCACTTGACGAGCCCACCACAAACTTGGACACCGAAAATGCCGAGTCGCTTGCCAATGCATTAAACAACATCATCGACTTCCGCAAGCTGCAGAAAAATTTCCAGCTCATTATCATCACTCACGATGAGAAGTTTTTGGGTCATATAAATGGAGACTCTTATACTGACAATTTTTATCGTGTTGAGCGAGATGAAAACCAGCACTCGGTGATCCGAAGCTTGCCTATTCATCTCATGCAGGGCGATTGATTTATCGAGTGATGCCTAGATTGAAAGATGGTTCAGTTGTCGGTGATTTCGCATTGTCAATTTTGAATGGCTTGTTTCAACTGATGGTTTCAATTCTCCTGAGTCTACAGTGACTTGGCTACAATTTCTGAGAAGCTGCAATTAAAAGCTACATGCCAATTCGAGTCGCTTTCACTGTTTCAACAGCTTTCACTGTTTCAACAGCTCACTATTGATGTTCAGATTAACTAGCGACGCCACGAGCTTGTCCTTATCGGTCCATGTGGACTCAAGCCACTTTTCAAGCTTGGCACGTTTCTGTGGCACCGTGGAAAAGTCAAGCGCCCGCACATGGAGCGTCACCTTGATGGGTTCCATGGGCGCAAAGAGATCAAGCAAAGATGGCGGCGTGTGGCCATAGAGAATGGTCACATCATATACGGTTGCAAATTTGGAACTGGCAGCACTGCGTACAGCAGAAACAGTATTCAGAAGACCAGGAAACCGAGGGTATAGCACGTGGTCGTACACCGGCAAATAGAACTTCTGGCTCTGCATTTGCTGGGCATAAGCCACGGCAGGTGACCGGATGTTTACTTCCGGAAACAACACCACCCATTCGGGGCTTTGGGACGCCAAAACCCGGCGGAAAATTGCCTGTGACAACAGTTTAGACAAGTCCCAATTTTCATCACAAGTGGCCACATTCCGGGCAACTTTGGGCGAGGGAATGCGCCACATGGTATACCACGTGAAGAAATTGACTTGGGGTTTCCAAGGCGAATCCACCGATTGTGCCAAATGCACCAAAAAGAAGTAGTCTGCAAGAGACTGGTGGTTGCATACCAAAATTGCCGAGTCGAGAGATACTTTGTCGCCAGAAATGACGACATTCACGGGGTGAATATTGATGGCAATTGCAGCAAGGCTCCAGAACACGTGCACTGCGAAGGACTCGATGCTTTGCCAAAGAGAAGGCATTGAAAATGCCAAGAGGGGAGCCCACAAGTGGGCAAAAGCACCCACGAGGGAGATGTACAGGAACAGAGCCACCATGGCGAAAGCCCAAGTTTTATGTGCTGCTTTTTTGGCGGTAATTTGGTTGCCGGGGACAAATCCCAAATGGTATAACAATTCCATAAGGTCAAAACTGGAGCAAAGAAATTGGAGGGTGAATTGGAGGACTAATTGGATAATTTCAACTATCAAGACTCAGAAGAAGTCAAATTAGAGGGAACAACGGGGAGATTCGAACTAGGAAACTCAAGGCCAAAGTATCACTAAAAAGGTTGAAAATGACTAGAAAGGTTGAAAATGACTAGAAAGGTTGAAAATGACTAGAAAGGTTGAAAATGACTAGAAAGGTTGAAAATGAGATTGGGAGAAATCAATATGATACTTGAGGAACCAAAGGATGATTCAAGGAAGAGATGGAAATGATTCAAGGAATCGATCAGAAATGACTCAAGAGATGAAGCCAAAGGATAACTCAAAGAATTATAGTGAAAGGATAATTCAAAGGAACACTTTAAGAATGAAAGTGAGATAAATGAGAATTATCAGAAGACGAAGAATAATAAGTCTTATGGTGGGTGCAAAATGAGCGAGTCTTGTGTGCAGTGCGCGCGGCGGAACAGAGCCAAAAAACAAGTGCGCATCGCATCTCTTCTTTTTCTCCACCATGTCACGAATCATTGTCAAAAACCTCCCGAAATATCTCACGGAGCAGCGGCTCAAGGAGCATTTCGCCAAAGAAGGAAATGTTACCGATGTCAAGCTCATGAAAAAGCGTAATGGTGAACTGCGCCAGTTTGCCTTTATAGGCTACCGGTCCGAACAGGATGCCGAAAAAGCCGTTCAATACTTCAACCGGTCCTTCATCGATACGGCCCGCATCGAGGTGGTGGAGGCCAAGACGTTCAGCGACCCTTCGGTGCCAAAAGCCGTCCGGGACAAGCGGCGCCAGATGCAGTACCAGTTGGAAGAGCAGGAACAGCGGTTGATTCGCCAAAAAGACGAGTTCGAGCAGCGCAAGCGCCAGAAAACAGAGAAAAAGTCCCAGCTTGATGCGGAGATTGACGCCAACCCCAATTTGAAGGAGTTTATCGAGACCTTGAAGCCCTCGGCGCAGGTGCAGTCCTGGAAAAACGACTCTTTGGCCGATGGTCTGGGTGCTCCGTCTGCACAGGCCTTGGAGGATGCCTTGGCTGCCCAGGGCTTGGCTCCTGAATCTGCTGAGAAGTCGCTGTTGGCACACGTGCCCCCGGCGCCCGAGAATGCCAGTGACGAAGAATATGACGATTTTGGCGCCAAACACGACAGTGACGAAGAAGAAATGATGCCTTTTACCGGCGCAATGGAAACTGGAGCTCAAATTGCTCAACTGGAAGGTGAAGCTCAAACTGAAAGTGAAGCTCCAATTGAAACCGGCGCCGAAATAATTGAAACCGGCGCAGCTGGCGGGCCCGAAATGTCCGATCTCGATTGGCTCAAGCAGCGGCGGGTCCGTATGAAGGACGGAGAGGTGGTTAATAGCGGCGAAGCCGATGCCAAGTCAAACGTGAAGCCCGTGAAGCCGGCCAAACCTGCTCCTTCTGCCGCCGCTTTGGCAGTGCCCGAGGAAGAAACTACAGAGGACAAAATCCGGCACACAGGCCGGCTCTTTATCCGGAACATTCTTTACGAGTCCACCGAGGCTGAGTTCCGAGAGCTTTTCGAGCCGTACGGCGCCCTTTCTGAGGTGCACATAGCTGTGGACACGCGAACAGGAAAGTCCAAAGGATTCGTGTATGTGCAATTCGAAAACCCGGAAAAGGCCGTGCAGGCATACAGGGCCCTTGACAAGCAGATTTTCCAGGGCCGTCTTCTCCACATTCTTGCAGGGCAGGCCAAAAAAGACCACCGTTTGGACGAGTTTGCGCTTAAAAACCTCCCTTTGAAGAAACAACGAGAGTTGAAGAAAAAGGCCCAGGCCGGCAAGGCGCAATTCAACTGGAACTCGCTCTACATGAATAACGACGCTGTTCTCGACTCCGTGGCGCACAAGTTGGGCATCCAGAAATCCCAGTTGATTGACCCCGAAAATTCCAGTCTGGCAGTCAAACAGGCGTTGGCAGAGGCACATGTGATTGGCGATGTGCGCAAGTTCTTTGAAGACAAGGGCGTGGACTTGACCCAGTTTGAGGGCAGCGAACGTGACGACCGTGTGATTCTCGTCAAAAACTTCCCGTTTGGCACCACGGTGTCGGAGTTGACGGACCTCTTTGCTGAATATGGCGACCTCAAGCGAGTGGTGATGCCGCCCTCGGGTACCATTGCCATTGTGGAGTTCCGGGACATGCCGGCGGCACGTGCTGCGTTTGCCAAATTGGCCTACCGCATGTTCAAAAAGGCCATTTTGTATCTTGAAAAGGGCCCCAAGAACTTGTTCACGAGAGAGCCCGTGGCGGGCGAGACGGTTTCTGTGGCCGCCAAAGATGACGAAGCAGTTTCGGCCAAAATCTCCGCCACAGATGTCATGGAGGATGCCTCGGACAACGAGGATATGGCCGAAAAGGGCCCTACGGTGTCAGTGTTTGTGAAAAACTTGAATTTCTCCACCACAACGGAAGGACTCCGGGAATTTTTCCAGGAAATGCCCGGGTTTGTTGTTGCTGTGGTGAAGACCAAGCCCGACGCCAAAAGCCCTGGCAGCGTGCTCAGCATGGGATTTGGATTCGTGGAATTTGATACCAAAGAGCACGCCGAAATGGCCATCCGCCACAAGGACAATGCTGTTTTGGAGGGCCACCGTGTGCAGATGAAAATGTCCCACCGGAAGAGCGGAAAAGCGGAAAAGAGTGAAAAGTCCAAGAGATCCAACAAGATCATTGTCAAGAACTTGCCGTTTGAGACGGCGCGTCGCGATGTGGTGGAGTTGTTTGGCGCCTATGGCCAAATCAAGTCGCTCCGTGTACCCAAGAAGTTTGACAAGTCGGCCCGTGGTTTTGCTTTCGTGGAATACTCGACATTGAAGGAGGCAGAGAGTGCCATGGACCAGTTGCAGGGTGTGCATTTGCTTGGACGTCGGTTGGTGATGCAATTTGCCGAGAAGGACGCCGAGGATGTGGAGGAGGAGATTGAGAAGATGACTGCCAAGGCTCAAAAACATGCTGCATCTCGTGAGCTTGCCAACGTGAGGGTGCAGGGAATGAATAAGGTGCAACTTGAGGAGGGAGAGAATCCATTTGATGAGTTTTGAGGAGAAATAATCATCAAAAGCAGCAAAAGCAGCAAAATCATCAAAACCGGCACAATCAGTAAAACCGGCAACATCGGCAACATCGGTGACATTGGCATCGAGACAAAGTCTCGAGGCAACAGGCATTAAGAAATCATAATGGTGGCATGTTCCCCATTCTATAGAATCTAATTAAATCATTGAATTAGAGTTACGTAGCTATTCATGACTATTAACTGGATAATCACGTACCTTCATGAAACCAAAGTATTGTATCAACTTATTTGATTCATAAATGACTGTATTGACTTATGAAATAGAATAATTCATAATTTTGTATTGACTTATAAAATAGAATAATTCATAATGTATTGATCAAAGATTGAATATGAGCCGAAATGAATTTTACTGAAATAAGCTCTGAAATTTTTACTGAAATAAGCTCTGTATCTTTCACGAGATTCAAATCCTGCTGTGACAAAGCAATTGTGTATTGAAGAGCAATCGTGTATTGAAGAGCTTACATGGGCCGTTTTCTAAATGGGTATACCACCCGTCATATCAGATATCCACAAGACCCCAATAGCTGAAACAGCCTTCTGCGGACCTCAAGAGTATCATAGCTGAAACAGCTTTCTGCGGACCTTGAGAGTATCAATAGTCTCGCGCTTCCTCAACCTATATACATTAGTTGGTCAAGTACTTCTGCACGTCACTCAACAACTTCCGGTATGAAGCTTCCTCCTTGATCTCAGTGTAGGCGAAAATGAACTCGGCCATCTTGGCGTCAATTCCCTTGTCCTCCAAATACTGCTCCATGGACAACTGCAAGGACTCATCCAAGTTGGAGAATTGAGGTCCCTGGTACTCGGAGCCCGCCAAAAATTGGGCCTTTTCACGAACATCCGCCAAAAACTGCGAGGCGTCGGGCTTGTAGTTGAAGTAGTCGATGAAGAAATCGGTGTCCGAGTTTCTCAACATCAAGTTGAAGAACAACCCGTCGTTTTGTTGCGGTTTGCTGATAAACACCTTAACGTTGGCGAAAGTGCTCTCGTACTGATCCAATTCCTCTTCGAATTGCTCCTTATCCTCGAATTCCTCAGCTCCATCCTCAAGCCCCAATTCGGGCGTGAGAGGGATGTCGGAGACTTCGTCAATGTCGAAAAAGACGTGGATTTCTTCTCCGGAAGCCAATTTTTTGGTCAATTGCACGTTGGAATCGTATTCCTTTTCACTGACGGAAAATCCGCTATTAGCCAAGTATTCGGCGTGTTCTGGCTGCAATTCGTTGTCGACTTCAGTGGCGATTTGATACTCTGATTTGACAATGTCAAGGAGCTGGTTTTTGCGGAAAATTGGGGTCGAAACAAAGGTCCTGCAGAGAGGAATCCGGACACTCAAACGAGGAACGCTGATACGGGCCACGTTAATGGCGGCACGGGAAAACATATTGTGGTAGGGGATGAAAAGAAGAGATTGATGTTTCAGGTGCGATGTGGAACGTTTCACGTCACGTGCACACGCACGTGTTTTTCGCGCACGTGCGGCTGCCAGTCTTGAGTGATGTTTTGCTAATGTGTTTGCATTCAGTAGCGCTACAAGTAGATTTCGAAAGTGATATTATGGTGAATTAGCATCGTCACTATGGTTGTTAGTCTCCTGGTTGACTGGTTGTTAGTCTCCTGGTTGACTGGTTGTTAGTCTCCTGGTTGTCTGGTTGTTAGTCTCCTGGTTGACTGGTTGTTAGTCTCCTGGTTGACTGGTTGTTAGTCTCCTGGTTGACTGGTTGTTAGTCTCCTGGTTGACTGGTTGTTAGTATTCCTGGTTTGGTCAGTTCAAAGCAGGGGACCATTGTTTATAAAGAGGGGAATAGTACCATAAGCCTTGGTTCTGCATTGACAAAGAAGCAAGGCTGTCAAGGGCTGTGAATCGTTTAATCCTTTGCAGCTCTCATGGCGTGGAGAAACTCTTGCACGAATAACGATGACCGTCTGTATTTTCTCTCTTGGTACTTTTCAAAGATAGCCTTATGGTGGGTTTCTGCGTTCAGGCAAATTTCCATGTAAATGCGGGCCAAAGGCTTCAACTGCTCTTCGGTGTAGCCAGAGTAAAACACATGGAGCTCCGTCCAAGCACCTTTGTTGAGCATTTTGCGCAGGAGGTAGTGGGCCCCTGCCGCGAGCCAAGATGGCTGCGAGGCCACGAAGCGGTGGTCCATAATAGAAATCTCCAAAAAGTATTTGGCCAATGTTCTGGTTTCGTAGTCGTAGTCGTCTGCTTTTGAGGTCCTGCGCAAAAAAGACATGGGTCCGGGCCAGCCCATGTCAAACTCCAAGACGTCGATCATGAACAGCTCTGCTTTCAAAAAGTCCTCAATACTGTATGCATTGTCGGCCATGTGAGCCACTTCGCGTACAGTTGGGCAGTTGATCTCCTCGTACTTGGCTGCAATGAAAAGCGCAACGGCACCCACCAATTGGAAGCGAGATAACGACACACGCCGGCGGCTGAGAAAACGATCAATATAATTCACAGTTAAGAATAGCGTCTCTGGTAAAAGATTGAATCGTTGGTGCACCTGAACAACCCAGTCAATGAGCATTGCCCGCATCTCCCATTGCAATTCGTCCTGGTTGGCCATGTAGTTAGCCTCGGGCGACAACTTGTGCTCGAGCTCGTGCAAATAATTGAATATTTCAGGTGCATATTCAGCCACCATGGTCACGTCGTACGTATCCTCATCGTTTTCATCTAGTGTGACCGGGGAGTATTTGGCCATGACATGCTGCAATTCGTTGAAAATGCTTTTCGTCCACCGTGGTTCTTGTGGTCCATCCCAGGAATTATTCTCCTCATCGAACTCTTCCTCTTCAATCTTTGTTTGATGAGAGGGATTTTCGTTTTCGATATTTTCTGAGGCATGTTGATCAACGCTAGCCTGGTCTTTATCACTTAAAGCGTCCAGGTAAATCGAGTGTGCCGAGCTGTCTGAGTCGGTGAGTTCTGTACCAATTTGAGAATCGTTGGATTCGAGATTAAGGCGTATTAGTTCGGTTTCTGTTCTTGACACGGGGCGATGGCTATACTGGGTGCCGTCATTCTCTTGGCCAGACTCCTTGGGCGGCTCATGGCGGCGACGCTTATTTTCTTCCGGCTTGGAAACTCTCGTGGCGGCAAAGTTCGTCAGTAGCGACGTAAGCGCTCTTCTTTGATGGCCCAGTGAGCGCCGTTGTGTGTGTTCTGACGAGGATCTTGTGTGACTGGACATTTTGATATACAATGAATTGATAAATGAGGGAGTTCGATTGGAATAGGAATCTAACAGATTGAGGAGGGCCGTTAGGATGCAATGCACAAGTGTTTGGATCTGAACACCTAGAGAACAGAATGGTGACGGATTGAAGCGACAACTGAAACGACAACTGAATCAAAGGAAGGAAAGGGAGAGGCGGAAGCTTCCAAGTGTCTTGAACAATCTATGAGTCTTTGATTTTAGACGAAGAGGATGTAGTGTTGGACCTTGATGTTTATTGTGTTAACATGAGACACAAAAGGCAGGAGGAATGGTAAACAAACGAGCGAAAAAGACAATACACACGCATCAAAACAGTGCGCCTGGATATGGCGCGAGAGGCACGGGTGCGCGCCAGAAGGCTGCGTAAATACCGTGGCCTGCGCGCGGCAAGGAGACACTCTGCTTGTTTGTTGATATGCGGGAACAGTAAACACGGGGTGCGGCACGGATCTTGTTCATGGCGCTTTTACGCGATGGTTGCAAAGGATCGTTTGAAGTCACAACTGGAATCTGAAACTTGGCTCAATTGAATTCATAATGACTTTGTATGAGGCAAAACGCCTTAGTGTAATTGAGCAGTTTTGTTTCAGGAATATTGTGACAAATGCAAATGAGCCTGCTCCCGCGCTCCTCTATGTCTCTGAATTTCATGAACAGTGGGGATTTCATGAGTTGTCGGAATATCATAACTTGTAAAAATATTATATTTTTCGTAAGCCAATGAGGTGTTCAATGTGTTAGAACTGTCTGCTTAAATATTTCACCAGCTGATTTTCAATCATCCGCTTTAACAACTCATTTGCAGTTTATTTCAAAAATGCGAGTCCTATTTCGAAGGGAAATCGAAACTTTTATATACCAATGAATTCCCGGGCAACTCATAGGATTCAGGGATATTTAATAGGGCATAATCTTAGGCTTTTCGTTTCATGTTCTATTCTCAAACGAATGCACATATACATTTTTGTGTGCGTCCGCTGTGTGCATATGTTTCAGGTATATCTTGCATGCATTTGTGGGAAATATATAAAGAAATGAATCCCTTTAATGAAGCATTCAAGATTCATATTTGGTTTCTTGACTACTGGTCCAGATTAAATAATTTTGGAGTCAAGGACTTCGGGTCACGTGCCAAATGGCCGACTCACGATGACTCAGTCACGAGACCCTAACATCTCAAGCCAGAGTACAAGCACTGACGCCAACATAAACCATATGTCATCTCAAAGCATGCCTACGGTTTATGGACAAACCGTGGATGATTGCACTCGATGTGTTCATTACCATCTGCCTCTAGATATTGTGGCACTCAAAATGAAGTGTTGTGCCCGCTACTTTCCATGCTACAAGTGCCACACCGACGACCATGTTATCTTGCGATGGACACAGGAAGAGCTCGACAAGGGGGAACTTGTGGTAATGTGTGGTGAGTGTCGACAAGAATTGACATTCCTGCAGTATACGGCAAACACGTGTGTGCTGTGCCATGCCTCTTTCAACCCCAAGTGCAAGAGTCATTACAATCTTTACTTTGATTTAGCGGGCCACGAATCGCAGAATCTGGAAATTCTACAGGGATCGCCCTGATTACTACCAATTGGTTTGTGTGCTGTCCGATTTTTATAATAAAGGGCACAAGGTTTTATTGGGCTATTGTTTAAAAGCACTCAGCCCACAAATGACAAAAACCGGGCGCAGGCCGCGTACCGCAGCTCTTGTAATACAATGCAATGTATCACAGGGCCGCGGAGTCGTGTAATGGTGTATCGCAGTCGTGGGGTCGCAATCCAAGTCGCCTGCACCAAGATAATTGGGGCGCATGATCCTAGCGATTGCACAAAATCCTGAGTACCTCCACTTTCATTGACACCCTACTTTTGTCTTTATCCCATTCCCATGACCGAAACCACAATCATCATCTCTAATTTACACAAGGACAACTTTGTGTCATCTGCAGCTTCGCCGCTTTCCCTCGCTAACCACATCAAGTTGGCCATTCTAAATTTGTCTCCGCCAAAAGGTGAACCTCCTTACTCTCAGAATATTCTGCACTACTCGGAGCTTCCATTCTTGAATCGTATCATAGTCATTTTTAAGTCGGCTACTGCGGCCTCCCAGGCTCACGGCTATTTGTCTTCCCTTCATGAGTCAGCAGAAGAGTCACAAAATAGCTTATCGGGGCAGGCAGATCCTAGTGGAAGTGACGTCAAAGCTCTGTTCAAATTACCTGCTACCGTGAAGCTTTCTCTACAAGAAAACCTTCTTCAGCGGTCAAGACTGTCGGAAGATGTCGGGGCGAACAGTGAATTAAGTGTGCTGGAAGACTTGGAGAGATTCCAGTCGAAACACAATGCAGGTGGCAGTGAGTACGAGGAGCCTGCGCCAGAAAAGTTGGACATGTATCAGGACCTCTTGAAGAGTGGAATTGACATCTCCAAATTCAACACAGAGAAAGAGGTACAGGAATTTGAAGAGAATTCCAAACAGGGCGATACAGGAAGTTTGGGCCGTTCTCGGTCAGTGACAAAAACTCTATTCAAACCTTCGACAAGAAACACGAAGGGGCAAGCCAGCGACGATATTGGCAGCAAACCTCCTCCATCTCCCACTATTACACTTGATGAGACGTTCTAGACGCTGCCTGCAGGACGGATACCTTGATCAAAGTGGCAACGCGAACTTGGGCATCGAATCGGTGATAGCGGGAGGCTTAGTTTGTGATGGCGCCATTAGGCGTCATACCAAGTTACGTGTGCTTGGCAAAATCAAATGACGTCATGAATGTCTACGTCGACAATGTCGGCGGAATCTCGGAGAGGCAAAAGCCACCTGCAGGATTCGCACCGTTCCACGGCTCACTCGAAACGTCTCCACGATCTCGACAATCACGACACTCAATATCACAATGGCAGTGAAAGGCTTAGGCAAAATCGACCAACAATACGACGGTTCCAAGCTCAGAATTGGAATTCTCCATGCCCGCTGGAACGACGCAATCATTCAGAATTTGGTCAAAGGCTGTATTCAAAGATTGCAGGAGTTGGGTGTCACCGAGGACAATATTGTTGTTGAGTCAGTTCCTGGCTCATTCGAGTTGCCATATGGAACACAACTTTTCCACCAGAAGCAAGCTGCTCTAGGCAAGCCATTGGACGCTGTCATTCCCATTGGTGTTTTAATCAAGGGCTCAACCATGCACTTTGAGTATATTTGTGACGCCACCACCCGTCAATTGATGAAACTTAACTTCGACCTCGGTATTCCGGTGATTTTCGGAGTCTTGACTTGTCTTACCGAAGAACAGGCCGAGGCACGTGCCGGTTTGATCGAGGGTAAGATGCACAACCACGGCGAGGACTGGGGTGCCGCTGCTGTTGAGATGGCATTGAAATTCAGAGTGTAAACTACCAAATGAATATAAAATTGATAACTGTGAGCCGAGTGTGATTGTAGATTCGAATAGAGACTAGAGCTGAATAGTGTTGGATATAGCAAAAAGCGATACTGAATTTGCAAAAAGATTGCAGCACCACAATTTCACACATGGTCTCCCACTGCATTACTCACTGTGGCCCTAAGTGGCTTGACTAACGTTGATCGGACGGGAAACAGTATTTTCCACTTGGTATGGCCGCAACCGAAAGTCAAATTTTTAATGTCTATATATCAATGTCTATATATCAGCGAATATCTTTTCATACCAGCTGATTTATTGGGGATCGGAAATTGCGTGCTCTGTAGAAGAGATATTTGCTTAAAAATTCAATTTAAATGCCGCAATTGGAAAGACTGCCTAAATCTACCAGATGTACGGATGTGTGTCAAGTAGTGCGTTAGCGCGATCTTGGGCGCTGGTAGTCACGTGACTTTCTCAATAGTTCGTCCATTTCCGTATCAGCACTACATTATCTCTTCTCCAACTTTCAAATGAGTGGATGTATGTATAATTTGGAACTTGGTGTTTGGATTTTTTATATGTGACTTAAAGTGAAATGTGACATTCGAACGCTCGTTTATTAAGTGATTGAAGATAATGTGGCTTTCGATTCCGACACTGAGTTTTCGGTTTGTGGGTATATTGGCAAATACGAAGCAGTGGCGTTTGACAATGTGAACTTCATTTCTGCTGAAACATGATTAGTCATGTGACGTTTTGAATGCTTCTTGATATAGAACTGCTTCTGTGTCGCAGTTCCCTCTTTTGGTCTGATACTCGGTGGTCGGTGCTCGGATTGAAGTTCGGTGCTCGGCTTGAAGTTCGGTGCTCGGAGTGACGTTCGGTGCTCGGAGTGACGTTCGGTGCTCGGACTGATGTTCGGTGCTCGGACTGATGTTCGGTGCTCGGAGTCTTATTCGGTGCTCGGAGTCTTATTCGGTGCTCGGAGTGATACTCAGTGCTCGGACTGATGTTCAGTGCTCGGGGGATACTCGGAATGATATTCAATACGTAATCCATCAATATTTAACTCAAAAACTAACCTCAGTCCGTCTCCTTGACTTTGTCAAAGTCTTCTTGCCGGTGTTGCCCGAGATCGAGTACCCCGTGGAAAACATCTCCATCGATGAAAAAGTCATCTTCTCTATTGGAAGTGGTATTCTCTTCATGTTGGCCCAAATCCCCATCTATGGTTTGGTCAGAGACGCTCCCTTGAAAATGGTTGACCCATTTTCTGCATTGAGACCTTTATTTGCCATGGAGCAAGGCTCATTGTTGGAATTGGGATTGTTGCCCGTGATCACCGCCGCCTTTGTTTGGCAACTTGCCGCCGCCTTTAGATTGTTCAAAGTCAACTTCAACTATGTGGCTGACCGTGAATTATTCCAAACCGCTCAAAAATTGACGGCGTTTGTGCTCAGTGCTGTCTTTGCCGGTGCTTTGATTGCCTCCGGATACTACGACCACGTGATCCGGGGCTTCTCCGCCGACGCCGTGCCCTACGGCTCCTATGCGCTTATTTTCGTGCAAATTTTCGGCTGGAGTGTGCTTTTGACTCTTATGGTGGAGGTTATCGATAAGGGCTACGGCTTTGGCTCTGGTCTCTTGTGTTTCCTTGCCTTGAACGCCGCCACCGGCCTCGTGAGAGATGTTGTGGGCTTGGAGCTCGTTTCGGCCACTCCTGATGGCGTTCCACAGACCTACGGTGTTGTTACCTACTTGGTGAAGGCCATTTTATCCATGGACCTTGCGCAGATCAAAGACGCGTTGGTCGGCATTTTCATTCGTTCAGGATACCCCAGTATCGGCATGGTGGTTCTTGCCGTCGGCACCGGGCTCGTGACCATTATTTTGCAGAACTTCCGCCTTGAAATCCCCATCAGATCCAGCAGAGCTCGTGGTACCGCCAACGTGTACCCTATCCGCATGTTGTACACCGGAGCGTTGCCTGTTGTTTTTGCTTTTGCTGCCGTGGCCAATGTGCAGATTGTTTTGCACTTTGCCGCTTTGGCTTTGGCTCCTTTCTATCCTTCCGCCGCTTCGTTGGTGGAATCCAGAGATGCTGCCGGAGCTGTTGATGGCGGAGTGGCTTTCTACTTTGCTGCTCCTGCATCCTTGACGGCTTCGTTGCTTTCGCCAATCCGTGCAGTTGTTTACACGGTCACCCTCTTGGTGGCTGGTGCATTTTTCGCCAACACCTGGTGCGTTATCTCCGGCTCGGGCCCCAAGGACATTGCCCAGCAATTCAAGGACCAGAGCATCATTATGGCAGGAAAGAGAGAGACTTCGGTGGCCAAGGAACTTTCCAGAACCATTCCTGTGGCGTCGGTGACCGGCGCGGCCATTTTGGTGGCTGTTTCTGTTGCTGGTGAGTTGGCTGGTGCTTCGGGAAAGACTGTTTCCGTGGTGGTTGGTGTGTGTTCGGCGTTTGCCATTTTGGAGGACTTTATGATGGCCATGCAGCAGAGCGGTGGCACCTCCCAGTTTGCCAACTCTCTTGGTTACTAAAGTCTGCTAACCGGCAACTGACGTCTCTAAACTGACCGGCAACTAACGTCTCTGAACTGACCGGCAACCAAGTTTTGCTAACCGGCAACTAAACGTCTAAATTGACCAACCAAACGTCTACTAAAAATGACGGCCTAGTTTATATACTCTAATAGACTCTGTATGACACACGTGACAATCCACGTGACACACACGTGACAATCCACGTGACACACACGTGACAATCCACGTGACACACACGTGACAATCCACGTGACACACACGTGACGCGGCACGTGCGTGGGCCGCGCGTGACTTTGCTGATCCCTAAACAACTACATTGTTTCCACCACTCCAATGAAAGCCCTAAAAATCGTGCTTTTGGGCGATTCTTCGGTAGGAAAATCGTCTCTTCTCCACCGTTTCACCACAGATACTTTTGATGCACATCTTCCAAACACAATTGGCGCAGCTTTTGTGCTGACTACGCATTCGGTTTCTGAACGAACAGCCAAGTTGGAAGTTTGGGATACAGCAGGCCAGGAACGGTACAAATCGCTTACGCCGATGTACTACCGAAATGCCAAAGTGGCACTCATTTGTTTCGACATGAGTGCCCCTGAGACGTCTTTTGAACGTGCTCGCTACTGGATTGAGCAGCTACGCTTGCTGGGGCCCCCTGATATCGATATCAAGGTTGTGGGAACGAAACTGGACCTTGTGCCACTGCAGTCACGTGATGAGGTCGAGTCACGTGACTGTGACAAATCACGTGACCACCATTCTTCTAACTCCACCCCTTCACGTGCCTCCGCCGA
Organism: Metschnikowia kipukae; assembly: GCA_002370135.1. Lineage (NCBI taxonomy): Eukaryota > Fungi > Ascomycota > Pichiomycetes > Serinales > Metschnikowiaceae > Metschnikowia > Metschnikowia kipukae. The sequence goes on from NKZJ01000102.1 coordinate 803,838, forward strand.
CTTCGCTGGTGCTTCTGCTATCGGCAGCTCTCCCACGATCGAGCCTTCTTCTGAAAATTCTTTGGCCAATGTTGAGTCGTACTGCATACAGCACAGCGTCCCTCTCCACTGCACGAGTGCCAAGACGAACACCGGCATTCGGCAGATATTCGACGAGATCGTGGCGGAAATCCCCGAGGATTTTTTCACTGCAGAAACGCCTCCTCAAGTGCAGTTGCTGGAGCGGGCGCCGGCGTCGGCGTGCTGCTGATCACGTGCCGCGCGTCTCGTGACTACATTGCCTATGATGGCTTTCTCCATGGACTATCTATTGCAATTGACTCTAACAATCCCACGGGATCTAATATACACGCTGGCCGTGGCAACACGCACCCATGTCCTATGCAAACAACAGGCTTCAAAATGGAGGAAGGGCTCTTCCGGTACTCAACAAAGTGCATCAAATGAAACTATCGAATGTCATCAAATGAAACTATCGAATGTCATCGAATGGAACTATCACATATAGTCATTAAATGAAAATCACATGTAATCATAATTCAGACCCCGAACTCAGTTCTCACTAAACTCACGCTTCCAAACCCTTCAGGCTCCAGTAATCTCTCTTGCTGCTCTTCTTCTCATTGGATTCAGTTTCGGAGTCGGCATTCAAACCCAAATAATCCTCAATGGGCTTCTTTTTCACAGAAGACTCGGTGGCTTCGTACTTGGCCGGATCCGCCTTGGCCGCCGCCTCCCGCAACTGCTTTTCCTCGGCCTTCAAAGCCTTCTCTATGCGTTTGCGCTCTTTCCTCTTTTCAAGCCGCTTATTCTTTCTTGTTTCCACTTTGGGAGCCACTAGCTCCGGCTCCGGCTCCGACATATCCGAAAAGTAGTACTTGTCGTTGCCATTGGCGCCATCGCTCTCGCTATCTTCGTGCTGCACAAGTGCCGAATTGACCACCAAGTCTCGCTCGTCGTTAAAGTCCCGGCTTTCTCCGTTGAACTTGATAATGTCACCCAATATCAGCTGACCAATGCGTGTTTTGTAAGATGCGCCGTTCAACTCGAAACACTTGGCAGTCAACAACTGAAACGCGCCGCCAAAGGCCTTCTTCAAGTCTCGAAGATTATACGACGACCGCGTGATGTTGTTGTTGGGATCGGACGGGTCCTGGATCACTATGCAGAACAGACCTCGCCCAGCGCCCAAATACGGATGCTGGTACTTGGCCAAGTACCTCGGCAGGTCGTCTCTGTTCAAAGATATGATGAGATTGTCGTAGGAAAAGTTGCGGCCGTACAACTCGAAAAACTCAATGAGAAGCGTGCCCAAATTCTCAAGCGCCAGGATATTTTGCGTGGATATGCGAGGATGGAGCTTGAGAAAGTGATACACCATAATGATGGTGGCGTAGCCGCCAAGCCCGCCCACGTGCACGTTGTTGAGCCGCCGCGACCGCAAAAACTGCTTGATTATGAGCACAAGTTCACGGAGTCCGGGCGTCAGATCAAGCCAGCGGCGGATGCGGCGGGCTGCATCAATTCCGTTGGTCCGCTCAAACGAAATGTCCACATGGATGTTGTGTACCGGATCCACAAACTTGATAATGGGCACTTTGGCGTTGGCGATCACCTCGATGTTTTTCGCCAACTTGTGTGTTCGGAGATAAGAAGAAAGCTGGTATAGCCGCAGCCGCAGCTCGTAATCGCCGGTCGTGGAGATCACCACCATATCTATGTCGGATCCCGGGAGGTAGAGATCGGTGGCACTCGATCCAAACACGTGCGCCTGAGTGTTGGGCCAGAACGTCAGAATGTTCTTTTTCAAGCTGCTGATCACGGAATTGCGCACCATGATCTCTTTTTTGGCGGGCGAAATGTAATTGACGAAATCTTTGATTTCGAGCGTGAGCCAGTCGGCGATTTCCTTCTGCAGAGAATGGTCCTGGCCCTTGACCCAGGGGTACGGATGTACGGGTGTTTCGGCTTCGCCGTCGTTTTCACTTTCAGCGTCGCTTTCCTCCGACGAGCTGAAGTTGAAGCTGATAAAATCGTTGTTTCCGGCCACCTCGTTTGCTTCGGAGTCGGATTGGGCCGGGGTTCTGGCGGGTTCTGAAGATTTGGCGGTTTTTGACGTTTTGGCGGCTTTTGGTGTCTTGCCGCTATTTAATGAGATTTTGCCGTTTTCAAGCCGGCTTTTTTTGGTGGGCGGCTCCACTTCCTCGACTTCGTCGTCAGACACAACTACGACGTCATCGTCGTCTGCATTGCTGTCGCTACCGTTGTCGCTGTCTATAAGCACAATTTCGTCGTGCGACGCACCATCTGACAGAGGGTCCTCGAGCTGCGCTGAAACCAAGCCAGGGTTCTTTTTGTGTGGCTTTGAACCAGGATTTCTTCTTTTCGCCTTGTTGGCTTTGCCCACAGACGTGTTTTCACGGGCTCTTTTGGATGCCATTCGTGGTGGCAGAAAATTGTGAAAATGCCTGAGATGTAGTCGCGCTGGTGTACGGGTGTACACCATGTGCGCTACGTACCGATGCTGGGTTGCTGCTGCGAGGGCGTGCTGCGATGCTGGCTGCTGGCGGTATCGCTGGGCGGTGGTGGGCAGCTGGGATTGCCGGTGCCTTTGAAAGTAATGCACGTGATACACATCACGTGATGTGAACAATAAGGATACGAGCTCATGTACTGCATCCAGGTCGCACGCATGCACGGCAGCGTCGGAGCCGCACCATCGCCGCACGTGACCTTGGCGTCTGCCCATTTCGGCAGGACACACTACCCAAATAGGCAGTTCTATGATGACTTGTAGCAGAAAGCGTAAAAACCCCACTAAAATCCATGGATTGGTGAAACGCAGAACTCCTTTTTAACACTTTTTGTCATTGTACCAATTTCTGCCACATTTGCCCTGAATTGGTGCTTACCCCACGTTTATACCCCACCTCACTTTTGAGCTTAATTCAAAATAGCCTAAGGGGAGATACTTTAATCAACAAACGGATTTAAGTGCAAAAATTGAAAACCATTTTCGACACAGATTATCCTGAATTTCCGAGTTCTTCAAAGCATCTTCTTTGTTCAACCGTTTTTCAAATTCTTCATTTTAAAGTCCTTAGGATTCACTGAATCAAAATTGTCACTCTTTCAATCAAATTCTTGAGTCACTCTTTCAAGCAAATTCTCGAGTCACTTTGTTAGACCATTAAGACATTCAACCAAGATGCTCTTCATCTTTTTCCTAGCCATTTTACAGGCTGTGGCAGCATATGCCCCCTACAAAGCCACATGCCCTTCGGCAGATTCGCTTATTCGGGAAGGAGGGTCGATTTCTTCGTCGGAAGCCAAATGGCTCCAAAAAAGAACTATCAAAACAAACGCCGCCATTAAACAATATTTGGCCCGTGTGGGCGTCGAATTTCCTGACAACAACATCACCGTTTCCGGAAACAGCACAGATGACGGAAATATCCGCATCGCCGTAGCTTTTTCGGGCGGCGGGCTTCGGGCCATGCTAGGCGGAGCGGGCCAACTTGCCGCTTTGGACAACCGAACGTCGGATGCCGTTGAAAATGGCCTTGGAGGCCTTCTCCAGTCGTCCCTGTATATAGCCGGGCTTTCTGGAAGCTCGTGGCTTTTGGCATCGTTGATGTTTCAGGGCTGGCCCACCGTCGAAGAGGTTGTGTTGGAAAATCCGTATGGCGTGTGGAATTATACGGACATCTCCTCGTTTGTCAACGTATCCCGGCCATTTTCTTTGGCGTATGACTTGGCCACCAACAATTACAATAAGACACTCCTGCACATAGGCTGGTGGGACGGGCCAAACGGCGGTATATCTGCCGATCTCCAGGCCAAGGCGGCCACTGGGGCCCCGGTCTCCATTACCGATGCGTGGGGCCGCTTGCTTGCACATACACTCTTTTTGAAATCGGCTGGTGGCGCCAAAGCAAGTGAAAATTGGCTGAATTCGGCCACATGGTCCGGCATACGGAACCTCCAGGCATTTGCAAACCACGACATGCCATTTCCATTGGTGACGGCATTGGCCCGGCGGCCGGGCTCTTTGGTGTACGATCTCAACTCGCCCATTATCGAATTTAATCCCTATGAAATGGGCTCTTTTGACTCGTCCATCAACACTTTCACAGATATGGAATACCTCGGCACCGAGGTGACCAATGGCAAGCCTCAGGGCACGTGTGTCAAGGGCTTTGATAACTCTGCATTTGTTTTGGGAACTTCCTCTTCGCTTTTCAATCAGTTTCTTAACACCTTGGTTTGTGACGACTGTGATTCCATCAACAAGGTGCTCAAGTTCTTTGTCAAGCGTCTTTTGCTGAAGATGCTGAAAAATCGCCAGGATATCGGGTGGTACAAGCCAAACCCTTTTTTCAAATCCGAGTATGCCAAGTCCGACAACATTTCAGCCGCCGACACGTTGTATTTGATGGATGGAGGATTGGCAGGCGAAATTGTGCCACTTTCCACGCTTGCAATTAAAGAACGAAAACTTGACCTTGTTTTTTCGTTCGATAATAACGGCGCCGCATGGCCCGACGGCACATCTTTGATCAATTCGTACGAGCGGCAATTCACATACGAAGGTAAGTCCACGGTGATCCCCTATGTACCGGACCAGAAGACGTTCCTCCACCACAATTTGACGGCCAAGCCGACGTTCTTCGGGTGTAACGCCAAAAACTTGACTGCATTGAAAAAAGACGGCGTCACCCCGCCTATAGTGGTGTATGTGGCGAACCGCCCATATGAATTCTACTCCAACACGAGCACTTTGAAACTCACGTATAGTGATAACGAGAAGAAGGGCATGGTAACCAACGGTTTTGACGTGGCGCTGCGTGGAAATGCCACAGACAACTGGCAATTCTGCGTGGGGTGTGCTATGGTCCGCCGGGCCGAGGAGAGGCAGGGTTTGGCGCCTTCGGAAGAGTGCCAGCTGTGTTTTGAAGAGTATTGTTGGGATGGCTCTTTATACACAGGCTCCGCCTCCACGCCAGCATATTTCACCGCCGACGGCTTGACAAATGAGGCTGTGCTGTTGGATAAGCTGAATGCTTACATACAGAAAACCGCCAAGAGCTTGGTCAGCTCGCTTCTCCTGCAGCTTGCGGCCAATCTATGGATGACGGTCAAGGCTATTTTCTGAGTGCCAAAACGGCGCCAACAGTTGCGATAAAAACCGCTGCAGCCGCTGTCACGGTGTTCCGGCATACAATCCCGGCCACAGCAATAACCTTGAGGAGCTTCCAGAGCGGTGAGCCGCTGTGACTGTCCCAGAGCTCAAGAATAGCCAAGCTGGCGATGTATAACACCGGCGGCGCTATCTGCAGGACATTGATATGATGTGCCGAAGCAGCGGGCGGCTGCAGGGGAGAGTTCTCCGGAATAAGCATGTGGCGCTGTGTGATGTCGCTGATGGTTCGGAGCACGGCGTCGGCGTCGGTGCCGCCGGTAAGCATGTCGAAGGCCAAGGCGCCAATTTCCTGAGTGCAGGACGAGAAAATTCCCTTGGTGGCTAGCGACTCTCTTTGGAGCCATTCGGAGAAGCTCAGTTGATGCAAGTTGTCGTACCAGAGAGAGATGATTCTGCGGATTTCATCAGGGTCGTCACAACCCAGGATCTGCGCCGAAAACGGACTGCAGCCAACACACAAGTAGCAGAATATGAGACCCAACGAATAGATATCACAGCTGTACGTGAACTGGTGTGTGTACTTTCGAACACTGTCGTAGATCCAAAGCTTTGGATCGGCAAACTCAATTGTACCTGTATTGCCCATGCGGTCCTCTGGCTGCTTGGACTTGTCAATAAACTTGCCTTCGCCAAAATCAGAAACAAGAACTTTTGGAATTTTCTGAAGAAACTGATCAAGTGCATCCGAGTCGGTGAATTTGGGAATTTGCCGGAGTGGCGTGTACTCAGACTCCAAGAGGCAGTTGGACGGCTTCAAGTCCCGGTGGAGAATTTGATTCTTGTGGAGGTAGTGCACGCCGTTGGCAATATCCCGGGCAAATTTGCACACTTCCAAGTCCAGGAGCCATTTCGGGGGGTTTTCTTCGGGGTCCGAGCTTTTCGGGCCCTGACCCAAGTTTTTTGCAGAAGTTGTGCTTTTATTCGAGCTATTGCTCTTGATCGAACTCTTGCTTTTCCGCCTCCGCCGCTCCATCTCCACCTTCTCTCTCAAAGTCATGTTCTCGGCCCGCCGGAAATGCCCCGCTAGTATAGACTCCAAATTGCCGCCACCACAGTATTGCTGAAGAATGTACACATACGGAATTTGGGCTGGGTCCCGTGTACCGAAACTGGGCGGAGGCACTATAAATGTGTTTGAATCGTGTAGATCACCCATTTCCATCCACACGTGATTGTAACGGATGAGATTTGCATTGGCACCAGATGCAGAGAGCTCGTAGAGAATCAACACCTCATTGAGAACGTGATCGAGGTATTTCGAGTGGTGTCCGACATTTATGCGTTTCACGGCAAAAACGCCAAGTGGGATGTTTTTGAGCACGTGTTGGACTTTAAAAACATGGGCATGCGCTCCAGATCCTAGAACGTAGGGTGGAATTTGCTGGAAGAAGCGGGCAAAGTATCCTTGGTTGAAGAGATCCGGGGGTAGGCCATTTTTGGTTTTGTCAAACAGTGTGATTGGATCTTGAAGTCCCCTCGGATCTTGAAGTCCTCTCGGATCTTGAAGTCCCCTCGGATTATCAAAGTCCCTCGAATTATCAAGGCCCCTCGGACACGCTAGCCGGAGATCGTGATTGAGGCCAGAGAGTAGCTTAAAATAGTCTCGATGCATGAATGGGGATCCATCCACTGGATACATTTGATCCGGCGCGGTAAAACGAGACAGAGAGCTATCCCCGGATATGATATCCGGTAGCGCTGGCCGATATTCAAGATCATAATCGGTTCCGGTGTGCCCATAATCATTTCCGGGGTGACCAAAGCCATTTCCGGGGTGACCAAAGTCATTTCCGGGGCCCCCGAACTCTCGGCCCCCCCTAAAATGGGATTCGGACTTAAGCCCTTCACCACCAAACCGACTCAGAAAATTGTCACCTCGGGTTTCGAAATATCCCCTTAATTCATAGCCACATTGTGGACACCGGTTCCCATTATAGTCCTTGTTTGAGGTGTTGAAACTACCATAACGTGGATGTTCCAAAAGTTTCACCTGCTGATTCTGGCGGTCGTGTATAATCACAGTTTGCGTTTCAGGGTTATGATAAACAAGTTGGTTTTGTACATTATATGGAATTATGGACATGCACTGAGGTAAGGAATGTAGTTGAATTGTACGTAATAATTACAGATCTGATGGTATGATACAGGTGTACGGATGTCAAGCGCGAAATGTGGAGGCCGTACTGCACCTAGTAGCACCAGGCTGCAGCCGCATTAGCTGCAAAACTTCAGTTCAATGAGATCACAAAACACCAACAACACCAACAACACCACACGATCTTGGAATGAGGAATGAGAATTTGTGCTTATCTGCAGTCTCCCTGTTTTGTGCTGTTCCGGCGCATTCGTAACATGAACTCCATCATCTCGGACTCTAGCGCATACTTTTCAGCAGCAGACATTTGGGAAAGTTCGGACTCCCGGATATCGGCAAGAACCCGCTGTAAACCAAGGGCACGTGATCCGGTGTGAAGCTCCGACTGCTCATTTTGAAAATTTTTAAGAGTATTGCCTTTGGAGTTGCACAAGACAAGTTCTTTGTGAGACGCCAAATCAGCGTGCGTTTCATCAAGTGTGCTATGTTGAAAAAGAAGCAGCTCGTCCTCGGTTCTGACGTTTTCCGAGGTAGAGTTGACCTCGGTCCGGGAATACTCCTTTGCTTTTTCACGTGAGCTCTCCTCGGAATCACTGACTTGTTTGATGTCCCGAAATGAATTTGAAGCATCGGTATTTCCTGCACCATTTGTAGATAAGGCAACGTTGGTGGATTCTGGGTTACCCTCCTTTTCGGCGAACATTTCGGGATTTGAAACTCCATTCTTGGCAAGGTCTGGGCAAGATGGATGCTGAGTGTTAAGTTTCGTCTGATCTGTGTTTTTCAAAGTGTTCAATTCCGTTTGATCTGTGTTTTTCAGAGTGTTTGAATCCGTCTGTTCTGATGCCTTCATCAAAGGTGTTTTCAATAATGAGTCGGCTTTCTTTTCGATTGCAACTTCATTTGAATCGTTATTTCTCGCAGAACCGGTATTGTTCTCAGAATCACGTTTCTCAAAATCAGGCTCCTTCTCTGAAACAAGCTCGTCCTCTGAAACAGGACCATTGGAATTCTTCACATTGGAATCAAAGCTGTCTGTAATTTCAAAGGATGGTTTTTTCGTCGAGTCAAAATCTTCAAAAACAGTGTCATTCTTCTCTTCTCGGGCATGATCGACCAGTTCCACCTCGCCCAGTAAGTCTTCCTCAATGATTTCAGTGTTGGCTTGTAACGTTGCCAAACGTTGTTTTTCAGCAAGCGCTTTGTTAAAAAGTGGAAATAAATGGCTCTTCTCTCCGACCACCGCTTCAAAGTCCATTGTTGTATTCACACATTCAGCAAGGACGGAATCTACCCACTCCAGGCGACCATGCGTCTTCAAATACCCACACATAAGAGCCTCGGTGTCGGGCCCGAGCCGATGCCGAGAAATGGCGGATTTCGTTGCCAAAATCTCGGCGTCAAACTCATTTTCAATAAGAAGCCGCAATATTTGGGGGTAGTCGGCCCGCTGTTCTATAAGCGACGTGGTGGCATGCGTCAAGTGGTCATATGGAGCATTGTGCATAAGCACAACAAAAAAGCTGAACACCAGAATGTGCCAAGCCCCAATATTGAGATGTTTTACCATATCGTCGAAATCGTCTGCTTTGAGAAGCACAATCTGCTGGATCACCTTCTTGGCAATGGTATGGTAATTGCAGTCTAAACGGGCAAAAATGCGGCCCAAAACAGCAAGTTCCGAGTGGCCGAATTTGGCATACCGTTTTTGACTTGCCATCTCCGCCACAAAGGAAAGCATATCCGGACTGCCCACCAGACGCTCCACCTTTTCAACAAGAGCAAGAAAACGGAAGCTTTTGCGTTCGCCCACAGCGCCAAACAACATGCTAAGAACCGCATTCAACTGCTGTGGCGTTGCATTCCCGGCACAGTGCACCAAAATGGTGTCGTAGACGTTTTTTTCGTCGGAAACCAAATTGCTGGCGCCAAAAGTGTCGTTCAAATTGACCAACAACTTGAACACATCCTCGTAAGACACCTCTGTGTGGGCAAAAAGCGTTTCCAAGCAAAGCGGAAAGTTGTCGATGATATCATAGGTGGTATCGGACACCTGAATTTCCTTTTTCGTGATGAACTTGATGGAGTTGAAAAACGAATTGATGGCAGACACTTTGCCCTCGGTTTTTAGATGCGGCAGCAGAAGAATCACCGAGAGAATCGGAAGCACCTTGTCGAAACGCACAAATACCCATTTCGGGTTGAAGCAGTTGATCTCACCGAGCGGAATGCCGTCGTTGGAAAGACACCGAAGGCTGCTAAAATGCCGTTCGTTGGCTGCCGGCGTCGGCTTTAAAAGCCGGCACACTACCTCTAGCCCCAAGGTGTGCATGTACGCCGTGGCATGCCGCCGGAAGTAAAAGTTCACAAGCACCGGCTGCAAAACTCGGTCCCATAGGCTCTGTAGCACCCGGAGTCCCCACCTGGCCTGGCAGTTGAGGAGTGTGTACACCATCAGAAGAAAGCACTCGTGAAAAGCCGCCGCCAACTCGTCCCGAACATGTGGTGTGTTGATACACATAAGTGGATGCACGAGAAGTTTGGCTTTGGGCCGAATTGTGTCGTCTAAAGATTGCCTTCCGGTTTGTTTGCCCTTTGCTGGCGATGCTGATTCACTGGCGAAATCCGATGTTATATCCTGACACACACGGAATACCACGACCTTCCACGAGGAAATGGCGGTTTCTTTTGCAGATGCCGACTTTTCGCCGAAACATGCTTTGTGCACTTTGAGCCACAGCAGCAAATGCACCCATTTGGGGAAATCGCCCAAAAGAAGCGTCAAGCCGACCCATATGTCCATGGCATATTTGTACTGGCCGCCGGCAATCAACTGTAGAAGTGTGTCCAGCACAAAATGGACGGTGGGTTGACCCCGAAAGGACGATACGGAAATGGCACTTTCGGCCACCCACGACGCCGTGGTACCGTCCACCGGGGCTTCCATGAACGACCGGGTAAGCGTGCATATATCGCTGCTGTCGAGGAAATTCCGGGCTGCTTCTAGCAACGTGGTGATTCCAGTGGCCACCACTTTATAGTATAGCACAAATGAGAGGTCACACAAGTTCATGAGCAACCCCGGAAACCAGTGGTGAAACGTCCGAGCCATGATAGCGGGAAAATGCAAGATAAGGTTCCGCATGGCAATGAACTTCTCGTTGATGAGAGACAGACTCAAGAAACTGCGCATGTTGAGGAGGGTGGAGAGCACGGCCTCGGGCTCGGCGTCCGTGAATATGGCCTTCTTTTGTTTGGCCAGAAAGTTAAAGTCTTTCACAATGCAAATGTACGACGACACCAATGACTTGCTGAGCTGTGGGTTTGTCAAAAGCGTGCACGCATGGGAATAACTCCAGCGGATGCAATCGGCTGGCAAAAGCGAGTTGAGCATTGGCACAGCAAGAATGTTTGCCATCAACTTGAGTGCTTGGTTGAGGGTCCGAGCTTCAAATGGATTAAGGGCAGCGTCCAAATTCTCAGAGCTCGGCCTCGGCGCCGAGGCTGGTTCGGCTTTCGGTTCGGTCTTGGCTCCGCCGGCTTGTGTCAATGATTCTCCATGAGCAGACGTGCCGAGGAGCCGAGCCTCCAAGAGTTTCACATCTCGCTGTGCATACTTGAAGAATAATAGAGCCCGTGGCACTGTTTCTGGATGGTCGGCCTCGGAGCTCGGATGCTCGGAGCTCGGATGCTCGGGGTTCGGAACCTGCCGCTCAAACACATCTTGCACAGTCACAGGCGTATTTTGCTTGAAAACAAGATTGAGCGAAGCGTAAACCTCGAATTTCCGTTGAAACTCGCCACTTGCCAAAGCACTCAAGCTTTTGGACACTAGCCGAGGTAGCTGTGGCGATCGGGGCTCCAATTGGATGATTGTTCCAGGCTGCCAAAAATCCAGCGCCATGTCCGACTGCAAGATTTGCATCCATTCGGCTTGGCCCACGTCTGCAGGAGAGGAACCGTCGGCAAGGTTCTTGAGAATCGATTTCCGAGGGGTCTCTATCTCGGGATTTCGGCATGGAGAGCTGAACCCGTCTTGCACATTGTCCGAAAAAGCCACTGATTTGCGCTTGGGCGGCGATGAAAGTACTTTCTCTGCTTTTGGGGTCCGAACCGCTTTAATTGGCGACAGATTGATGTCGGAGAGATTCTCGGGATATGTCAAATCCGGTGCGCCTGTGGCAGTTGAAACACTCAACGACTCGATTGAACGACCTCCAGATTCTGGAGATCTCCGGGAGCCAGTTTCCGGAGACCGGCGCCCGGGGGCCCGAATTGTGTTTTGCACGCCCCGAGAATGACGCCGTTTCACGTTCCTAAGCGGCAGTTCCAGATCTGCAGTGGCGCTTTGTATGCTTTGCTCGGTGGCAATAATGCACTGATCATCGGGATCTTTTCGGATTTCGTCGTTGTCGCCTGTAAGATCAATGACGGGCGAACTGCTTCTGGAGGTCACGTGACGAGCCGCCAAGCGCCGTCGTTTGCGCCCGTTAAGCGGCAGTTTCACCAGCAACTTGTTTTTGACAATCTCCAGCCGCGTCCGGGGCCGTTCTTGACGTGGAGGCGTTGCGGAGAGGACCGAAGACTTGCCCATTTAGGAAAGAAGCGTATATGGAAGAAAAGTGGGTCGAAATTGGAGATATTTGGGTCGGAATTTCGCTGATTTGCACGAGGCACTGCGTCCTCTGTCTTTGTATTGGCACTGCGTTTGAGTCCGTTCTTGTATTGGCTACTGCTGCCGGGATGTGGCCGACGCTATATATATCTCTGGTGGTTTTATGGTACGCGTCAGGAAGCGATGAAGAGGTCCGCGCTGTGTGTTGTATGCAGGACGCACTGATGCAGATCAGATACCAAACTATTGGAAAATGATCAATCGGCATTTGCCAAAAAGTCAGATTGGCAGTTTTAGAGTAATGGCATAAGAGCAAATCATATGCCTTCAAGGATGTCAGCAAATATCACAGTTTACTGCTCGGCGTCGCTCTTTGGAGCCTTCGTCGTGGGCTCAGAAATGTCCTCTGTTTCTGATGCCTTTCTTTTTAGCAGAGATGTCAATGGCTGTGATTGGACTTCGAGACTTTCGGTAGATCCTGGAATTTCAGGAGTCTGAGCAATTTCCTCGGTCAATGTACCGGCTTCGGTCTTTTCCTGCTCCGAACCTTTATCCAAGGATATCTGCAGTTGATTGTATTCTGGACCACCGGTCATTGAATCTTCCAAATTTGAAACCTCCGTTTGGCTTATCTCCAGATCTCCAGACTTTTGGCCAATTTCGTAATCCTCACTTTGGACTGGCTCGTGTCCTGCTGCTAAAGTGTTTTTAGCTTCAGTGACTTTGGCGTCTTCCATATTGACGTCAGCAGAATCCTTGCTCTCATCGGCAGCACCCTTTATTTCTGCGGTAGAGCTCTCATCGGCAGCACCCTTTATTTCTGCGGTGGAGCTCTCATCTGCAGCACCCTTTATTTCTGCGGTGGAGCTCTCATCTGCAGTTTCAGTCACGATATCCATCTTTTCCGTCTCCACTTTCGTATCATCTGGATTTGTATTTTGTTCAACATTTTCATCCGCTGGTTTCTCCTCTTCATCCTCGCCAAGATCTTTCATATCCAAAGCATCATTCAAACTCAACCAATTGACCACCCTTTGGCCCTTGAGTTGTTTCCAAATCAAAATCACTCGCTCTTCATGCAATTGTGCTTTCGCCTCTTTATCTTCGGTTTGTTCAATTTTCTGCGCCAACTCCAGAATCTGGCCCTCGTAATTAACATCAACCAAACTAGGAACTTCAAGCAGCTCTAATCCCGTCTTGGTACGCATGCGACGAGAAAGTTGTGGCGTCACATGAGAGTTGAAGTACTTTTTGGTCTTGAATTTGAATACGTTTTCGTATTGTGCAATAACTTCGGAGATTTTGTCTTCAGGGATATTCTTGCTGCTGACCAAAAGAGGCCCTGCACCAGTCTTGTCTTTGCCATTTATCAACCAGCCCATCCAATTCTCCTCAGACTGAGCAATGGTGATTAAGAAAAAATGCAACTGAGAATCCCACACACGCACCAGCTTCAACGTGTCATTTTTGATTTTGCTGAACTTCAACGCCACATGCTCTGGCACAGAATCTTCGGTGATATGCTTTGTATTGGATCTGGCTTGGGTTTTGTCCATCAAGGCTTTTTTGCCCAGCACAGACAAGGCGATAAAGAAGCACGATGCAAGATACATCTGTATAATAACAAGTTTTCTGTACTTGGAGGAGTCCAATTTGGCCAGTCCGTAGCGCTTATCCTGGCCTTTGAAATCTGCGTCATTCTTGGTGTCCAGAGTGGAATCCAATTCTTCGAAAGAACTTAACCAATAAGACTCGGGAAAAAACCATTTCAATCCGGGTCCCTGCAGAGAGCCCGCAGAAACCTTGAATATGTCACGTACTGGATGTACTTTGGCGTACTTGGCCTCTTCGCTCAAGAAATAGCCATTCAATTTGGACATAGCATCGGCTTGCGCCGCCAACTCACGTGGACTTCGAAGATATTGGTACGGATTTTTGAGCACATGCTCAAACCGAAGAAGATCGTCTAGAAGCTGGTCGTCGCCGCCTTTTCGGCCCGCCAGGGAAAAGCTCGGTGTCCGAGATTCACGCTTGGCCACCGCAAAATACTTATTGAGACCGGTCAGATCCTCGAAGTCAAGCAAATTGGCTAGAAACACCCGAACACGTGCATGGAAATCGTCACTAAACGAGTCTTTGCAGTAGGAGTCGTATTTGCCGGCCGAGTTGCGCTCGTAGTAGAGGTCGGTCACGTGGTTGCATAATCCCAAGACGGCAATTCTATTGGCGGTGTTGGCCGGATTGAAAACGTGAGCTTTAAAGAGTTCGGCTCGTGTTTCCATGTACAGCCAAAACGTGGCGGCCCAGAGGGGGTTTTGGCGGAGCAAGCGATCACATATGCTTTCTAGCACCAAGAAAAACTGCTTTCTTACAATCTCACGCGTAGGAGCAAGTATGAAGAGCATGTAGTCAAGGCATGCGGCAAGATGGCCAAAGGAGGGGATTTTCTCGGAGGTTGAAATCTCGGAGGTTGAATTCTCGGTCGGACCCTCGAAGGTTGAATTCTCGGTCGGACCTCCAAAAATCTCTGGAATCGGCTCCTTTAATATCGTATCGATGCACTGCTGAAGTCCGCTTAAAAGCACAAAATCGGCTGCCTGCACCAAAAGTTTCTGGTGAAAAGTCTCGTGCTCGGACTTAGTGACTTCGGAGACGTTCTCGGAGCTGGTCACGGGATCATTATCTGTAGCTAACCCTGTGTTTATACTTTCAGAGCCACTCTTTGTAATTTTAGACCCGTTTTCGTTGATTTCAGACCCGTTTTCAATGACATCAGAGCCCGCAAACGGATGAGGAAGACGCTCCAAAATGACCGACACGGCATCGTCGGCAAAATCACGAAAAGGCACCGAAAACTCGGCACATTCTCGGGCCCGAGCCGCCGAAACTCGGTACATTTCCTCGGCAATCGCCTGCACAGGCTCGGTAAAGGACATGGCAGTTTGGATGGAGTTGTTGACGAGCGAGAAATGGCGGTCTTGTCTGCAGGACCACGGACAAGAGGGAAGGAAATCACACGTCAAACACCCGTTTCCGGCCCTGTTTCTTGTCACTGCGACGCCGCTTGTCTTGCACGCGGGCCGCCTTGGCTTTGGCCTCCAACCGCCGCCATTTGGCCTTGTCTGCGTCCTGCACATCGGCCGGGAAGTGCACACAAGCCTTTATTTCCGCCAAAAGTTTGTGGAAACAGTCGTCCACGTTGGCCTCGCGGCTCCTGGACGCGTCGCTCTGAATGAGAAGCCCGCCGCCTTTAGTCTGGTACCGGAAAGGGGCGTTTTGAAGTTGTTCCAGCACTGCTTCGGGAAGCCATGTCCTGCAGGCAGAGCCTAGCCACAAGGAGCCCGCCAACGCCACCGTTGCCTTGGATGATGTTTTGTTGACTTTCTGTCCGCCTGGTCCGGATGCTCTGCTGAAAGAAATCTCGAAATTCTGGCGGGGAATGTCGGTGTACTGCAGATTCTGAAGCCATTTGCGAGCCAGCTCGATTGAGGCCTTTTGGGCTGGCGTTTTGGGGTCCTGGGTGGATTTGGCGGCCGAAAATAGCCTTAGGGCCAGTATCAGAGGAAAAGATTGGCTTTTGGCGGAAAAACGTGGGGTTTGGAGCATGAATTTTCTGAGACTGAGTTGGGCTATATAACATCCGTACACCCAGAGTGATACTACTTGAGGACTCATTGGATTTTCTCTGAATCCAAAGATAATAGTTTATAGATGTAATCTAGTATACTCGATCAAGTGGGTGGTTTTCTACTATTAGTGAACTCTATTATGGTAATATTCAATTTGTGATGATATCTTTAAAGTCTCATACTTAGTGGTGTCTTGGTGGATCCTGTATATCAGAGTACTTATTTCACTACTTGAAGACACTTATTATTTCAGTGGATTTACGACTTTAAGAATTTGTTTGGCGATGAAGGTCTTTGTACTGAGTGATGTTTATATCATTAACAAACAATCTTTGTTGTAGTGATACTTAGCCTTTGAGTGATAATTACTTCTTAGCTACAGCATCTGCAACTATACTGCTATTTATTCTTAAAGAGCTCTTTATTTAAATTTTTAAAATAATCCTAGATCTGATAAATAAACACATGGATTTATACTTGAAAGCAATTGAACGATAAATTCCTATGACTGTATTAGCTATCTATAGTATATTCTTAGGTTATTGTAGATGTTATCTTCCGTTTAAATAAAGGTTTACCACATACTAATACACTTAGAGACTACTTTGGTGATACTTATACTAAGTGATACTTTTGGAACCAGGGTGATATCTATTGTTTGAATGAGACTCCGAATATTTGATTATTTTTCCTATCATGTGAGTTTGTTTGATAAGAGGTGGTCCAAATTGTCTAGATTATTCACTATTCAAGGGAAACTTATACTTTTAAGTAATACAAATTTAGTGTTGATTATATTATTGGAGTGGCATTTAGACTTTCAAGTGATTCTTGTACTACTGTAAACTTATACTAATTAGTAAATTTGTTATAGTACTACTTGTTCTAATGCAATAAAACTTATACTACTGTTAATACTTATATTACTGTTTATACTTATACTACTTAGTAAAACTTATACTACTTCAGTTATAGTTCTACAACTCATATACACAATTTGTAGTAAATGTGTTTCTTTTTGAGTGCTACAGTAATACATTTGAAACCTTAGTGATACTCTATTGCCTAAGTGACTATTAGTTAAGTAACAATTCTATTCCTAGGTAAATCTCCTATTTAAATACTACTTCTATCTTAAAATACTTGTTCTACTGTATTGAAATTTAAATACTGAAAAGATACTTTACCTTTTAAATGATGCTTGTACTCTAGTGGGGCTTGCTCTAATGTAACATGTACTATTGTAACAATATTTATCTACTGAAGTGATATCACTTAAATGACTTATACTTTTAAGTGATTCTTTTAATCTCTAATATGATGCCGACACTTGAAATTACTTAACACCCGGTGAACCTCGGATCTCGGGAACACTCGTCGGTCAGTCATTGTAAAAAAACATCCGACTGCAATTTTAAACGTTTGAGCTTAATATCCATCTTGTGTCGAATCATAATACTCATTCTGCCATCAAAATACTCATTCTGACATCGTAATACACATTGCGTCATCAATCAACAGAACTCCTTCTCTTCTTGTCTATTCCTCAAGTCAGCTTCAACACATTCTCTGCAGAAGACACCTCAATCGACACATTGTCAGGCTCCACAAAAGCAGCCGTGACTTCGCCGCCATCCACTAATGCTGCATATCTCTTGGAACGGTGGTTGCCAAAAAACTTGGAGGCGTCGAACAGCACATCCCACGCTTGCGCAAACTCACCCTTAGGATCGGCCAAAAACCGAATGCTGTTGTTCTTGTCGATGCTCTCGCCCCATGCCTTCATGACAAACGCATCGTTAACTCCCACAACGTATACATTACTGTAGCCAGAGTCTTGGAATGCCTTCAAATGCTTCAAAAATCCGGGCACGTGGGAGGCGGAACAAGCAGGAGAAAACGCTCCGGGAACACCAATCACCACGGATTTGCCGCTGGAGGTTTCTTGGGCCAAATTTACATCGTTTCCTGGAGATCCTTCGAATAAAGTGGCGGCCGGCACTTTGTCACCCTTGGCGAGCCATCTGGCGGGAGTGGTGGAAAAGGAGCGAATTGGGGCGGCAGCTTTTTGCCAAATTTGAATATTTCTGAATGGAAGCATTTTTTACAGGAAAAGAAGATCGTAGGAAAGGGAGTTTTATATATATACGCGGGGTGGTTGCTGTGCGCGTGTGCAGGATCGGACAGTCTGCAGGACTGAGGCCGTTGATGAGCGTTTTCTTGTTTGCCGCTGCGGGTTCAAAGTGTTGAGCAAGCGTAAATATTTTTGGTGGGATGTTAGAATGCTGTAACGGGCGTCTTGTTGGTCCCCGGGGCACGGGTGTTTACAATGGTGCACGGGCCTGTAAACTTATGGTGCACGGGTTTTATCTGGATGGTGCACGGGTCTACAATCTTTTGATGCACGGGTGTGCGGTGCACGGGCCTACGGCAGCTAACTCTCCAACATCTCTACTTTATTCTCCACTTCATGTCTGAAACACAAATCACGCCTCAAGAGGCGCTCGGGCTCTATAAAAATACCCTCAACTTCAACGTTATTTCTCGCTACGACGCCCAGATAAAACAGCTTCTATACACTACCTCCCACTGTGTGATTTACAAGTTCAAAAACGAAGACTGGGTCAAAACCGACTATCAAGGCACTTTGGCACTCTATTTGCGGCATTTCAATGGCACAGTTCCGGGTCGCCCTCTCACAGCCATGGATCTTCAAAATCTTTTTTGTTATGGGTTGATTTTGTTGAATAGACAGTCTCCAGAAAACTTTTCTTTGGGGCTACTTCCAAACCAAGCCGTCAAAACGCTATTTCCCAACCCGGCCAGCGGTATTTCCGAGATGAACATTGAAATGAATGACAATTTGATCATAGTCAAGAATGTTTTGGGTGATATTTATGGGTTGTGGATATTCAATGAAGACGACAGGCAAAAGTTGTACAAGTTGATAAATTTCTGCTTAAACTCGGCAAAGCCATGAAACTTGATTGAAACGGTTTTTGAGAAAGGTTCTTCCGGAAGCTGATGAGATAAGTATGGAGATTGATTAACTCGATTGATTAACTCGATTGATTAACTCGATTGATTAACTCGATTGATTAACTCGATTGATTAACTACGGAAATTGATAAGCTAATTATGGAATACCGTTTAACTGATTATGTGAAATTAATTTGCTAACTTGGGAATATTGATTAGCTAGTTATGGAATTTGATTAGCTAGCTGTAGAAATTGATCAACTAATTGTGGAATTTGATTAACTAATTGTGGAAATTGGTTAACTAATTGTGGAAAATGAATAACTAGTTGTGGAATATGATTAACTAATTGTGGGAAGATAATTGGCTAGATGTTTACATGGTCTAGTTTAGTACCGGCTACAATCTGATGCTTTGAAATCTGATGCTTGAAATCTGAAAGCTCTGAATCTGAAAGTTGCTGAATCAAGTTGCTGAATCTGAAAGTTGAATCTGAAAGTTGCTGAAGTTTGCCTGCTGAAATCTTTTACTATTTTCGGATTTGATTCTGGTCCTGGATTTTACCCAAACTAATCTGACTCCTTAACCTACAACTTGCATAGCGAAATGGGTCCCTTTGTCGGTAGCCCAAAGAACATTTGAAATGATTTCGTGCAGTCTGCTCCAATGGAAAGTCTTCAGAATCATATACCCTTTGTTTGGTATTTATCGTTTCATTTTCCAATAGTAAATTTGGTGAAATGTCGACATTTACGACTTCTGGAGCTACCTTTCAACATAAAATTGACTCTTAATCAGAGAAACTGCATGAAATTACAGGCAGCGTCGAGTTAGAAGATTTCAATAAATTATATCAAGCTGAAGATAAATTTACTATTCTGTTTTACTAAAGCTACCTAACTTTTACCAGAAAATTGGATTATTTGCTACCCAACTTTTGCAGAACATTGAATTATTTTTGCTATTTGTCTAATTCTCCATTATTGACGTCACAATTGCTGTTGGAATAATATTTCGTTTTTGTAAAATATTTTGTTGTTGAAATTCTATTTCGTATATACTGTGCTAATTCACATGAACTTAAAAACCGTGCTAATTCACATGAACTTAGAAACCGAGCACACATGCCACTCCTAAAACCTTCAATGAAAGTTGAGCAAATTTTAAATTTCTTCCTCTTTTTGGCCTCAAGAATCCATCCAGTCGTACAATTTAATTTCGTGAAGTTGTAAATATCAGGTGTTATGCTTATTTTCTGCACTGAGTATCAATATTGAGTACTATAGCACCGTTCACCAAACATTCCAACTCTAATTCACATACAATACAACTAACCAACTAAGCATTAACAACTAGACAAAAACACTTTACACTTTAACTTTACACTTAGACTTCACACTAACTGATAGTACACGATCACGTGAGCGGTCACGTGACGCGCGGTATCAACATGTTTTTCACCAAACAACTCCCTACAAACCCACCCCAGTCCCCGAGCATCTGCACAGGCACCCCTCCCCTCGTCAAGCCAGTGGCACCAGCATCTAGCGCGCCCCAAATTGACCACACGGGCCTTTTTCCCCGCGCAAAAACACCCTCTCTTCCCCCTATTCGCGCGGCATCACCTTCAGCCCCAACTACCCAACCCAAACAGCGCCTCTCGTTCCAAAACAGCGCCTTTTCACCGCTAAATACCCGCCCGTGGCAGCACCCATCAACACCGCATGTCGGAGTGGAGCGGCGACCGAGCCAAGGCGGCCAACACCAGTACATCTGGCGGGGTAACTCAGGCACAAAAACTCCAGGCGTTAAAGCAGACCAGAGCCAAGCATGGCAGCCACCAGTTTGCCAGCACTCTGCAGGAGATTCTCCGCAAGTATGCCAAGTACCCGCCGTCGTTGAATTTCCACATTTACGACACTCACTACCGGTTCAACAATACACAGGACAGCAACATCGTGCCCAAGGAATCCGCCATGGTCAAGAGCTTTTTGAAGCACGTGCTCCACGAGGAAGTGCCTGCGGAGATGACCGAGCTTCTCAAGGATTTTTCCATCAAGTTCTATGACGGGTGTTTGGTTCTACAGGTATATGACCACCGCACCAAAAAAACCGCCGACGAGCCGCTGTCCGTGGACCAGGCAGCCGGCAGCAAAGATGGCGAGGCTGGCGGCGCCGAAAACACCGCTGAAAGTGCCGAAAAACCGCTGAAACCACAGAAACCAAGGGCCTACCGCACGCTTCTAAGGCCCACGCCTCAGTCTCTCTACTACGACTTGCTTTACCACACGGATCTGACGCTCACCAAGTTCACGGACGCCTTATCGCTCCAGATGGAGTCGGAGATTCTCAACTTGACCAACCGCAAGCTCGATCTTGCGGTGCCGTTGAACCCGTACCTCCAGGCCGAATATCTCCATCCGGAACTGGCTTTTCCCCGGCTTGAAACCGACCCAACCACGGGCAACGCCGCCGTGGTGCACTCTCATCGAGAAGCTTCCGACGTGGAGATCCGCAAGTTACACCGCGACCAGCTCACCATGCACAAGCTGTCGGAGTACGAGGAGTTCATGTTCTTGCTCTCCAACAAGTACAAGAGTCCTGCAGAAAGCACCTGCCAGAAGAAACTCGTGGTTGTTGGGCCATCGTCGTATTCGGCTGCCGCCGACGCGTCGTTGGAACCCAACACGTCCAGTACTGCATCCTCCAACGGCGTTTCTGACAAGAAACCGACCCTTGCGGCAGCCTCTATGGGTGGCTCTGCCGCGCTTCCGGCCGGCAACGGCACAGCCAATCGCTTCATGCGGCTCCGTTTCATTGAAGAAATTCGAAAGCGGAAAGAGTCCCAAAAAGCACAGGCGGGTGCGGCCGTAGCGGCCCAGACTCAGAACCCGATGGTCTCCAACACACCATCAGTGGGCGGGCCTTTCAAACTGCAGCAGACGGCTCAAATTTCGTCTCAGCAGCATCAGCAGCCGCCACAAAAGGCCAATGCTCGCATGCAGCTCCAGAACAAGGCACAGAGCCCACCGTTCTCGGCGCAGGGCGCCCAGTTTCAAAGCAAGTTCCCGGGCGGGCACGCGATGCACCAGCAGGGCCAGGCAGTTCAAAATGTGCAGTTCCAAAACCAGCCGCTGATGCAACAGCAGCAGCAGCAGCAGCAGCAGCAGCAGCAGCAACAGCTTATGCAGGGCTCCCAGCACCAGAGAATGGGTATGCATTCCCAGCTGTCCAATCAAAGACAACCGCTGCAGCAAATGGGAGGCATGATGCCTCAGTATGGATCCTCCATGGGCGCCTCGTCGAATGTCAACGGCAGACTCGTGCAAAGCCAACCCTTGCAAAACCAAACACCGATGCAGAACCAGACGCCAATGCAGAATCAAAGTCTGATGCAGAACCAAACACCTTTGCAAAATCAGCCGCCGATGCAGGGCCAGCCCCAAATTCCGCAAAACCAGGCGCTGCAGACTCCACAGCAGCAGGAACTCGCCAAGCAGGCCAACCGGTTGAGGGCACAGCAGTATCAAATGCAGCAGGCAAGGCAGCAACAATTGCGCCAGCAACAGGCGGCCCAGCAGCAGCAACAACAACAACATCATCAACAACAGCAACAGCAGCAACATCAACAGCAGCAACATCAACAGCAGCAACATCAACAGCAGCAACAGCAGTCGTTCCAGACGTCCAAGCGTCAAAAAATGGCGCAGGGCCAAAACCTGTATGGATCCGTGCACAGCACGCCGCAGATGGGAAACTCCCAGTCCAACTCCAACATTGGCACGCCAAACATGGCTTCAGCAAACATGAACGGCAACATCAACTCCAGAATGGGCGCACAGCCAATGTCGTCGCCTCAGATGCAGCAGGTGCCTCAAATGATGAATCAATCTTTTCAACAGTCGCCAATGTCGGCCCAGATTCCCGCACAAGGAGGCCAGATTGCCGGTCAGATTTCCGGCCAGGGCCAGATTTCCGGGCAGCTTCCCGCAGGCCGTCCCGTGACACAGCCTTCCTCCTCGCAAAAGCCATCCATTCAACAGCAGCAACAGCAGCAAATTTTCCAGATGACCTTGTCTCCGCAGGAGCAACACACGTTCCGCCAACTTCAAACACGCATGAATGCTTTGGTACAAATGGGCAACACAGGAATGGCCCCCAACAGAAGCAGGCTCACTACGCAACAGCATCAGCAGGCCATCCAGCAAGCCAAGCATATACAGCAGCAACTTTTACAGAGGTTCCCCACGTATTTCCAAAGACTCCGGCAATTTCAGGCTCTTCAGCAACAAAGACGGCAGGCGATGCAGAGACAGCCAAGTCAGGGAAACGCTCCGGCGCAAAATCAGCAAAATCAAAATCATCAGTTACAGCAGCAGCAACAACAGCAGCAAATCATGCAAAATGGCTTGATTTCGCTGCCGGCAATGCAACAGCAGCAGCTCATGAACCTGCCCATGATGTCTCAAATGAACAATATGCAAAACCAAGGCAAGCAATAGACACATCTAGAGTGTCTACACATACACGCTTGATTCCCAGTGTAATCGTTTAGAGGTGCGTTCTTTGAGCATTACGGGTTGAGTGTACAATTTAAGAACAATAATCGAAGTTAATATTTAAAGTTGAATTACAATTTAGAGATTGAATGAAAACTGAGTGTAAATTTAGAAACGATATCAAAATTAAAAAGGAAATTCGGGTTCCAATTCTGAAACATATCGCAAGTTGATAAGTGAAATCTGTGGGTTTAATTTAAGAACAGTGATCGGTGACATTATGTGAAAAATGTTAAAATTTCATCACAATTTTGTGAGTGGTTATTCAAACATAATCAGGTTATGCAGTGATACGCAATGTACAGTTGAGAACAATCGAAGTTAATCAATAATTCGAGTTAAAATTTCAAAACAGTAAGTTGATAAGTAAAAACAAGCCGTAATCATCACTCTGCACCTTGCGAGACCGGCGCATGGCAGCAGCTAGTACCAGCTGAAGATACCAAGAAAGAAATTATGCCTGTGTATTCTCCAAGTAGCCCCCGTATGCCACCAACGCCATAAGAGTGCCCGTCACATACATAGCACCTTTGCTAATTTCCCATAAGATTCCGCCTTTCTTTCTCCGCTTCGTGGAATGCTCTTGTGCATCCGGAATAACATCTGATTCAAGTGCGCCATGTCCTCTCTTTCTTGATAAGAGAGGTATTTCTGGGGATAAGGCATGAAACGTAGAGCCATTGGATGCACTAGTCGCTTCTAAAGCAGACTTTGCCTCCGACTCTTTTTGCGCCTCCAAATTGAGTTGTCTCCATGCATTGCAAATCACGAAATCTTCCGTAATCACCGGACCATCCCAGCTCTTGCTGCTGGCTTGTGATGTAATCTCAGAGCTGTCATCCGAAGTAATCTCCTCAGCTTGTTCGCTTACCGTGCTGTCTTTGTCGTTATCAGACAAATATAACACATGATCATCTGAATCTTCCGCATCTGTTTCATCAAGAGAAAACAACAAATCAGCTTCATTGTGAAGAACAAATGTTGATTTGCGCACATCAGACACATGACCAAATTGACTATCTTCGCTTTGTAGATTCTCCTGAGTGCTCTCCTCATCGGAGAGGTAACAACCCTGACTTAATACTGGCACCTCCTCCTCAGAATGTTCCAGTTCATCGACAAGATCCAAGCTAATTTGAATTTCTGGATCTTGATCGGACGATTCTGCGGCCGAATCTTCAGAGCTATTCGAATTCTCAACCATCTCTTCTTCACCCTCAGAATCGCCGTATAAGTAATTGCTGACAGTTCGAGACATTCTTCCATCATTGCGTGTATCTTTGGTCTCAAGCACTTCAGATGTGAACTCTTCGGATGAGAGGGCTTTCAATTCGTCACACTCCAAACCTGAGACGTGCAGAGTAGGGGTGCTTTCGTGAGAAAGATTCTCTGGTTCAAATTTGCACTCAGTCTCTCCTCCCTCTGAGCCTGAGGCCTGACAAGAATGACCAATGGCCGCTAATTCAACAGAGCGACTAGCCCAGTCAATCTTAGTCACGGTGAACCGAACCTGTATCTTCGGGTTTGAAAGGCTCGCCAACAGAATTGTCTTCAGAGTACTCTTTCTGTCTCTCATACTCAGAATATAAGCCAAAGACCGGTTTATAACAAAGCCGAGGGTGTCGCCCTCTCGTATGGGGACCCTATTGAAAGGGACAAGGAGATCCTGGTTTTTAATTGTACCAAAACTCGAATTCAAATCCTCAATGTAGAGCTCTTTATTCACTGCAATCAACCTAGCATGCTCTTTAGAAACGTGGGAATTTGTAAGGTACAAGTTTGAGATTTTTGCAGCCCGCTCTTGCATCCGGATAGACGCTCTCCCTATCAAAATGGGGCTATCTGCAATGTCCACCTCCCGTTTCAGGAGGCAGGTCAAATCACAGCTTTCTTTTTCTCCCATTGAGCTGCAGCTTTGAAATTACAGTAAAAGTTAAAAATCAGAAATACTCCAGGTGGCAATTTGAAAGTGTGGCTCTTTCTGAAGCCCAAAGAAAAATGCCCAAAAAAAAATCAGTATCAAAAGCAAAGAACTATTCCTAGTGCAAACTTAGCCTTCTTCGTATGTGTAAACTATTGAAGAGTTATATTAGCACACAAGTTTCAGTTTCTTTAATGTTGTAAATGTAGTAGTAATCAGGGGCTACTTAAAGGTGGCGCGCCAGATAAGATAAGGGGCTATCGTGCTGCACACAGGGATTGCCACCGAGGCTCGAGTTCCGGGGATTTACTGCAATGCTCGAATTTCGACATGTTAGGCGAGGTCCATTCCGAGGTTCGGATTTTTCTTAAAACTCTAGAACCGGAGGTGGCATACTGCATATGTTGTTGAATGGGCGCTTAACGCCGAAATGGCCGTGGCTGCAAATTTACGCGCTCAGTGATTTAAATACGAATCTGCCGATTTCATAAATCCACCTCCTCTAAATTTTAACATACTTTGAATTTTCGTCTGTTTTGAATTAAAATTCAATGTTTGAGCCCTTTTCAGTCTGAAAGATTACTCAAAGGTTGGTGAAGCTTTTATCATGTCTGGTTAATCTTATTTTCTTCCACACCTATAATGTTGAAGAGTTAAGCTATATCTCTTCGAATCGTTGAAAAAACTTTCAGAATTTTGTGAAGAAATTTAATGCATTGTTTGATGTTTAAAATGGAAGCTTAGGAGCTAAAAAAAATGATGAAAAGTTGTTCTCTTTTTTGTCCAGACTGTCTTGTCATTCCGGTGATAGTACAATTCATATGGTCTGTTACAAAACTCTGTACATTAACTTTGATGCATGTTTTGAGAACAAACCAAGAAGCTCAAGATGTGCATGTTAACTTTGTGTGTCGCAAATGGCATTCGCAGTCAAAGTCAATTGTGGATGAATTCACAACTCGGCAATTTCATTGAATTGGCTAATCAGGTCGCTAGACAGTTGCTTCCCCATTGTTCAATTTCAAACATCTCATTATATTTTTACTGATATTCTACTGATATTTTCACTGATACCATGAATCCAAAGTCCAGAGTTTCACATAAACCTCAGCTTGTCTCCAAACTTGTCAACAGGCTCAAAGCTCGGCAACGGTCCTTAAGAAACTTAGCCCCTAAACTTATGCAAGACTACTTTTCTGGCCACCAGGCTGTTCAAGCAAAAAATCAATATGAATCGGTTCAGTCTCGAGCACATAATTATTTGAAGGTTGTCAACCCTGTTCCTATTCTTCAAGCAAAGAAGAACGCCTTTGATGCAATCAAGAGGAAGAACATTCATGAGTACAAGAAGGAGAAGTTAAGACAGCTTGTTGCCATTGTTCTAGACTACCAAGTATTTAGACTTGAGCAATCAAAAAAAAAGGCTTCCAAAATTGCTTTGGCCTTGTACTATAGAAAACTTAGCGTTGTGGAATTCTTACATCTGGTGGTTTGTGATATGCGAGAGGCTGCCACTGCAATTTACTAGTTCCGGCTTGTTTCAGATCTACTGTTTCATAAATGCACTAATTGTGCAAGGTGCTGCGTCAAATTTATTCTCTTATTCCAATTACTTCCATTAGCAAAGTCTCAGCTGAAAAACACAAAGCCTGCTTAGTTGTACAACTTCAGAAAATTTGTTCCACCAGTGGAAGGAATCTGGAGCCAGTTGAGTCGGTCATAATCCGCTGTGCCGTCAATCAAATGAAAAGCATACGCAAATCGAGACTTTTGCAGCACATTCTTCTCGGATTTGTGAAGGACCGAGTTGTGGATTAAAATCAAAGACCCTGCTTTGCACTCCACCAATTTGAATTCGGGAGTCTCCTCGGGCTCAGGAAGGTCATGCTCCACATCCAAAAAGTTGCAGCCTTTTCTTCCTTCTTCAATTCTTGCAAACCTTTTGGTAATGGGAACAGTTTTATGCGTTCCTGGGCTGTATGAAAGACACCCATTCAGAATTGTGCAGTCTTCCAAGGCAAACCAGTAGCCTAAAGCGGACTGAGGTTTAGTGAACAAAAATGTGGCATCAGTATGCGAAGGCACTTCGTTATCGCGTGCTTTTTCTTGTGTTTCTGCTTGTTCGTTGCCTCCAGCTTTGGGATTTTTGCAAATGAGCATGCTTTGGAGAATTCGAGGGTCCTCATACTTTAAATCACGAGCAATGTTCTTCACCCGTGACTTGAAAGTAACATTTTCGAATGTTTTGTTGTGCATGTGCAACCCATGCCCTATTTTGTTGATACACTTTTCTTTGGGGAACTTGAGATTGCCGTTGTCGTCGAAAGCATCTGTGTCGAAGAAAAAAGATACTTTGTCCGCCGAGTCGAAGAAGTATTGATCTCCAACATGGTCATTTTCGCCTGTTTTGAATTGGGTCCTGGGATGAGAGTTGACGTCCAAGTTGCCCAATAATTTGTGGGATTCGGCCATAATTTCGGCCACTTCGTCGGCGGTTAGAAAGTTGGGGATACAAAGTAAGCCCTCTTCATCGAACGTTTTGATTTGCTCGGAAGAAAGCCCTTCTTCGAATTCAGCCATCTGTGGTTGTTATTGATTGAGTTTCTTGAAAAAAGTTTGTCTTAATGAGAGTTTGTCTCAAGAAAAAGTCTTAAGAAAGTTTAAGAGAAAGTTGTTATATTTGAATGTGTTCAGAGTGTCTGATAAACATGTCTAAAATTTCTAGACGTGCGGCTCCTGCATACAGAGCCGTCATTATGCAGCTGAACCTCGGCTGGCAGCCAGACCAAATTTAAGCTAGTCCTGAAATCAAAATTAAAAGCGAAATTTGATTTTTGACTTTTGGAAAATCTTTCAATGGACTTATATCAATGGGCTTATTTCAAGGCACTATTTTCCCAATTTTTTGAGCTCTATGGTACGGAGTATCGGATATACAGTGCCGCAAAAACCCATACACAACCACATGCCAATGTCACCGCCATAATCTCCTATTTTTTTGGCTAATGGTCCCACAAAATATACTTGATTCATTCCAAGTACTGCTCCAACCACACCCACCAAAAACGATATGGCACATGCCCATCCTGCAGTGAGATTTTTTGGTTGGTTCCAATTACACCATTGATAAGGGGAATTATAGCACTCGGCCTTTTCAATTTCCAAAGATTTTGATGGATTATTCCTCTTATTTTTAAGAGAATTGTCATCTTCAACAGAATTGTCAGATTTTTCATCAACAGAACTGTCAAATTCTCGGTGATGCATGTGTCGAGTGAGCCTTGTTCTGAACAAAAGATTTTCCTCCAAAAGCAAGACAATATAAAGCGAGATCCAATATCCAAGCATTGGAAGCACATTGCCAAGGATTCCAGACAAATGGGATTTTCCAACTAGAGAAAGTATCAAGTATACACAGGAAATTAGAGCTGCCCAAAAACACCGTGGTATCAGGGCCATTTTCGAGTCAATGAGCTGAAATTGAAGCGCACTGGAATATGTGTTGATGATGGTGTTGCAAAGAAGAGATATGTACATCACCACCACGACGAATTTGCCAAATCCACCCCACGGCTTAAATGCTGCAGCAATAAGTCCTCCAATTCCTTGCTCATTATAAACAGTATTCCATGGCCCATACGAATAAGCTATTGTTCCGTTCAAAGTCCCCACAACGGCTGCAAAATTGGAAGGAATGGCAATTCCAAGAAAAGTCACCCAGAATATCTGATATCCAGGTGTTGTTTCAGGAAAGAGAATATAATAGTCGGAAGCACATGAGCCCCATGTTGCCGTCACCGAATAGGCCACGGCAAAAAAAGACAAGATCTGACCAGTTTGCGTGGATGACGACATTTGCAAGTCTCGAATCATTGTGTTGGCGTCACTAATGTAACTGATTTTTTTGCATGTGACCACATAAAAGAGCAAGATTGATACATTGGTTGGAATGGCAATTAACGTTTCGAACTTGAGAACCCACTGAATTCCAAAAATGCCAATAATGAAACTGCCCAAGAAGATGATGACAATTCCAATGGCCAAAGGCATATTTCCCAAAGCCAGAAGAACCTGGCCGCCCAAAACGCAATTCACTACCGACCATCCAATGCCGCCAATAATGCAAATAAGCGAGATGATCTTCACACCCCACACCCCGAAAAGAAACCGGGCCGTGACCATTTGTCGACAACCCGAAGAAGGACCCATGGTTGCGCAGTATGCAGGAACAAGGCATCCCAAGTTCAAAGCAATAAGACCACACACCAACAGCTGTTTTAGGTTCAAAGAGTACACGAGCGTCGGGAGGAAAAATGAAGACATGGTAGTGAGGCCACCGCAGCCAGCTAGCCAGAGCCCCAAAACATCTCGAAACTGTTTGAGAGTGCCATTGTTTTCACGTTCCGACGGAGAAACTCTTTCAATTCCGCGTGTTTCGATCCCCAAGGTGTCTAGCTTATAAGCGAGGATCAAGAATTTTGAGAAAAACGAAGGTTTTGGCGAAGACGCCGTCTTTACTAATACCTCCTCATCCTGGAGATTTTTGGGTGACAGCATGAGGAGCAAAAGCTACCTAAAGCTCGCCCGCAGGGTCTTTATACCAAGGCTTTTAATCACTCACATTGGCGATGTTTGAGCGCATGTCTTTAATGACTCAGAGTGAGTCTCTGTAAGCGCATGTTTTGCTGTGTGCAGGCATATGAAGTTGTGGGGTCAAAGTGGTCAAGCTACCAGCAGATTTCAAGTCTAGGGTCGGTAACTATTTACAAGGCGCATTTGAGAATATGATGCAAGCCTAATCTGCATCGGAAACACTGAGAGGTGCTATATCAGTGGATTTTTGGCTCATTTATAAGAGAGCAAAACCCGATCTTTTTGCTTTTTTATAAGAAAGCACGATCTCTTTGCTTACTTATAAAGGAAGCCTAACCAAGATTCCTTTCTGGCCTCTCTCTCAGCCTCAGGAACAAATGCATTGACATGTTTTCTGATCTTTTCAGCCCCTTCTTGTGCAGTCACCTCCCTCCCAATGACGTCCACAAATTGGCCCTCCGAATCCATGAGGTAAAAGAAAATGGAATGGTCCACCAAATAGTCCTGGCCAGGCTTCACATCAGGAGGCGTGGAAAAGTACACTCTGTACTTCTTGCATACACTCTTCACTGCCTCGTATGTTCCAGTGAGGCCAATAATAGATGAGTGGAAATCAGTCAAGTAGAGCTTGATGATGTCTGGAGTATCACGAGCCGGATCGCACGTGATGAAAAGGGGCTGCAACTCGATATCATCCTTCTTCTTGAGCTCCTCGAGCATATCGCCAAGCTTGTCTAATTCATCGGGGCAAACATCTGGGCAGTGGGTGAAGCCAAAGTACACTATGGAAAACTTCTTGTTGTCGTTTTTCAAGTTTTCCTGTGTAAAAGGCTCTCCGTGGTGGTCTATTAAGGAGAAGTTTCCGCCAATAAGGGGCTTTCCCATTCCTCTTTTGCTCTCGACTTCTTTTTGGAGACGCAACTTTTCCTTTTCAACGGAGAACCAATATGTGAAACCGCCACCGGCAGCCAATAAAAGAATGACCGCTTTCCACGAGGCAAATTCGATTCCCGAGCTCAGCGCAAATTTCTTGGGGGACAGCGTGCCGCCAATAGCGACTCTACTCAAGGGTCTTTTTGGAATGGCTGCAAGGTCTGGAATAGCTTCCTTGTTTTGGGCCGATGTATCATGAGAGCCATTTTTGGATAACTTTTCGGTTTTTTTCAGCTCTTCACTGAATGTTTTTTTTGCATTCAAACTTCTAAAGGATCCATGCAAAGCACGAACAGTGGATGTTTGGAAATGCCGGCTAAAACGAAGCATTATATATTGAGTGAAGTAATGTGAGTTGAATGATGAAGTATTGTGAGTGGAATGATTTACTGCTTCGCGTGGTGGTGGATGCAGGAAAACCGGTACATCCGTACATCACCATCAGACATGATCAAATCGCTATCTGAACCATCACTGATTCGCCACAATATGGACAAAATCAACAAGCTAGTTGAATGGGCAAAATTAAACGGAGCTCATATTTCCAAAGACATCACTTTTAAGGAAATAGCCAAGTCCAACTATGGCGCTTATACTGATGCATCGGAGCCCAGCAAAATAAGTGTACCAGCACTGATCATCATGCGTCTTTCCAACGGTGCTGAGAGTTTTGGTGTGGGCATTGAAGCAGCCAAAACAACGCAAAACGTCAATGCCATATTTAAGTTGTTTTTGGCCCGGGAAAGACAAAACCCCAAGTCGTTCTTCCGCCCGTACCTTGATACATTGCCAACGGCGCTGCAAATCAATAGCCCTTATGTGTGGCTGCAAGACGATAAAAAGCTTCTTCAAGGTACAAACTTGGGCAGTTCTCTCCGAGAGAATATTCAACTTTTGGTGGCCGAATGGTGGCTGGCTCTCGAAGTGCTTCCCAAAGAAACTTCCCTTCCACAAGACCACCACATGAATATGAAGTTCTACTACGAGTCCAAATTTTACGATGATGCTCAGCTTCATGAATACTTTGTCGGACAAAACCCCGAAAACTGGACTTCTTTCGCCGCATACTTGTGGGCGTCTATGATTGTCAAATCTCGTGCTTTTCCCAGCGCCCTTTTAAGTTCCACTCACGAAATAGATACTTGCCAAGAAGACGTGGTAATGTTACTTCCTGTGGTGGATTTGCTTAATCATGATCCCAAAGCTGATGTGACATGGGCAGAAGCTGAAAATGGCTTTGAATTCTCTTGTACAGGCAACCAAGAAAAGCTTCCAGGAGAGCTCTTCAACAACTACGGTCTCAAAGGGAACGAAGAGCTTCTTTTGGCATACGGGTTCTGTCTTGCCGACAATGCCGCCGACAATGTTGCTTTGAAAATCAAAATCCCGGCCCAGATGTTGCCGACGCTCGAACGCCATGTGGAGCTTCCCAAATTGTCTGATTATACTACGTCGGTGGTATCCAGTGGCTCGTCCACAGCAGACGCAACTTCCGATGGTCTTTTGTTCTTTATTACCAAATCACACGTTCCTGAAAACCTTGTACAGGTATTTCTGTGGCTTGTCAGAAATCTGTGGGACGGTGATGGCTTAAGTTTACGCATGCAACTTAGCGGCTTGAACTATCTCAGACAGGCCATTGAATCCAAGTCTGCAATGATCAAAACAACCGATACTTCCGCAAGCAGCAACTCCAAAACGCTCAATGTGTATCTTGAAGGCCAGAAAAAGGTACTCCAGAGCGCCGTTTCGTGGATTAAGCACCGTGAAGCAGAGATTTTGTCTGCTCACAAGTCAGAGGTGTTGACGCTAAAGGCGGTTTATAAAAAGGACGTCAGATTTGCGCAATCTCTTTTGGTGACCATGGGGATCAGCTCCTATGCAGATATTGTGGCCCAGGATCTGATGGATCAGGTTTGGCTTCTATACTTGATCCGGTGCTTCAACCTGCAGGAATACGCTGATGAAGAAGACGTGTATCTTCCCGAATGGGTCACAGACAGCTTCAAGCGCATGGATAGTGAAACAGAGGTTGACGCTGCAGAGGTAGTACGGTTTCAGGGAATCTATGAAGGCTTGATTCTTCCAATGAACGCAGCCGTGCCGGAGATATACAACCAAGGAAAATGGACGGTCCGTGAGCTTATAGTAAGCTCGAGAGTGATGGATACAATCGGTTTTGTTCGGGGGAAAAACCAGGAGTGCATTTTGGTCAGGCCGCCACTAAAATCTGATTAATCAGTGATCACTGAATCTGATGATCATTTTACCGTGTGCTTCCAACATCCGAATCGGAATACATTGAAATTTAGAACTTTACAATATAGCTGTTTTGTTTGATTAGTATAGTGGTTCGTTACAGTTAATGTTTCATTTCAGTTAATGTTTCATTTCGGTTAATGTTTCGTTAATAAATGTTGGTTTATAATTGATACCATAATATTATCAATACAGTTAATCTTCGATAAGACCGTTGTTTATCAATCTCGTTATTGTAATTATACTGGTTCTCTACGGAGTCTCGATTCTGTCTTCTTCATGTTCTATGTAGTGTTTACTCTTCCTTGATACCTCCTGCTCCAGCAACCTCAGCAGCCTCCACAGAAGCCTTGTCGGTCTTGACATCAGAAGAAGCACCCTGCAAGGCCTGCAAGAAACCTGGGGCAGCCTTGAATGGTCTCTTGAGGTCGCCCGATGCAGGAGAGCCCCACAAGTGGATCTTCACAATGTTGGTCTCCAAAGCAGACTTGACAGAGGAGATAGACTGCATGAACAATGGGTTGGTGTACTTCATGTACAAGTGCATGAAACCCATCATAGCCAAAGAGGTGAAAATACCCTTGATTTGCGAGTCGATCTGGCCCAAGTCGTACTCCTTCACAGTAGTGACAACAGCCTTAGGCTCGGACAGGCCTCCCATAGGGTTAGCAGGCTCCACGTACTTCATGGTAGTCAAGTCGTTCTTTTGGTTGATCTTGAACTTGACGTACATGCACACACCAAAGACAATCAACTGGCATGCAATGTACCCGATCCGCACGTACATGAGAATGTCGGGGTTCTCGAGGTCGATACGACGAGACAACTGCATCATGATCAACATGAGTCCGAGGTTGGAAACGGCGGGATTCATCTTGGGATAATTTGGTAACGGAGGCGTTAATTTTCACCGAAAATTGTTGGCTTCGATAAGCGCGCGGAGGTGTCCGGTTACCCGCACGCACTAACGTGTACGTGTTTGGTGCATTCGCTCACGTGACGCGCTCTTTGCTGCAGCACCAACGGCAAAATGGTCTGCCCGATTAAATGAAGACCCTGTATCTCCGACATTTCAATCTCTTCTTTGGGAGTTTTTATGGCGGGATTTTTATCAACTCATCATGAATTCTTCCAAGTCTTATCGTAAACTTTTTGGTCCTCCAACTCTTATCTCTCCCCTATCGTCAACTCTTTAGAACTTCTGATCTTCTCAACTTAACTGAATTCTTTCGACTCTCTCTTTTATTTACGTCAACTGACTTCTTCATTTTCTTCTTCATCGTTCAATGGATTCTGCTTTCCCATCTCTTGATCAGCGATCGGCTCTTTCGAGCTTAAAATCTTTGCTCTTCATCCTCTCTTATGTCTCCAAACTCCCAGCATCCCAATCTGTCGTTCATAGCCTTCTTTTGTGCATTTTTGAGGTTCTCCACATACTCCTTCACATGTGCCGTGTCTTTCTCGTCCACAATACCATAACCTTCGCTGACAAGCTGCTTGTTAATGGTGTACTCTGGATCCTGAAGAGACTGCTCAGAGTCGTACAAAACTGCGTCGTATTCAACACCTGCAGCTCGGGATGGAAGACCACCAATCACCAATTTTTTGTCAAAGGTCAAGTCCTCGAGCAAGAACAACGCATCGCTCAAGTAATCTTTTGGTTGCGATGGCGGGAAGCGAATGTTCTGCAAGCGACATGAATGGGCAAAAGGCTTCAACACATCCAATCCGAATTGCTTTGGCAACGCTCTCAACAGAGCTAACGTAACATGATCTGTGTTTCCGAAGTCCAAGTGTTGCACCTCAAATTTCTTGGACACTTTGTCGAAGTTTGTGACCTTGGCACGGTAGAACTTACCGTTTTCACTGAATTTTGCAGACACCAAGTCGTGCTTTTTGGGCGCCTTGGACAAGTTCACAGGCAAGTCCACAGAAGAGGTGCTGGCACTTGGGTTTTGCAAATGGAAGTCGTTAAATGCCTTCTTGAAAGATGCAAAGCTCGAGGCCGTCTTCTCATCTATCATATGGAAGGAAATGGTTTGATTTGGAGCAATATCCACAACCTCGATATCAAAGTATTTTGGCTTTGACGCTTCCAAGCTCAAACGACTCAATTCTTCGGCAGCATCAGCCTCGTTTTGTTTGGCGGCGGCTTCGTCATAGCCAGTCCAAAGACCCTTTTTCTCTGATTTGGCGGCATTCTCGGCGGTAACGAAGGCAGACTCGTGCGGGTTGTGAGAGGCAGCAAACTCATGAAGAGAGCACAAACCTTCCTTGAGCAATTCTACCTGGACAGGTTTGGCGGATGTTTCATTGGAGTATAAGTTTCCAACAAACCCGCCAATTTTGTCTGTGTCGTAAATGTCAAACTCGATGTTTCTTTGCAAGTAGTTTTTGTTCATGTAGCGAAGACCGGCATCGTTGGTCTTGTCATTTGACAAGCCGCCAAGAATCAAGGTCAACTTGGTGCCCTCTCTTGGACTATACAACTTGACTCTGTTAACAGCAGAGACAAATTCCACATAGTAACCCGAAATTCTGCCCTTCTTTTGGAAGCCGTTGAAGAAGCTCTTGGCCTTGGTTAAGTTTTCGGAAGCATTCACAATACGAGCGCCAATAGTCAAGATCTTTGAAATGTCGCCCGAATAGTAGAGTCCATTCTTGGCTTCTTTTTTCTGCACCTCCTCCAACTCGATCAAACGGTCCCAATTGGAGGATCTTTCATGAGAGGTTTGCTTGTTGTGTTTGATGACAGTGGCCAAGCCCTTGGACACTATTTGCTCGGCCAAGTCGTGACCAGCAATTTGCAAGGACACCAAAAAGCGAGAGTCCAAGTTCAAGTCTTTGTTGGCGGCTCTGAAGCCGTCCACGTACATGGAGGCGCTCTTGCCAATGGCGCTCAAGCGGGTGAATTCTTTGGCCATCTGCACCAACGCAGCCTGGTGTTGGCTGTTGCTGGTGACCGTGGTGTCGTTGGGCTTGGGGCCTCTCAAAGACGCCAATTGCACAGTGATTTCTTCGCCAGAAGGCAACTGCACATTGAGCGTTTCTGCAGTGATGACTTTGGTCACCACAACCGGAGCAGTTGATCCCGGGCGGATGGTCTTCAGCGACACCTTCTCGGAGGCAGGCTTGGGGAGGCCCTTGGCGGAAGCTGCAGCCGAAGCCGTAGCATAGAGTCCTTTGGCCAAGCCCTTGGCCTGGAGCTCTGCCTTCCTGTAACCAGACATGACGACGGAGCCAAGCATGCTAGACTGCCAGTCGACAACCTCGGCCAAGCCGTTCTCCAACAACTTCTCGTGGATATTGTTCCCCGACGGATGCTCAATAAGCACAAGCGGCAAGCCAGCCTGGTTTTCACCCACCACGCGGATCTTCACATTTGTCTTGGACATCAACAAATGGTCCTCCACATACTTTTTGGCCTCGTGAGCCACCGTCAAAGCACCACCCTCGGCATCCGTTCTCGGGCACTTGACTCCGGCCAACACCATTGGCTGCAGCACATACGAGTGGTCACTCACCAAAAGACGAGCCACAATGCGGTCGCCCGAGATCACCTTCTCCACCACAGCCTCCAAAGGTGCCTTTTGCGACCGCTGCACAATCTCGTCCAGCAACGGAACCAATTGCGGTTCTTGGAAATCCGCGGCCCACACACCCAAGCCCTTTTTCTGCGCACTTTCTTGTTCGCCCCTGAGTTTTTCGATCAACACCTCCTCATTCTCAGAATCAGCCCTTAAGTTGTCCTTTAACTTGACATACCCACGCGCCGTTAAGTATTCAATCAAGGAGGAGAAAATGGGGGCCAGAATATCACCAAATTCCTTGCCGGTAGGCAATTTGAATAACACTTTGAATTTGATTTCTTTTCCAATTGCCAACTGCCTCAAAAAGTCCCGGGCCAAGTACGAATCTCCACGAACATACTGAAGCGTCAATGTTCTTTCTGGCGCCGGCACCTGAGACGATTTGCTGGGCACCAAAACGACGGTGTCGCCACTCAAGACATTTTTGATTTTTGCAGAAAGAGACATTATGAAAGTGTTTTTGTTTTGCAGGAAAAGAAAGTGTTTGAAAGTGTTTGAAAAGTGGATGGGTGATTTGGCTGTAAAA
Source organism: Metschnikowia kipukae (assembly GCA_002370135.1). Taxonomy (NCBI): domain Eukaryota; kingdom Fungi; phylum Ascomycota; class Pichiomycetes; order Serinales; family Metschnikowiaceae; genus Metschnikowia; species Metschnikowia kipukae. The sequence continues at coordinate 840,740 of NKZJ01000102.1, forward strand.
AAGCCGCGAGTGACGTGGAGCCAAAGGTCGTGGGGGTGCGACATTTTGGCACCAAAAGTGCTTATTTACAATCTTGAGACAATCCGGGAGAGATAATCCGGTATCATCAATTCCGACTCAGACTTCCGGTATCATCAATTCCGACTTCCGGTATCATCAATTCCGACCAATTCATCAATCATTCAAATCATCAATTATTCAATTCCGACTCGAACAGGTATCATCAATCCGACTCAGACTTCCGGTATCAATTATTCAATCATTTCCTTATCAATTCTTCTTATTGACCCTCATTCCGTCGCTCAACCTTCGTTTCCTCGCTTGTCCAAACATAATCTACTGATATGGCCAGGTCTACTGCACAAAAAAGACTCTTGAAAGAGTACCAACAACTCACACGAGACCCACCGCCCGGAATTGTCGCCGGTCCTGTCTCCGAAAATAACCTTTTCGAATGGGATTGTCTATTGGAAGGACCTTCGGATACGCCCTACGAAAACGGCGTGTTTAGTGCCGTTTTCAAGTTTCCTCAAGATTATCCGCTTGCACCTCCATCGCTCACGTTCGACCCCCCTCTTCTCCACCCAAATATCTATGCCGACGGCAATGTGTGCATTAGTATTTTACATCCGCCCGGAGAAGATCCCAACCAGTATGAACGGCCCGAAGAGCGGTGGTCTCCGGTACAAAGCATCGAAAAAATCCTCTTGAGTGTGATTTCCATGTTGGCCGAGCCCAATCCGGAAAGCGGGGCCAATATTGACGCTTGCAAGTTGTGGCGTGACGATCGGGCCTCGTTTGATCGTCAAGTGAGAGCCCATGTTCGGAGAACTTTGGGCTTGTAGCTGATTACGTAGCACTAATAGATATTTCTGTGTAGCCTACGGGCTTTACGGCATCGCCGATCAATAACCTTGAAGCAGGCACTTGATATTCGATCATGGGAATTTACAGTTCTGATAACTGGTACTGATAACTGGTACTGATAACTGGTACTGATAACTGGTTCTGATAACTAAAGGTATTATGTATTTCGAGTATTGAATATTTCAGGTATTGAAGACTTCACGTATTGAATACTTCAGAAACTGAATACTTCATGAACTGGATACTTTATGTACTGAATATTTATGGTATTGAAATCAAGTTGGGTATCAAATCCTTCAATATAAAGTCCACCGATATCCAGTGCCAGGTGATCTGGGTCACGTGCCCACGCGGCCCTGATATCAGTCCAACAACATAATCCTAGTATGACACAATGAAGCAATGCAAAGTGTGTGTCATTGGTTCAGGCGTTTCCGGGCTCAAAGCAGCCAATGACCTTGTTTCTGCTGGAATCAAATCCTCGGAAATCGTCATTCTCGAGGCCCAGAACACCATTGGCGGCCGAATCAAAACCATCAATTCCGGCCCTCACCACTATGACCTCGGAGCGCTGTGGTTCCACGATTCACTCACCAATTCTGTTCTTCATGAAAACTTGCAGGACGGCACATTGGTGCCCTCGGATGGTTACTTTGACGATATGGAACCCCGGGTTTATTCGGATTCCGGTCTTCTCGATGCACGTGCCTTGAAACTCGAGCAGATCCGGCTCGACATCGAAACGTTCATCGAAATCCACTACGCTTCAGCGACAGAAGTGGCCGACGTGTCGTTGGAGGCCATTGTGCAGGACTACTTGGCCAAACACGGAGCCCTTTTGCAGCCAGAGCAGCGCCAGTATTGTCTTCACGTGATGCGGTACTTGGAATTGTGGTACGGCATTTCCAGCGACCATATCAGTGCCAAATATGCGGTCATGAGCCATCAGGGCCGCAATTTGTACAACCGCAAGGGATTTTCCTTTCTAATCGAGAAACTCCTGGAAAATGTCCGTGTTCATTTGCGGCAGCCGGTTTGCCGTATCGAACGAGGCCACGGCGACTCGAGAAATGTCGTCCACACCACAGCAGGGCTTGCATTTGCCGCCGACTACGTGGTTGTGACCGTGCCACACTCGATTTTGGCCTTGCCTCCTGCACACGAGTACGGAATCACCTGGCTGCCGCCGCTCCCTCGGCCTTTGACAGATGCCATTGGCGGGGTTCATTTTGGTGCTTTGGGAAAAGTGATCTTGGAGTTTGATCGTGTTTGGTGGCCGGAAAACGAAGACCGCATGGAGATTTTGGCCCGGTGTATGCCGCAGGATATTGCCAATCCACAGCCGTTTGAATACCCGTTGGCGGTTGTGAACCAGATGCCGATTTGCGGGGCCAAAAGTTTGGTTTGTCTTATCCAATCACCGCTTACAGACTATTTGGAAGCACATCCCGAGCGGGCGTGGGAGTACTTGAAGCCTATGGTGACGAAGATCCAAGAAAAAGAGCCGTGTGACCCAAAAAACGTGATTGTCACCGATTGGACCGCTAATCCATATATCCGAGGCCTGTATACGGCGTTGCACGTGGGAGACGACCCCAGCAGTGCTTTGGTGCATCTCTGTGGCGAGTATGACATGTGTGGCTTGGGTGCTACTCTGACGATTCGCTTTGCAGGAGAACACACCATTGCTGATGGTGCAGGATGTGTACATGGAGCATACGATAGTGGTTTGCGGGCGGCCCGATGGATATTGGGGGATATTAAAGAAAAAACCGATCAGTCAAAATCAGTGAATAAGGGAATGATTTAGCAGTCAAAATCAGCGAAGAAGAAACTGAACCAGTCAAAGTCAGCAAAATGGGAATATTCATCAACTGAACCAGTCAAAGTCAGCAAATATGGGAATATTTACCATTTTAAACCAGAAGCAGGAGAACTATACCCAACAAGAAGAAAACCACCAGCCTATTCCGCAAATAAGGAAATGAAGCAGCCAAATGCAACGAAATTGATCGGATATTTGATTTCAGAATACATTAAGTCAATGACAACACATTAAGTCAATGACAACACATTAAGTCAATCACTTAGGACATGGATATCAGACTGGATACGAAGATTAAAAATAAAATACAGAATTGAATAAGAGTTTAATAACTCCGTATGGAGTAACAGAATGGAGAAGATGCTCAATGACTAGAGCGAAATATCAGAAAATTTCAGGGCAAACCTCTACAATGAATTGACATGAATACGCTGACTTGCATGACTTCATAAAGGCTCAGTCTACCATTACAAAACTATTATCCTCGACACTTCAAACGATAAAGTATCTGGAAGGTTGAGGTTTGGGCTTTTCTGCAGGATCTAGAACTGCATACAGCGGCGCGGAGAAGAGCAAAAATCTCAAGCAACAAGTCACTCCACCACCAAAATGGCCACACAATTCGACGCAGAGAACGCAGACAACCTCGAGGATATCGAGAAGCAATTTGCCGTCAAGGCAGTTGTGCAGGCAGAAACATACTGGAACCTCATCTCAAAAATCAAGGCTTCCTCGCTCAAATTGACCACGTACGACGACCAGATCTTCGACACCTTGATGGAAGACTTCCCCGAATTCAAAGACAAGAACAGCGTCGTGGAGATCCTGGAGGAGGAGATGAAGAGCGCCAAAGGAAAGGCCCGCTGGAGAGTGTTTTGCGAGAAGTTCAAGGAGATTGAAGACTACAACTTCGGAACGTTGTTGCGGACCAAGGCCAACGACGAGTACTCGCAGGAAAACACAATTTTCGCCGTCAGGATCCAATTCTACGCCATTGAAATCGCCAGAAACCGGTACGGCGTGAACGACTGGGCGCTGGGCAACTAGCGGGTCACGTGCGCGGCGGCACCCGGGCGCGGGCACGTGACGTGTAACATTTACATAGACCATAAACATTTCTCAATACCAACACACCATGAACGCCCCCAAAAAGCACGCCGGCGGCCTGGGTCCGGCCCCAAATTCGTCGATCTATGCAAATAATACAGGCGGTCAAGGAGCCCCTGCAGCGGCAGCTTCAAACGCGCCACTTTTGGCCAATTACACACTTCCGGGGGTGATCAGCTACTTGACCTCGGAATTCACCAATTTGGAGCGGTTTAAGATTATTACCAATCTCGAGAAGTCGGAAATGAAGTATAAGATTCAGCAGCTTACGAGCGAATTGAATACTGTACGATATTTGAATGAAAAGCAGGCGGTTCGTATCAAGGAATTGGAAGCACGTTGTGAGGATTTAGGGGTGGGTAATTTAAATCTTGAGGGTGATTTGAAACATGATTTGAAACATGATTTGGAACATGATTTGGAACACGATTTGAAACATGATTTGGAACTGGATGTGAAACTGGATGTGAAACTGGATGTGAAACTGGATGTGAAACATGGTCTGAACCTGGATCATGATCTGAAACATGATCTGAACCTGGATCTGAAACATAATATGGAACATACAAAATTGAACATTCTGAACCCAAATCCCGAAGTTCCCTACATTGATTTGGAGTCCGTCAGAGACGCCCGAAAATCACTCAACGAGTCGATCCGTGAAATCATCGACCTTCTCCGTCCTCCCCTGAGTGGCGTGGAATCACAACTGCGTCCTGCCGACTTCTCCTACTCGGAACTCTTGGACACCTCTGACAGCTTCCTGTTTGACACGACTGCTCGTGAACATGCTCAAAATCTCTTTGAAAGGTATACGTTAAAAAGTGAAGACACAACAGAAAATACGGCCGAAAAAACCACCCTCGAAGAAGAGGTGCAACCACGCCAAACTAGCGCCTCTGAAAGCGTGGCCGACGAAAGTGACGCCGAAACAGTGGTGGAAGAATCGGCTCAGTAGGCATGGTGCACGGGTGCGGCGGGCATCGGGTGGTGCACGGGTGCACGCCCTTTATCAGTGCAATTTTTCCTCGCACGTATCACCATCACCACAATGTCCAAAAAGCAGTCGTTTGAGGACTTTTTGAAGCTGCAGAAGCTGCAGCTGCCGCTGCCACGTGGTTATGGCTACCAGCCTGAAAATTTCCAGGGCCAGTACCAGAATTACCAAGGCCAGTACCAAAACCAATACCAAAACCAATACCAAAACCAATACCAATACCAATACCAATACCAAAATGGGTATGCAGCAGACGGGACCTTCAGCCCCCAATTCGGCTACCTGAACACCGGCACCCCCGGTCTCGAGTCTACTGTCGCCAGTGGTTCCGCCACTCCAATGACTCCTTCTGGATCTTCTGTCTCCGTCTCTTCCCTTAACACAGCACTCAAGAAATTGGCCGTTGACTCGCCGATCCAGGGTCATTTGGAGCAAATCCAAACATACTCCAAGGCTTCAGATGTCAAAAAATGTGCTGAGGAAATCGCCGAAATCATCATACAGCAGCCATCAATGCAGGTGGTGGAGGAATGGCGTCTTCTCGACGTGGTCAAGTCGTTTTCCAAGCCCAAGAACCCGCCAGTCGTGCGTGAGGCCGGCTTGGTGATTGTCCAGCAGATTGCCTTGAAATTGGGCGGCCAGACTCCCAAGGAGTGTCACGTGACCCAGTTCTTCTCCTCCGTGTTGGACTTTTTCGCCGACAAAGACAAGAACATCATCCGTGCCGCCAAGCAGACCGTGGACGTGTTGTACGGCACGTTCCCCGTGCAAGCATTGGGTTCTGTGGTGATTGACGAGCTTTTGGTTTACTTGGCTTCCTCTGCCAAATGGAACGCCAAGGTTGCTGCCTTACTGACCTTCGACAAGTTGATCGATGAGGTGCCTGCTGATTTGTTGGAGATTAAGTTCAAGACCACCGTGCCTGTGTTGACCGATTTAGCCACGGACTTTAAGCCGGAGTTGGCCTCGCAGGGCTTGAAAACCCTCAAGAAGTTTGTCAAGGTTTTGGACAACTTGGACTTACAGAACAAGTACGACTTGATTGTGGACACCTTGGCCAACCCCAAGAAGGTCACCGAGTGTATCAAGAACTTGTCTTCGGTGACGTTTGTTGCCGAGGTCACCGAGCCAGTGTTGTCCTTGTTGGTGCCCATTTTGGACAAGTCCTTGAAGATGTCCTCCTCTTCCAATGACCAGTTGAGACAGACCGTCACCGTCACGGAGAACTTGACTCGCTTGGTCAACAACAAGAGAGAAATCGAAAGCTACATCCCCATTTTGATGCCGGGTGTGGAGAAGGTGGTCAACAACGCGTCCTTGCCCGAGGTCAGAGACTTGGGTGCCAAGGCGTTGCAGGTGTTGCAGGATGCCAAGGACGAGCAGCTGGACGGCAAATTCCACGGCAGAATTCTGATTTCGCAAGCGGAGTCATTTTACTCCGCGGACTTGGGTGATGCCGACTTGGACTCGCTTGCTGCTGCTTTGCTCCAAGGTTCCTCCGAAAAAACATACCTCGCTACAATTTTGCAGACCGACGCTAATGTCAACGATTGGAAGCGTTTGGAAGAGTACTTGGGCATGGTGACCGACGTGTCTACGCTCAAAGACTTTTCTACCGAGACCAAGCAAAATTACGTCAAGCAGGTGCTCCACAATATCAAGGCCTTGTTCAACTCCAACAACAAGCAAGCCGAGGAGCTCGATGAGGGCGCCGTCGAGATTGTCAACGCTGACTTTTCTTTGGCCTACGGTTCCAGAATGTTGTTGAACAAGACCACTTTGCGTTTGTTGAAGGGCCACCGTTATGGTTTGTGTGGAAGAAACGGTGCTGGAAAGTCCACCTTGATGAGGGCCATTTCCAAGGGTCAATTGGAGGGTTTCCCGTCTCCAGACGAGTTGCGCACGTGCTTTGTCGAGCACAGGTTGCAGGGTGAGGAAGGAGACATGGACTTGGTGAGCTTCATTGCCTCGGATCCTGAGTTGAAGCACGTCAGCAGAGACGACATCTCCAGCGCCTTGACACTGGTTGGCTTCCCAGACGAGAGATTGGCTCAGAACGTGGGCTCCTTGTCGGGAGGATGGAAGATGAAGTTGGAGTTGGCCCGTGCCATGTTGATGAAGGCAGACATCTTGCTTTTGGATGAACCTACCAATCACTTGGATGTTGCCAACGTGAAGTGGTTGGAAAACTACTTGGTGGAGAACACTCAAATCACCTCCTTGATCGTTTCCCACGACTCTGGTTTCTTAGATGCCGTGTGCACGGATATCATCCACTACGAGAACAAAAAATTGGCCTACTACAAAGGAAACTTGTCTGAGTTTGTCAAGGTGAAGCCTGAGGGCAAGTCCTACTACACATTGAGCGACTCCATCGTCAAGATGGCGTTCCCTCCCCCGGGAATCTTGTCGGGAGTCAAGTCGAACACACGTGCCATTGCACGTATGAACAACGTGACTTTTGCGTACCCAGGAGCACCCAAGCCTTCTTTAAGGAACGTGTCATGCAGCTTGACGTTATCATCACGTGTGGGAATTGTCGGACCAAACGGTGCCGGTAAATCTACTTTGATCAAGTTGTTGACCGGAGAAACCATTCCAAACGAGGGCAAGGTCGAAAAGCATCCAAACTTGAGAATCGGCTACATTGCCCAACATGCATTACAACATGTGGAACAGCATAAGGAAAAGACCGCCAACCAGTACCTTCAGTGGCGTTACAGATTTGGAGACGACCGTGAGGTGTTGTTGAAGGAGTCTCGTAAGATTTCTGATGAGGAGAAGGAAATCATGCAAAAGATGATCGACACTGGAGAGGGCCAGGGCCCCAGACAAATCGAGGCACTTGTCGGTAGACAAAAGTTGAAGAAGTCGTTCCAATACGAGATCAAGTGGAAGAACTTCTTGCCCAAGTTCAACTCGTGGATCTCTCGTGAGTCCTTGATTGAGCAAGGCTTCTCCAAGTTGGTGCAGAAATTCGATGACCACGAGGCCTCCAGGGAAGGTTTGGGCTACAGAGAATTGACTCCGCCAGTGATCAGAAAGCACTTTGAGGATGTTGGTTTGGATGGAGATATTGCCGACCACACTCCTATGGGCTCGTTGTCTGGAGGACAGTTGGTGAAGGTTGTCATTGCCGGAGCCATGTGGAACAACCCACATTTGCTCGTTCTTGATGAGCCCACCAATTACTTGGACAGAGACTCCTTGGGAGGCTTGGCCGTGGCCATCCGTGATTGGAGCGGAGGAGTGGTGATGATTTCCCACAACAACGAGTTTGTGGGTGCATTGTGCCCCGAGCAATGGCACGTGGAGAACGGAGAGGTTGTTCAAAAGGGTACTGCTGTTGTGGACGCGTCGAGATTTGCCGATGGCGGAGAGTCTGCCGAGGGATCACCTGCTCCTACTGCTGCGCCAGTGAAGAAGAGAGCCGACGATGATGACTCTCCTGCTAACATTAAGGTCCGCACTAGAAAGGTGAAGATGACTAGAAATGAGAAGAAGTTACAAGCGGAAAGAAGACGGTTGCGTCACATCGAATGGTTGAGCAGTCCAAAGGGTACTCCCAAGCCGGTGGACACCGACGACGAGGAGTAGTTGGAGCGAGATAAAAGAAGATTTGACATTGAATAATATATGGCTTGAATTGTAACGTGTAAACCAAAGGAACTGCAAACCAGGCGTGCTTAGGGGGGACGGGTGTCACTGAAGCCAGGCGTGTCACGTGTTGTATCACGTGCCGTATCACGTGTTCGCGGCACGAAGGCGAACTCTCAAACTCCCACTCCAATCCAACTACACACGACATGGCAGACCGGTATTCGTTTTCGTTGACGACCTTCTCGCCAAGGTATGTATATATTCCCAATCCATGCATGCATATTACTAACCGAAAGCGGCAAATTGGTCCAGATCGAGTACGCATTGAATGCCGTCAAGCAAGGAGTCACCACTATAGGCATAAAGTCCGACAGCGGCGTTGTTCTCGCCACCGAGAGAAAAGCAAACTCTTCTTTGGTCAAGCACGAGTGCAATTCCAAAGTTGAAATGATCACGCCAGACATTGCCATGACCTATTCCGGAATGGGCCCCGATTTCCGTGTTTTGGTAGACAGAGCCCGCAAGTTGGCCCACACAAATTACAAACGCATTTACAACGAGTATCCGCCGGTCAAGATCATGGTGCAGGAGTTGGCCAAGGTGATGCAAGAGCTGACGCAATCGGGAGGAATCCGGCCGTTTGGTGTGTCGCTATTGGTTGGCGGCTACGACCTGCACTCGGACAAATATCAGTTATACCAGGTGGATCCATCGGGAAGTTACTTTCCATGGAAAGCCACGGCGATTGGAAAAACGGCGGTTTCGGCCAAGACGTTTTTGGAGAAGCGGTGGAACGAGGACTTGGAGTTGGAGGATGTGATCCACGTGGCGCTTTTGGCGTTGAAGGAGTCGGTGGATGGAGAGTTGACTGGCGCCAACTTGGATATTTCCGTGATAAGTGAGCCGCAAGACCACTTGTTGGGCTTTAAGGGTACCAGTGACGTGGGGCCTCGTGTCAAGAACTTGACAGCGGAGGAGATAAATGACAGGCTAGATGCCTTGTGATTGAGTTGATGAATGACTTGATCTCCATAGCCGCAATAAAAGGTAATAGAAAGTAGTATGCTTCACTAGATGTGAACGAAATTTCAACTAAATGTCAACTATGTCATCACTCTAGTTTACCAGAGAGTAGTATATCATGACCTAGATACATATAATACTGAACAATCGTTACTAAACATAACTACGAAAACTTTCTTACTTCATTACTTCATTACTATCGTAAGACCTAAATGCAGTCCACTGCTTTATGTGAGTCCTTTAGCTCAATTAGCTTTGGTTAAAAAAGCATTCTATGAAAAAGTCACGTTTTATAATCTAGTGATTTGGTGAAATTCTTGCCTTTTATACTGTTTAGATACAGTAGCTGCAATGTTTCGGCCACAATCACAGAACCATTTATGGAATTTTCCAGTACTTCTCATTCACCAGTTTTCAGTATCCAGTTTCAATATCATGAAAATATCCGTCAAATATAACAAGCCATCGAATATTACAACTTATCATTATCATTCTCCACCAAATATTACAATCCATCATTATCATTCTTCATCATTATCATTCTTCATCATTATCATTCTCCATCATTATCATTCTCCATCATTATCATTCTCCATCATTATCATTCTCCATCATTATCATTCTCCATCATTATCATTATCCATCATTATCATTATCCTTAAATAATTTGTTCATCACATTCTCATATACATCATATCCATCAATCCATCTATCCATCAATATCTTCCATCACGTGGCTAATTATCATCAACATCAAAACATAACATATTTCAAAACAAAGCATTCACATTTCCTAAATGTGATCATCATCTTTTGCATCTGTCATTTGCAGCACTACTCAAAGTCGCATACTAAGTTACCAAGTCGCATACTGTCACATACTGTCGCATACTAAGTTACTAAGTCGCATACAAAGCCAAGTTACTAGTCGCATCGATGGCATCGCGCATCAAAAAAAATATCCTACACATCTTTCTCCACCAAAATGGCCAAAAAAAAGCAAAGATCCCAAAAAAGACGCCTGGAGAATAAGATCTTGGATGCTTTCCACCATGCGGAGCGGCAGGCCAATGGTTATGCTCTGGAAAGCGACGCAGGCAGCGATAATGACGAACACGCCATCCGTGACGGTATTATGGATGCCCGTCATTTAATGAAAGATTCCCACGGCGGCAAAAACGACCCGCTTACAGACGAGGAGTTGGATTCCGATGAGGCGTTTGGCTCCGGAGATGAGTACGACGTGATGGACTCCAAATTCTCTAATACGATTCGAGAGAAGCGCAAAAGAGCCAAAGAACGCAAAAAGCAGGGCCACGCCTCCGAGTCTTCCAGTGAAGATGAGGGCTACAACAGTATTGATGAGTCTCAGCTTGTGACATTGTCTGAGGCCTGGGATCTTGACGACAAGGACTTGGCATCTACAGATGGGCTGAAACTGAAGCTGAATGATTTGGTGCTTAACGATAACTGGGAAAGCGACTCTTCCGAGTCTGGTTCTGAATCTGGTTCTGACGAATCTGGTTCTGACGAATCTGGTTCTGACGAATCTGGTTCTGACTCGGAATCTGAAACAGATGAGGAGGAATTGCTTCGTGGCTCTGATGACGAAGAAATCGACCTTACTTCTACACGCCAAAAACTCGGCACCACCCTCTCAAAACCATCCCACAAAAAACTCGTCAGCGAAAAAAGAGATGAAAACGAGTTTGCACTCCCCGCAGGTGGCAAGAAGCTCAGCTTGGCTGAAATGATGGCCGGTGCTGATGCTAGCGTGGCTCCTCTTTTGGAGGTGGACCACTCCGACAAAGCGTCTCGTCCGGTGGCGGTGCCATTGCCCAAACGTGTGCAAGAAAGAAACGAGAGAAAGGTGGCTTACGACATGACCAAAGAGGAGCTCAACAAATGGAACGAGTCCGTCCGCACGCTACGGGATGCAGACCATCTCGAATTCCCGTTGAGCAAACCGGCCGAGGAAGACCAGGCGGACGTGGACGAAACAGAGGTTGCAGACCTTCAGTTTGTGGATGAAATTAAGCAGAAGAACGAGCTCGAGAATAAAGTGGAGGGGCTTTTGAGGGCGAGTGCTCTTCTTGATGAGAGCAACGAGCAGCGGTTTGAGCAGATCGAGGCCGCCAAGCTCTCCAAAGAAGACATGTTCCAAAGAACGCAAGAGTTGCGTCGGATGCGAGAGTTGATGTTCCGGGACGAACAACGGGCCAAGCGCATCAAGAAGATCAAGTCCAAGCAGTACCACAAGATCAAGAAGAGAGAGCGCTTGAGAGATGCTGAATTGGTTAACGAAGGCGATAGCGATTTGGAAGCTGGCGATGATGACCACGACATGAAGCGGGCCGAGGAGAGAATGTCCTTGCGCCACAAAACCCAGAGCAAGTGGGCTCGGAACATGATCAAATCCGGAATCACCAAGGATGCATCTACCAGGGCCGAGCTCGAGGAGATGTTGCGCTCCGGAGAGCGGTTGCGTGCTAAGAAGTTGGGTTACGCCGATGGAGAACAGAGCGACGAAAATGTGTCTGACATTGAACGGGACTATGCCAACGACGACGAAAGCAAAGAAGAAGAGGAGCGGGGCTTGCTAGGAAAAGGAGTGTTGGCCATGGATTTCATGAAACGAGCCGAAGAGAGAAAGAAAAAGGAGAACAAAAAAGAACTCGAGTTCATCCGGAACATGAGAGACGGCACGGGCATCGAAGAGTTTGAAAATAACGAAGCTGTGTCCATCAATCGCCTGGACAACCAGGGCAGACGGTCTTACTCGCAGAAAGTCAGTGCCGGGAAATCGGAAATGGAGCAGCTAGATGAGGAGATTCTACATGATTACCGTGACGACGAGGCTCTGAATTTGGTTACAAGAATGCAAGGCAAAACCCATCCGGAATCCGACAGTGAGCAGGCGAACGACGTTCATGTGAATGACGTTGAGGAGCAAGACGACTTTGGTGGTTTCAGCGACAAAGAAATTGGTGATGACGAGCCTTCGGAGGAAAACCCATGGTTGGCAGACGAGCAGCCGGTCAACAAGCTGAAGAAACTACACGTCGTGGACGAGAGTTCGTCGAAACTTTCCAAGGCCGCCAACAAAATCAATAAGCATTTGGAAAAGCGCCAGTCAAGCAAAACGCAAAAAAACCCCGACACTTTGGTGGATCTAGATAAGATGATGCACATGGGCGGCGACGTGATGGCTAGCGACGACGAACACAGCGATGACGATGGCGGCAACACTCGCATGTTCCGCCAAACGGAGCTCATCAAAGAAGCATTTGCTGGAGATGATGTGGTGAGTGAATTCCAGGCGGAAAAGAGAAAGCATGTTGAGGACGAAGGCGACAAAGAGGAGGACATGACTTTACCCGGATGGGGTGGATGGGGTGGTGCAGGAATCACCAAGAAGCCCAAGAAGAAGTTTGTCCGTAAGATCGACGGTGTGGCATCTGCAGACAAGAGAATGGACAAGAATTTGCAGAATGTGATTATTGACGAGCGGGTCAACAAGCGCAACTTGAAATACCAGTCGGCAGACGTGCCATTCCCGTTCGAGTCCAAGGAGCAATACGAGCGTTCGTTGCGGATGCCTATTGGAGAAGAGTGGGCGTCCCGAGCCACTTTCCAGAAATCCACACTTCCGAGGGTGTCGATCCGTCAAGGTGAGGTGATTGACCCAATGAAGGCGCCTTTCAAGTAGGCTGAAATGGGCTGCTGGAGAAACAAATGGTCTTGAGGCGCCTTATAAGTGAGGCTGAGAGATGGTCTTGAGGGCCATAAATCGAAGGATCTTTACTTTAAGCGTTACCGGCTTTTCATATACATAGGAACAAGAAACGAAGTTTAATCAGGCTAAATTTGTAGACGAATTCACTCTATAATTTTGCATCTGACAATTCTACACTCTGCATCTGATAACTATAACTCTGCATCTGATAACTATAACTCTGACAATTCTACAACTCTGCATCTGACAATTCTATAACTCTGCATCTGACAATTCTATAACTCTGCATCTGACATTTCTATAACTCTGCATCTGACAATTCTATAACATTCATAATGACTGACAAATAATATAAGACTTTGAAATTGAAAACAAGATTCATGGCCTACTCCTTCACAATGCCATTTCTGAGGGCCCAATCTTTGCCGCTCATAAACACTCCGTGAGGATCCATGTCCTTCCGAACCTCGGTATAAGTGTCGAGATCCTTTCCAAACCAGTCGTGCATAACTGGCTCAAAGCCCATCATGGAGTAGAAGCGCTTGCCGCCGTAAGAAAGCTGCTTTTCGATATCGGCATCGCTTTCGTGCTGACCGTGCAAGCCAATAAAGTTCTTGGCCCAATGAGGCTTTCCCTTGGCCTCGGTCATGATATTCTCAAACACCTGGTACCACTGATGAGTGGCCACATTAAAGCCAAACGGCCTGTACATGGTGGCGTTCACAAACATGGTCAACTGGTCGTTGCAGATCTTGGCCGGGTCTGGCTGGTGCACCTGCACGGGCGAGTTGTCCAAAAGGGGCCGGAAGTTGTTGCCCGGAATGGGCCCGGCGCTGAGCCGTGTTCTCTGCAGCAACCACAGCTGGCTCGGGTGCAAAGACTCGTTGCCATCATCATCCCGGAACGGCGTGTTGGAGTTGGTGACGTTGGAACAGCGCACTTCTATGGGGGCATGCACATAGTAGGCGCCCGAAGCGGCGGCTTCCTGGATGGCGGCATCCAACTTGGTCAAGGTCAGCACACCGGAGTTCAAAGGCGCCGACCACTCGTTGACAAACTGCAGGAACAAGCAGTCCATGTTCAAACCCTCCACAGAGTTCTGCACGGCAATGTCACCGGCACCCAAGGTCTCCACGTTGCCGTACTGCTGCTTGAAGACAAACTTCTCCACCCACGGCGTCAAGCGCGGCACCACATTGACCGAGAGCCAGAGCAAGGCCTCGTAGAAGGTACGCCCCAAAAAGGAGCCGTACCACGAAGAGCGGGGCGGAGATAACGCGTCGTCGGACTTAACCGCCCGCCACAACACGCAATTGCCGGAGTATGGGAACCACCAGCAGCGGATAAACTCGGAGTCGAGCCAGATCAGGTCCCACTCACGCAAAAGCGTCAGAAATTTGATGATCTCCTGGCGCAGCTTGATGGTGTAGCGGGGGACTGCACGCAAGGTCACCTGGGTAATGATACCGATTTTGCCGAGAGAAAGAAGCGCCGCCCGGAAGAGGTCGGGCTTTTCCACGGACGAACACGACACCACGCGGCCCTCGCCGTTGACCACCTCCAACGCCACCACCTGCTGGGAGACCAAGCCGTGGTACTGCAGAGAGCCGTGGGTGCCCGTAGAAATCAAGCCAGCAATGGACTGTTCGGAAATGGAGCCCAAGTTTTGAATGGCCAAATTGTTTTTCTTGAGGTAGTCGTTCAACTGATACACACGAGCACCGGCCTGGATGGTCAAGTCCACATACTTGACTTCGGAGCCCGAGCCGTCAGCACAGGGTCCCGAAAATGGCTCTTCCTTCAACACCTGGTCGAAATGGTCCAAATTGCAGAGCCATTCCGAGGTCATGGTCAAGTCCGAGGGCGAGTGGCCGGATCCCACGGTCATGATGGTTTTTCCGAGCTTACGGGCCTCATGCACCAATTGCTGGATCTGCTCGAGTGTGCGAGGCTGGAAGATAGCCTGTGGATAGCACCTGAACGTGCCTGCCCACGTGCGGTGCATTGTTTTTGTGGAGGCAAACGCTGCCACGGATTTGGGGACCATTTAAGTGGATGGAGAGTGATATTGGTGATTAGGGGGTTTGTATAGTGTTCAGTGGTGAGTTGGTGAGGTGCGGGTCTTATCTGCAGTATTGGATGTCCTGCACAGAGGCGCCCTCGGAATGGCCGGTTTTCGCGGCGGCGCCAATGGTTCTGGGGCCAGGAATGGTCTTTTGAGGATTTGAAAAGCACTTTGAGGACTGCCGGAAATTCACGGTGCCGCTAATGTTGCCAGATTATACCCAGCTGCCCTGTGGCGTCTTTTGCGCAGGGGGGCCAAAACTGCAGAGGTAGCGTGGTGTACGGGTGCGCGCCTCCAAATCCGGCCCGCGCGCATCTACACCAGAACAAGCGTTAAGTAGAAAGCGTAATATAACTAAAACACCAGTCTATTCAACAGAATCGTCTTTACATTAACACAATTGTTTTATTAACAGGATTGTCGTTTATTAACAGAATTGTCGTTTATTAACAGAATTGTCGTTTATTAACAGAATTGTCATAAGCCAAATCACATCAAATTCAATCCATTCATGTCTAGACGATCGGGACGAGCCAAACCCCACGAAAGCAGATCCAATACAGCCGGCGACGGCGAAGACGGGTCGCCCATTGAAGGCGACGAAGACGAAGTCACGCGGTGTGTCTGTGGGCAGGACGAAATCTCCGGCGTCAGCAAAGCTCTTCTGCAGCTTTTGTTCGACGAATACAGCATCAAAATCGACAACGGCCTCTTCATCCAGTGTGACAAGTGCTCAGTATGGCAGCACGGCTACTGTGTTGGCCTCTTTATTGATAAAGACGTGCCGGACAAATACTGGTGTGAAGAGTGCAAACCCGATCTCCACCGGGTCATAGACGATCCAGAGGACGGCCGCATGCGGACATTGTACCGGCCAGTGAACGACGAGAGAACACAGCTTGTGGCGTTTTCGGAAGGCGGCCACGTGACGGGCGACGAAAAGCGGCTTCGGACGGGCCGCAAGCCTTCCAGCGGCCTGGATTCTCGAGACTCCGATCCCGGAGGCGTGCCTGCCCGTCAGCTGCGCAAAGACCGCCGCAATAACGACGAGTTTGACGAGCAGATGCGACGGGCGCTTCGGGAGAGCGCCAAGTCATCGTCCTCGGCGGCGGCGGCCAGTGTGGCTGCCAATGCCGACCGAAAACGGCCCCAGGTGACGTCTGGCGACGACCACGACCATCTGCACTCCGAGGATCTGGCCGGCGAGCAATTTGACGAGGAAAAGGGCAAAAAGGACGCCAAACCGGCGCCGCGTCCCAAACGGTCCAAACCCTCCAAGTCTGCACGGGCCAGCTCCGCCAAATCTGGCAAGCCACAGCGGACGGGGCTGCCTTCCGCCGCCGATGCACAGAAATCGGCCGAGGCTGCGTCCAAAGAGCATCTTCTCAGCCAGCTGTCGAAACCGAGGTTTGTCAATGAGAAGCTGTCTATATACGACTTGAGGAAGCGGACGGGGGCGATTCTTGAATGGTTGGGGCGCTCGCAGATTGAGTTGGATGAGGAGCGGGCGACCAAGTTGGGTCAGGGCTCGGAGAATGGCCAGATCTTGACGCAGTTTGACGAGAATTTGAAATTGATGGAGAACTTGACCGAGAAGATTCTACTTTGGGAGCAGCGTTTTGGGAAATACGGGCCGTGATGTCTGTTCTTTCACGAACAACTGGTCCTTCACGAACAACTGGTCCTTGCATCACATAACAATCCCGGTCTTGCATCACGAAACAATCCGGCGCCGACCTCGTGTTAGGTTATGTACTATAAAACCCTTCTAAAGAAGGTCTCTAAGCTGAGCCCTCTGCCTTGTACGGTCTTGCGCCTCCGCCGGCTCGTTGACATCATCGCACAACCTGGCCAAGTAAGACGTACTATTCAATACCTTATCGCTTCCGATGATAAGATCAAGGTTGGGGTTGAGATTCGTCAACTCGTGCACCAAGCGAGACTCTTCGTAGGTGACGCCGCCTTTGAAATAAACAATGATCTCCTGTGCAGGAACTGACAGTAGGTTTTTGCCGTACTGGTTGGCCACGGAGTCCGGCACCAAAGTCGCCAAGCCAAAGGACTCCTGAAGCTTGGCCAAATCACGGCCGTCATCCGCGCTGCCGATCATAGCATTCAAGATTTCGTTGAGCTTGGGGATGTACTGCATGTAGATGTTATCACTTTTGGCCGCCTGGGCCTGCTGGTTGGAATTTGCGTTGAAGAGCGACTGGATCTTGATGCGGTTGCTGTTGAACAAGTTGCCGATGTTGTTGCTGGGCAGGCTTGCCGGAGCGGAGGCCAAAAAGTGCTTGTTTTTGGCCCATTTCTGGATGAGTTTGAACTGGGATTCCGTGGGCTGCGGCGACGTGGTGATGGGATCCGAGAGCTTCGTCACAAGAGAGTCGATTTCCGCCTTGTGGTCTGCATACTTGGCTATAAAGATCAAAAGCATCTTCACCTTGTGCACCGTGGGAATCTCGGAGTTGGACACTAAATCCATGGTTTTGGCCCGGATCACCGAAAAAGTCTCCAACCCGCAGAGAATGGTCTGCTGCAACTCGCCAATGAGCCAAAGGTTCTGGTCGGATATGCGCAGGTCAATGTCGCTGATGATATTCAAGTGCTTCAAGATGTTATAAGAAAGCTTCTTGTATTCCGGGAACCGCGTCAAAATGCGCTTGAGCTCGGTAAGATCCTGAGTTTTCAAGTTCTCAATCGATGACTGCTTAGTCTGTTTTTTGTACAGATCCACGTAGTTTTGGAACCGCTCCGTTAAATCTCCATAGTTGAAGTATTTTGTCTCGTGGAAAAACGCATCCAGCTGCTCAGAAAGATGGTAGTGCTCCGCCGGGCCCGAACTGCCCCGAGCCGTGATTTTGTTTTGCTCAATGCCAAGCAATTCGTGCATCATAGACTGATACGTCCATGGCATCACCAACGGCGTGACGGGATCGGCGGTCCGGTCCAAGATCACAAGAACTGGCGGCAAATCATTGTTCTTATTCAAATCATCGAAAAGGTTGTTGTTGGAGTTGGAGTTGATGTAATATAACGCCTCCGATGCTAGCCGTTTCAGCTCAAGCGACAGCGTGTCGTATTTGATCACGGGACACTTTTTGAGGCCCAAAAGCAAACTCAGGAGGCTGCAGCACTCGTCCACCACGGATCGGCTGCTTTTTGCCACCAGATATGAGTTTTCGTTCGAGCTGGCAACGTTGTCTTGTAAAACGAACAAGTTGTCGTTCAAAATAAGATAATCCAGGAAAACCTCCACCACCTGGTTAACCACCTCATGCACATCAGCCAGTGCCACTGCCTCCAAGTCTGTTTTGGCCACGGAATTGCTAAAAAAAACCTGGTAGTTGTTGTAATGGGGCGACTTTAACTCCTGGCACAAGTGCAGGAGCGACTGCTTGGTGGGCTTGATATATACTATGCAGTTGACGTGTTTCATGGGCGAGAGCTCATCGCTGTTGCCGATAAAACTGGTTAAAATCACGTCGTTCTGGAGTAATTGTGATTGGCTGTATGTCATGGATATGCCCGGCATAGTGTGCTGATCCAAAAGCAACACGCGGCCCTTGACTGCGGTGCCCAACGCCGTGTTGTTTTTGGCAAGAAAGAGCTTTTCAAAGTATTTTTCGGCAATGTGTTCGAGGCTGAGTGTATGCATAGTTGTGTGTGGAGTGTAAAACGTGGAGTTGATGTTGCGCCTGTGATGGTGTACGGGTGTGTAGATGCCAAGGGTTTTAAGGTAAAATGAAAGTATGGGTAAAGTGACTTCTGTGGTGACTTCTGTGGTGAATTCTGAATGAGTAATAGAAGGGTGCCTGAACGTGTACAATTGAGGAATCTCTTTACTATATTTTGTGGTATTGAAATAGATACACAAGTTATAGACATTTCGCAACCAAATTTTATTGATAATTAAAAAGATTCTTCTAAATAATATCGATTTTGGTCTTCAACCGTGATTTGCATCTATTCCATAGCCATGTTTTGTTTTGGTCAACGGGCGAAAGAGAACTTCATTTTGTAACTTCAACTTATTTAGTAGTTATCTGGTTGATTCTAAAGATGTGACTCCGTGGGATAGAAGCTCTTCAAGCTCCTGACTGGATGTGGCAACCCGCCCTTGCTGTGTCCAGCCTTGAACTGCTGTGCTGACACGACTTTTCCCTTTGGGTATTCTGCCGGCACCGGAGCAGCAATCCGTGCTAGAACTTCGTCCATAAATGGCTGAGGAGAAATGCCTGCCTCTGTCGAAATCTTCTCGAGCACTTGCTGGATGTCCAGATTCGCCACGAGCTCATCCACGGCATCGGTGTCAAACGCCACGCTGTTTTGATTGATGTAGTTTTTCACGGCAATGGTGGCGGCCTTTTCCTGGCTCAAAACAGGCACATGTTGCGGTTTGAGGTACACGCATAGTCTGGGTGCCTCCGGCGATACGACGCTGTCAAAAAATGCCAAAAACTCCTCTTTGCTCACAGTCTCCAAAATCCTCACGTCATCCTCTTTTTGGCTAAAGTCATAGTAACCATCGGTGATGGCACTCCAAAAGCGGTTGGATTCCTCGTGTAAGTTCTTGAGCTTGGTCAATTTCTTGGACTGCAACGCCTGTTTGAACTTGCCAAACGCCTCGTCGGTGAATTCCTTTGCACTCAAGTTGCGGGCCTGGAAGCCCCGGAAAAACTCCTCGATTCGGTATTCAAGAAACTCGCAGCTCATCTCCGACTGCACCAATACCCTCAATCCGTAGTATGTGCGTGTCAGCCTGAATCCTGAGAAAACGACATATCCTAGCTGCTCTTTGGTTCTCAATTGGTTGAAGCAAGGCTCATGGAGCATGGTGCAGAGCAAATCTGTAAGCACTCTCTTGCGCGGATCCTCGCTCAAGTCGCCAATCTGAATAAAGTACTCGATGCACGAGTTGATGTTACTAGTGTCCTGCAACTCAACCTCATAGCGAAGGTTTTCGCCACCAGCCAACTTGTAGCTGTGAAACTTGATCATCTCCTCCACCGTTTTCTTATCTGTGGATATGCCCTTTTTCTCCGCAAACGCACTTTCGAGAAGTGTGTTAACTTCGTCTGCAGTGGCAAACTTGAAGTTTCCGTGTACAAGAGTCTGCACGAAAACACCCTTGCTCCAAACGTCTCGGGAAAATTTAGACACGTCGTCATAGGTGATCTTACTTACCGTCTCAAACTTTTCCGTATGCGTGTATGTTTTGTCATTGACAAAGTGCAAGAAACGCGTTCCAATCTGGTAGTATGGCGTTTGGTAGCCAAAATTCTTAAGCGTCTGAGTGAATTTGTACTTGATCGACTCAAAGCGGTCGTTTGCAGGAGAAAAATGCACAAATTGCTCCAAAACCTGCTTCAAGAATTTGGGCAACTTGTCGTTGTAGCCGCCCACTTTGATCACGTAGCAGTCTCTCATTTGATATATGGTGCAGTTAAGACCTACCATGCTTGCGTAATACCTCAAATCGTTGAGGTAGTCATCGAAAAGCTCACTGAGCAAGTTGCCCATGACTGTGTTTTCAATCGATTCCGATAATGGAGGAAGATGGATCTTCAAATTGATGTATCCTTTGGGGACGGTGAACTGGTCGTCCTGCTTGAGCCAGGTCTCGAACTTTGGCGTATCTTTGATGAGCAAGGGATGCTTTAATGGGCTGTCTGACTTTTGGTTGTGGATTTCGAAATTCTTGGGGATGAACTGGTTGTTCTGTGGCAAGTGAAAGTGCTCGTTGAACTCCACAGATGAGATTTTCTGCACAAGCGACGAAGGAAGTTCGCTGTAAGAGTACTCGGTTCCATACCATTTCTCCAGATGAGGCAAGTTTTCAAATGATTGACTGGTCACCGTCGCTCTGAAGTTGTCAGGCCTCAAAAAAGCCCCAAACTTCTCGATCTCCAGTGAGTTGAAGTCTCTCATAATCAGCGAATCAAGCAAGTTCTCGGGCGGAATGTGGAAACCTTCAGTGAACTTGTAGAGCAGATTACTCATCTTGGACACAGTGGACGACGTGCTGACCTTCTGTTTGAAACGGAAGTTGATCTTGGACATGTCGGCAATCTCCTGCCATACCCATTGCTGGGGCTTCTCAGCCTGTACCATTTTCAAGTATTCGAAAACATGCACCAAAATGTCCTCCCAGTGGTCCAATCCTTCAGGCGTCAACTCAAGTTCCACCATAAACAAGGCTGCTCCAGAACACACGCTGTGACCGCCAGCCAGAAGCGAAACCACCCAGTTCTTGGCCTGGAGAAATCGAAGAAGAGAGCCGTCGCTCTCGTGGCCTATCAAATGCGAAAAGTACTGGCTGGGCTTTACTTGCCACAATTCTTCCAAGTCGTCTGGAATAAAAAATGAGAGTTCGAGTTTGTGAGAGTCCATGATCGACTTTGCTTTGATTAGCTTGCCGAGGTTTTCTTTGGTGTAGAGCTCTGTATCTTTGTAATCCTTAGAAACAGGCAAAGACCTGTTAGGGATCTCGCTGAACTTGGAGGTGGCGAGTTCAGTCAAGTCTTCCAAGCTCTCTTTGCCCAAAACGACCAAACTCATGATGTTGGCAGAATACTGGTCTCGGTAGAAATCAAGCAAAATGTCCCTTACATTCAAACCGCTCTCCAAGGGCTCGTCATTGAGTGTTTGCAAATTTCCCGTGGAAAACCCGTTGTATGGATGCTCAGGATTGCTTAGCGACTTGTCAAGTTGATAAAGTCGCCACATATCGTTCTGGAGGTTTTTCTTGTTTTCCGAGTCCACCGCCCGGATCTCTCTGTCCTTACAGCTTTTGCTGAAAAGCGGGCTGATGAAGAACTGGGCAAATCGGTCGACGGCAGGCTCCAAATGGTCCGAATCCACCTCGAAATAGTAGTTTGTGTGTTCGGCTGCGGTGTAGGCGTTCAGGTGGCCCAGATGGTCGGCCAAAAAACTAGAATAGTCATTTTCCTCGGGGTATTTTGCTGTTCCCATGAAAAGGAGGTGCTCACAAAAATGGGCCAAGCCAGGAATGCCGTATTTGGCGTCGGCAAAGGCACCTACGCCCACATCCAAAGAGGCTCCCGAGCGGTCGGCATCCGGGTCGTGGATCACAAGCACGTGAAGCCCGTTTTCCTTGAGTTGCAAGAATCGGTATTTGCGGGTGTCGAGAAGGGGTTTTGCTATAGCATGGTCGTCGGCAAGAATGGTGTAAGGCATGGCGGCGAAGTTGAAAAAGGGTCTGAGAAAAGCGGCGAAATTGGGTCTGTGGAAAGCAGCGAAATTAAGAACGGGTCTGTGAAAAGCAGCGAGTTTCACGGTTTTGTGGTTGAGTAGAGAAAATTCAGGACGGCAGCGAGAGAGTGTGCATGTGAATCCTCTTAGCATATGATGGTGGTTATGGACGGAGGGTAAAGTGAGGTCGAGAGGTGTGCGTTATCTGCAGGATTTCCGAACTGTGGGCCAAGTGCCGACGCCATAGGGTTTCTGGTAGCCCACTACCTTGAAGCCTGCAGCTCTGCCGCGGCAGCCGGCGCCCGTGGCCGCAGGCGTATCTTTGAATGGTTGAATGACACGTGACTGGTCACGTGACTTCGTGTCCGCTCAACTTCACGATATTCTCCAAGAAGCTGCCCACCACGTACTCCACCGAGTCTAGTTTGGTAAATGCACTCACCAAAATCGGGTCTGCACTCAGCACCTCAAGTTTTTTGTTGACCATCACCACCAGCCTGTTGTATGTAATGCAGCGGGTGATGTAGTCGTGCACGTCGTAGCGGGGCTTCAACGAAAGGTGTCCAAATACACTCAGAAGAACGCCTTTTTCTTTTTCTTGGTCGACCTCTGCAGTCAATTCTTTGCCGCACGACATCCGGTCCCGGAGTTGGTCCACATACAGTTTACCCGAAATGGGATCAATTTCACACCAGGGCTTTTCTTCGATTTTCGCCAAATCCTTAATGTCAATGCACAACTCGGCCAGGCTGATATAGATATCGAGGGCGATGGAGTTGGCAATGTCTGGCTCGTACATGGCACTGGAGGTCACGTGCTGCGGGAATACCAATGCCGGATCGGTAGGAAGCTGAAGTGCTGCCTTTGCTTTTTGGAGTTGTTTAAGGAGTTGTTTAAAGACGGAAACGAGGATTTTGTGTGATGTGTCGTTTTGGTGACAACCGACATGGCTTCCATTAAAGTGATGATCATGATCATCCTCTTTACCTTGTTCCTCTTTACCTTGTTCCTCTTTTTCACCCTCTTTTTTACCTTCTTCACCCTCTTTTTCATTCTCTTCTTTACCCTCTTCCTCTTGCTTTTCATCTTTCTCTGAAGAACCCTTCACCTTATCTTGTATACATTCACTGGATTCCGTCTTTCCATCAAATATCGACATCGCCTGCACTATGAGCTCCACGGATTCATCAATACTCTCTTTAGCAGTCAAAATCTGTTTAAGAAGATATGGTTGCCGCATCGTAAGTTGGTTCACTAGCCGGTTAAAGTGTTTTTCCCGGAGTGTCACCGCCATTTTGGTGATATAAGCACCGTCTCTCACCAAAATGCCTGAAATTTCGTCACTTTTTCCCGACGAAAAAGGAAGTGTCACAGCAGGCCCTCTTTGAGAATGGCTGGCCACGTCAGGGTGTTGTGGGGTATTGTAAAGGAGAAGATTGGAGCATATTTGAAGCGCTTCGATGAGTTGTGGAAGCTCGGGTGTAATGATCTGATTTACAAGCCAATGGAGCTCATTATCGAGACTGCATGCTTTGCTTTCGGCAATAGAGATCATGATTGTTAGGGTATGTGGTGTTGATGTGATGTGTTGCGTGTGCGTGTGTGCAGGATGTGGAGTATATAGAGGATAGAGGATAGAGGATATGGACAGAAAATATGGGAGTTGTTATGTGTGTAAAGTGACTTTGAAAATGTTTTAGGTAGCTGGAAATGTGGATCTTGATGTTGGGTTCTCGGCTTTTTGATGTTCGGGTTCTGTAGAATTGGATTACACCGTGATTTTATTTCTCAAATTTAAAGTCTAAATACTGTGATTGTTCTAATATATGATTTTAGTATTTATGATCGTTTTTCTATATTTTAGTTTGCAGTTTGTTGGATATGGTGACGTCGTAGATCTCTAGTCTCGTGATGTGTCTGCTTCCTACACGTGACTAGCAGAATAACCTCTTCCGGTTCTGTCTACACTTTTCTATGTCTACGCTATATTCCTTTTTTTTCTTGCACTTCTATTTCCTTTCTTATAACCAATTGCTGTCCTATTTTGTGTCTTAGCTAGTTCTAGGTTCATTCAATGTATTGGATTGGAGGAAATTAGAAATTGTGAACCCGGCCGATACCATGGTGGTACTGCAGATGAATTCGAAAACTGCTATACGAGATAATGAACTGTCAATGATCCAAGATTGCTGATTGAAATAGTTGATCTTTAACTGATGATTTTGAGTATTGTTTGATTAGTATGTAATAGTAGTCAATGAATGAATAACATGAACGAATAACATGAATGAATATCATGAATGAATAATATGAATGAATATCATGAATGAATATCATGAATGAATATCATGAATGAATAATATGAATGAATAACATGAATGAATAACATGAATGAATAATACCAATGAACAATATGAATGTACAGTATTAATGAACAATATCAATGAACAATATGAATGAATGAGAAGAGATAGATGTAGATGTGGAATTGGAACTGAGGAATAGTTAGACATCGCCAATGATAGCTTACGGTGGATAGAAATAAGATAAAAGATTTCGAAACCAGTATTACATTATATTTAATGTGAAAACTTTTCAGTCAATGATCATAATAACCTATAGTTTACAAGATACACATTATAGTATCCTGTAGTTTACAGAATACACGTTATCATCTATATTGGTGCGAAATTCGAAATTTACTTGTAGCGGTCAAAAATCCAGAACTTCTCCAAATCACATCAAAACTTAGCATTCACGAACAAACAGCTTTTTCTCAGTCCTCAATTTGTTTCAGATGCCAAAACTGCCGTGTGTGTGAGAAGTAGCCGATAGTTCGATATAATTAGTTTGTACTGCATGCAGAGGTTCTGGTGACTCGGCATATAGACAGCTGCAAAATACTGCAAACAAGATGCATTATACTCACGTGATGTGCTGCATCATAAGTGTTTAGGAATATAAAATGTGTAGAGATATGGGACTGAGTGATAGACTGGCGAAGCAGTGAAAGGAGAAGGAGCATTAAACAGGAGCAGTGGCAGCGGTGACAGAAATGAAACATCAGTGAAACATCTGTGACAGCACTGAAACACAGTAGAACAGCAATGAAACATTAGTGAAACATCAGTGAACGTGAGTGAAACATTACTGAAACAGAACTGAAACAGAACTGAAACAGCACTAAAATATTACTGAAACATTACTGAAACATTACTGAACAACACTGAAACAGTAATATCATCATCGTTGCAACCAGTGGATAGTGTCGTGCACAGTGACACTCAAAAAACCAATACACACACTTGTTATGATTTGCCTGTGTTTTGAACGCGAAAATTCGCGCATGCGCGCCAGATGGAGGGATGTGATTGGTCGCCTGCACAAAAGAGGCCTTTTTCGGCCGGCGCACGCCCCCTCGCCCACCAGCTCGCAACATCAACAGTCCCTCCTTCACACACACCTACTACTTTTATGTCCAGGACTTGAGCTTTTCCATATAAACCCCAAGTTGTGCAGGACAGAGATTATATCCACACCCTCTGTTTATTCCCACAAACACCACTCCGGACGCCCGAAACTAACTCAGGCAATCGCTGGCTCACCCCCCAAAAACAAATTCTCCTTTAGCGCCACCCAGCTTTTTGCGAATTTGCTCCGGCGCCCCTAAAACTCCTTGCCCCTCCAGAGCCCGTTGCACGTCTCAGGAACACCCCGCAAGAGTTTAAAACGCGTCCCCTGACCCTCCAAGTCTTCCATGTCTGGACCTTCGACCTCCAACGAAAGATCAACCGGCGGCCAACAACACCACCTTGGCCCACAACACCTCCAACAACAAATGGACCACACCGCAGCAGCAGCCATTGCCATGGCCAACGGGCACGAGTTCCCCAACCCGGCCGTGATTGGACATCATGATGACGAGTCCCAGTACCACCGCATGAACGCAGCCAATGCCCACGCTCAATTGCAACAACACCAATTGCAACAGCAGATGCACCAACAACACCACCAGTTGCAACAGCACCACCAGATGCAGCAGATGCCCCACCACATGCACCAAATGCAGCAGCACCACCCATTGCAGCAGATGCCGCACCACCAATTGCAACAGCAGATGCACCAGCAGCAGATGCCTCAGCACCAACACGCCTTGGGTCTTCCTACCGCCGGCATTGACTACGAGAACGGCGGGTTCCTTGTGTCTAGACACGGCGAGGGAGACATTATCAAGACGTTCTCCAGTAAGCTGGACTTGGTCAAGTATGTCAAGAATGTGCTCAACGAGGAGGAGCAGTGCAAGATTGTGATCAACTCGTCCAAGCCCAAGGCCGTGTACTTCCAGTGTGAGAGATCGGGGCTGTTTAGAACCACCGTCAAGGATGCGGCCAAGAGACAGAGGGTGGCCTACACCAAAAGATCCAAGTGTGGCTACAGATTGGTGGCCAACTTGTACCCTCCCGAGAAGGACAAGACCAAGAAGATCAAGAAGGACAACAATGAGTTTGACGGCTATGAGGACGACAAGAAGGAAACCGAGATGTGGATCTTGAGAATGATCCACCCGGCCCACAACCATCCTCCCGAGCCTAACTTTGCTGTCATTGGCGGCAAGAAAAAGAGAGCCAAGTACACCAGAACTTTGGTGGAGAAGCCTTTGCACCGGAGCCAGGGTAACGCTGCCGCTGCTGCCGCTGCCGCCGCTGCCGTTGGCTTCCAACCGGACATGCTTGAACACCAACACCTTCAAGGAAACCCTTACCACATGCAACATCAACAGCAACAACTTCATCAACTCCAACACCCTCAACACCATCACCAACACCACCACCACGATGATGCTGGCCACCCCTCCGTGCAGGACGTTGCCGTTATTGCGGCCATGGAGGCTGCTCCTGGCAACCCTTCGTTGCTGAACCCTCCCGTGGACCCCAGCATTGACCCTTCCGTGGACCCTAATGTTGATCCAAGTGTTCAGCAACACGACCATGCTCACACTCATGGCCATGTTCATTAAATGGCATGTTCATTTGATTCTACAGAGAGACCTTCTGTACGTGTACCATAAGAAGTCGACGCGATGCGCCTCGACGTGAAATCTTTTTATACAGGCGTGAAGCCCCTAGTTTGTTTATCTCAATAGGTTGTCCTATTATTGTTCTGTCTTAATATATCAATAAACATTATTGAAGCACTGAAGTGGTACCCTCGGATAAGGGGAGTAGCCTGATCAACTAAGAATAAACAATCACTTGTCTGCAGGCCTGAATGAACCTTAACCTTAATGCAAAGATTTTCACTTTTAGCCAGTGCGCTGTCATGTAAACCTAGAAAGATTTCAGTCAATTAAACCTAGAAAGATATCAGTTCATGTAAGCCTTAAAAACATCAGCTGCTATGAAAAGATATAGCTTATATAGACCTTAAAAATTTAACTTTCGGTTGCGGCCATACCAAGTGGAAAATACTGTTTCCCGTCCGATCAACGTTAGTCAAGCCACTTAGGGCCACAGTGAGTAATGCAGTGGGAGACCATGTGTGAAATTGTGGTGCTGCAATCTTTTTTCCAAAAAAGCAAAATTATTTGAATTGATAAATCAAAATCTCTTAAAGCAAATTGATAAATCAATCCAGCTCACGGAATTTTTAGCAAACAAACCATCAGTCAAGAATACTAACCTAGGAGTACATCACGTGCATAAGACCACGCGCATGTCACGTGCTGAATCTTATCTGAGGACGCAGGAGGGGATGCAACATGAAAGTCGTACCACACGATAAGAGGCACAAATAGCCAACAGCCAACAGAGTGTCTAGACTTCTTTCTGGAGTCCAATTTCTGAAACAACTTTGAAACCGACTAATTCTTTGCATTTTCTAGTGAATTTCCTACTTTTACTCTCGGACTTCAAAATCAATGAAGAAAAAAGGAAAAGGGAAGAAGCCAAAGAAGGGGCAGAAAAACACAATTTCGAAGCGGAACAATGAAATTGAAGAACCGAAAAGGAAAGATTCGAGCCAGCAAAGTCAAAATACGGAATTAGAGGCACAAACCTCGGAAAATGGATTGGGCCACGTGACTAGAGAACTGAAGCACGAGGTTTTTGGGGCCGCCAGTGGGGATTCTGAAACAAGTAATGAACTGCCTCCTGAAAAATCTGAAACAGCCAGTGGAGATAGTGAAACAGCCGCTGATATATCCGAAACAGCCCCTGGTACTTCTGAAACAGCTCCTGATATATCTGAAACAGCCCCTGATATATCTGAAACAGACAAATCTCAAACGGCCAACCAAACTGAAACAGCCTGTGCATCTGAAACAGCTCCCAAAAGACCATCTGCATCTGAAACAGACCATGAAAGACCATATCTTGCATCTGAAACAGCCACCAAATACACACCCACTCCATTGGCACCCACATCACATGACCTGCCGCCGCTAGCAGTCTCTACACCCCTTCGAGAAACACATCCGGGTACACCTGAGAATGAAGAATGGCCATCTGAAACATCGCCCCTCTTATCCCAAACTTGGCCCGACTTGGAAAGAGGGCGTACTGCACACAACACCCACACTTGGCCAAAACTCCTATTTCTTTTAGCACTCCTACTAATGGCTCTTGTGGTACCCACAGCCAGCATATATCGGGGAATTTCTACAATACCGGAACAGGCTTTCAGCGCAGACGTCGAAAGTGTGTCTCTTCTTGCACTCACAGAAAAAGGCGCTTCCGTACATGTGGCTGGCAGCATCTGGACACACTATGCCTTACTTGGAAGTGTTTTTCTCCGCTACTTCATGCATGTGACGTCATTTGTGGTGGGCCGTGTGGCAGTGGCATCGGCCGATGCCTGCAATGTGTATGTGGCTGCGAATGGGTTGCAGCCGGTCCACGTGATGTCGGCATCTTTTCCTGGTCTTGTTCTCGATTTGGCCAATAATCGCCTTTCCCCTGTTGATTTCGATAGTGATGTTGCTTTCGAAGAGCAGGGGCTCAATGATGTCGTGCAATTCCTCGAGCAGTCAAACTTTTCTGCTGCGGAATTTGATGTGCTGGTGAAAATGGATCCGGTAATAAAAGGCAGGTGGTTTAAAATTGCTCGAAAAGGTCAAATATTGAGTCAAAAGGTGCTTTTCAACGTTTCCGAGGCGATCCTCCCGCAACTCCAAAACCTCTCTGTTACTCTTGGCGAAGATGAGCTTCGGCTCAGCGTGACTGCGGTATCCGCCCGAAAGATTCCGCTTGCCTACGACGTCGATGCTCTTCGCTGGAACCTTTTCATTCCTGATTGCGATCTGAGGCTCCAGTCTCTCGGTGTTTTCAACACTAGCAAAGTGCATATCACGCCCGAGACAGCTCCGGCCACAAATGTGGATTTACTTGTCTCGGAGGTGCTGCCGCCACTACTCCGCGAGTGCTCCGATGGCCTTTCTCCTTTTAGCAAATTTGTGGGCTCTTTGGTTAACGAAAATGTGCTACGGGCCTATGTGAATGCCCAGCGGGACCAAAACTTACCGCATTGGCTCATGTCAATCCTCCTGGTTCCTCATCCGGTGACCATCCCCATTCCCTCGGAGATGAATGCGTTCAAACCAACTTTTCCGTCTGGAATGTCGTCGCTCGCAGATTTGGAGGTCGCTGTTTCCAACAAAGATGACAAATTGGAGGCTTTCATTAGTGCACAGGGTGCTATGGCCGTGGAATTTCCTTTAAAGGCGTCTTCCTTCCGGGCGCAGGCGTCGAATATCTCTTGCAGTGTGGACATTTTTGGAACAGACGTGCCCGTACTTCATGCAGAGACTTTGCAAGGAGCCATTTCTTTTTACGCCCAGAAGAAACTGCCTTATTTTACAGCTGCAGGCTCATTTGGCAATACAGCAGTCGAGGTAGCAGATCCTTGCGAATTAGGGCGTCTTCTTTGTGAATTTTTGAATGGACGTCCAGTTCTTCCCCGCTGGAGCCTCAATCTTGCCGAAGCCGACGTTGATCTGAGTCTATTCAGCACATCTTTTAAAAACTTGTTGCTAAGCTCTAGTTCTAACTTTATCGCCGAGTCTAGCGGAAGATCCTTCATCGAAGACTTCTTGAAGAGCTTGGACACTCATGTGGAAAACATAATTGTCACTTCCAGCAGCAGCAGCCACATTGACATTCTAGTCGACTTCGAAATCAGCAACTCTTTGAATGTTTCTTTCTCTACTCCCGACAAGCTTAGCTTTGATTTGTCATACAACGGTTCGACCATCGGCAGTGCAGGCTTCAGCGGGCTTGAAATTAAAAACAGCCGTTCTCGCCAGAAACTAACTACAGCACTACGGCTTTACTACGAGTCGGAGCCCCAGCGAGTGATGGCGGAGGAGTTCCTAAGTCACGTGATCTCGGGCTCTAACGCCACGTTTGTCAGTGTCAGAGGCAGTCTAGGAGACACGCCGGTCAGCGAGATGCTTCGGGAGGTTGCCATTGCGGACTTGAGAGTGCCGGAGATTGGCTACGGGAAAAATAGCCAAGCAGACAATCCCCATGCACTCCTGGAGCTACACACATCTAGCAGTCCGTTTCTCATTGGCGCCACCATCCACATCTGGTCATCGGAAATTGAGGTGACGATTCTCAATCCGCTTTCAAACATGGAGATCAATGCCCGCATCGAAAGCTGCATAGCCTCTTACGACGGTCATATGTTGGCGCACATTGAACATAGCGAGATCGTGGTGGTCCCGCCAGGAGTGTATACAACGCCCCGGATTCCGATTGAAATCTCCAAAGGCGTGGGCGCTGACATTCTACGA
The DNA here is from genome assembly GCA_002370135.1 of Metschnikowia kipukae. Lineage (NCBI taxonomy): Eukaryota > Fungi > Ascomycota > Pichiomycetes > Serinales > Metschnikowiaceae > Metschnikowia > Metschnikowia kipukae. The sequence continues at coordinate 871,963 of NKZJ01000102.1, forward strand.
AAAGCAATCAACGGCGATTTGGCCGTGGATGTCGTGGCAGAGATAAGTGTCTTGATAGGAGACTTTCCTGCAGAGGTGGTGTACCGGGGTTCTGGGCTCAGCGCACAGATTAAAATATAGGCCTTATATGCACTGCTGGAAACAAGCACCGGAAAAGGAAACAAACAGAAAAGACGGAAACGATTGAAATGAAACGGAAACAGATTGATTTAGACACAGATATGAGACAAAAAGATTGGGAAAATCACATGAACCTTTTGATTACAAAGAAATTCCAAACTTCAACGAATTCAACCACCCACTCTGGCTAATGGCGCACGTGATGTTTGTTTACTTTGAGAGACTAGACGGGCTAAAAATAGAGCGCGCGCGTGCGCCGACCAGTTACACCTGCACGCAACAGGCGCACTCATGAGCTTTTTCCCTGACCTGATTTTCAGCTTTACAACACCTGTTATTCCCAAACAAAATGTACGGCTTGAAGATTTCTGCTCTCGTTGCCCTCGCTGCTTCCGTGCAACAAGTTACCGCTACCCCACCAGCCTGTTTATTGGCCTGTGTTGCCAAGGTTGAGAAGGCCTCTTCCTGTGACAGCTTGAGTGACTTGTCTTGTATCTGTTCCTCCCAGGAGAGTGCTGTCAACAAGTGCTTGGACCTGACTTGTCCAAGTGGCGATGCTGACGCTGCCAAGTCTGCATTCACTGACTCTTGTGGTGGCAAGATTTCATCATCTGCTGTTGCCTCTTCAGCTTCGTCTTCGGCTTCTTCTTCGGCTGCTTCTTCTTCGGCTGCTTCTTCCACTGAATCATCTGCTGCTTCTTCTTCGGCTGCTTCTTCCACTGAATCATCTGCTGCTTCATCTTCTGCTCCAGCTTCCAGTGCTGTAGAGACATCCTCTGTTGAAGCTTCCAGCGCTGCTGCTTCATCTGCTGCCACATCTGTTGCATCCACTTTGACTACTGCATCTAGCTCCGCTCCAGCAACCGCCAGCACTGCTACTGCCAGTGTTGTCCCATCTGGTGCCGCCAACCAAATCGGTCAATCTTTTGGTGCTGTTGCTGTTGTCGGTATCGTCGGTGCTTTGTTGTAAGCGCCATGCCGTTTCGGGCTGAAAAGTTAGTTTATTTCATACCCAATACCCCCATGTGTGATACTGTAGACAGTATCTTCCTGGAAATACAAAATTGTCTAAGCCCAATCGTGTAGTCGCAGAGGCGGTCTTGGCTGTTTCAGATAGCCCATGTGTACAGGACTGCAGGCTTCTCGTTTCTATAAATGTGGGCCTTCCCTTCATTTTACATGTGTAATCTCTAATTTCAAGAATAAAAAGATGCAAATTTTCTATATACAAGAAGAACAAGATGCAAATTTCACTTCGATTTATCAAAAGTTAGCATTTAACGTCCGGAGTATTAGTGTTTACCAGACAGTTCAAATTCAGATTTGATCAACACGGTCAACTAACAACATGGTTTTTTGTCTAACATTATGAATTTCTTAGTCTAACATTATAAATTTTATGTTAATCTCATAGAAACCATTTTCAGAAAAGTTGGACTTTTTGCCTTTGAGTTCTTCGCTGGTTAGTTTCATTTGTGACGGCCGTTATATTGTCGCTCGCAGCGGAGATCCCGCCGGAAATGCCGCCGGGCTCGCGATGTATAAATACTCTCGCGGTGTACCCCGGTTTTAAGTCAAAAATTGACTTTGAGCCTTCTGAAAAATCAATTCATAAACGCTGCTGAAACTTCCGGATCAGAATCACCATTTTATTTAAATCTGATTGATTCTTTTAAGTAACCAGATTTTTCAAGTTGAGCTTAAATTACTACAAGAACTGCATCGATAAAGACTGCACTTGATCAAGAAGAGTTGCAGATACAAGCAAACTGCACTTAATATTCCAATCACCATGTCTCTCTACTACGCTACTTTGGTGCACACGCCAAGGCTCGGTGAAATCGAGATTTCGCCTAATATGCTTGTTGCAGTTGATGCTTCAGGAGTCATTACCTCCATCATCAAGTATGACTCACACTCGGGTGTTTCTCCACAAAAATACCACGAGCAGAAGAATCCACAAGAGGCAGGATGGGACTTTCACGATCTTTCCGGCCTGTGGAAATTTCTCTTCCCCGGTTTCATAGATACGCACATCCACGCGTCACAATACCCAAACGTGGGAATCGGATCGGAGTTGCCATTGTTGGACTGGCTCAAAAACTACACGTTTGAGTTGGAAAACAAATTTGTGGGCGATAAGGAAAACGACTATGCTTTCTCTAACGAGGTTTACCGGAAGGTGGTGGCCAAAACGCTTGCTAACGGAACCACGTGTGCTTCCTACTTTACCACCATTGACACTGATACCACCAAGTTGTTTGCCGACATTCTTCTAGAGCAGGGTCAGCGTGGATTTGTGGGCAAAGTGTGCATGGACTGCAATCCAACTTTCCCTGCATACCAAGAGTCTTATGACCAATGCATTGCAGGTAATGAGGCCATGGTAGCCTACTGCAAACAGCTCCGGCAAGCCGCCAGCTTCCCCAAGAACTTTACTTTGAAACCCATCATCACGCCTCGGTTTGCACCTAGCTGTCTGCGGGAGCTCATGACCCGCTTGGGCCAGATGGCCGAGGCCGAGGACTTGCCCATCCAGACGCACATATCGGAAAACTTGGCTGAAATTCTGTTGGTGAAGGAAACTTTCCCCGAATGTTCGAGCTACTCCGGAGTGTACGACAGCCACAAGCTTCTTACAAAGCGCACCATCTTGGCCCACGGGATCCATTTACAGGCGGACGAGCGCAAGCTTCTCAAGCAGAGGCAATGTTCCATTTCCCATTGTCCATCGTCCAACACATTCATCACCAGTGGAGAGGCACCCGTTCGGCGGTACTTGCATGAAGACGGGCTCAACGTGTCGTTGGGCACGGATCTTTCTGGAGGCTGCGAGCAGTCTGTTTTATCGGTCATGAAGGCGCTGATTCTCGTGTCGCATCACTTGGCCATGGACTCCACCAGCGGCACCGACGAGCGCGTCACTATGGCCGATGCAATGTATATGGGCACGATGGGAGGAGCACAGGCGTGTGGTCTACAAGAACAGGTTGGAACATTTGTGAAGGGGAAGAGCTTTGATGCGCAGTTGATTGATATTCAAGGTGCGGGCTCAAACATCGACGTGTTCGAGTTCCAGAGGCCCGTGGTGGGGGAGCAAGACTACGAGAGAAAGATGCTTCAGTTGCTTCAGAAATGGGTGTTTTCGGGAGACGACCGTAACTGCCGCAAAGTATGGTGCAACGGCAGGCTTGTTGCAAAGAAGGCCTAGAAGGAGGCGAAATTATTTAAAGGCGAAATTATTGAAAGGCGAAGAAAGCATTAAAGCCTAGCAGGACGGTATAGCCTAGCAGGACGGTATAGCCTAGCAGGACGGAAGGCACGGTCAAGTCTGCACGGCAGTTTTGGTGCCATATCCAAACTCATTTAGAATAGCCTAGATGCATGGCGGGTTTGCAGTTTAGGTGGGATTAACCGGGCGTTTAGGGGCATTTTGGGCGTCATTGTTCTAAGCCGCCGTCCTGCATACCCAGCAGGCCCGCCATTCCTGGTCACATTGAATAAAAAGTGACATTTTCAGAATGGCCAAACGCCGCCTTAGTATGTTGCCACGCCGGTGCCTCTCACATTCCATCTCTGCTCACATGGCTGTGACATCACTTTAGACGTCATGTGATGTTTGCATTGCGTCCGTTTCGGTGCGAGTGCCCCAGAGCCGCGGCTACATGCAGTGTAGAACACGTCTACACGCAGCGACGCCGCAAAGTCCGCAAGCAAACTCCCAAAACGCCGCCGAAGTGGCCAACTTAGTAAGCCGGGCCACGATTCTGCTGGCGGGTCCTGTACACGGAGGCGTGCGCGACACAAATCATCGGTGCACATTAGACAAATCATCCGTGCACATTAGACTGTGCGCTATCTATCGCCCTTTGCGCGACGCACTTCCGCACCGTTTTTTCCCGTTCACACAACAAGTACAGCCACAACAGTACTTACTACTTTTCACTGTGTTCAAACTCTTTCTTCCAAGCATTTTTTTGGAACACGTTGTTTGAGATATTCACTTGGAGGCGTGTATCATCCCCAAAGGCACCAGCATCGGAAGGCTGATCTGCATCATAACAATACTTGTGCCAAGCAATCAACACCACCGATCCGTCATACAAGAATTCAGAAGGAACTCAGGTTTTCAGACTTAGATTGTTCAAACTTCTTAGATTGTTCACTTGTCTCAAATTGTTCAGATAAATCAGAATTCATTTCTGATCTCCAGTTTCAGGTTCAGATTCCCTACATTCCTTATTCAAAGTCATTCCAAGTGTTGTGCCACTGATCCAGTCCCTCCTTTACCAATAACAACAACACTTTATCAATAACAGCACTATGAAATTCGCACTTTCGCCAAAGAAATCTCTGGCCCCAAAACAACCCGTGGAAAATCCCCCCCGCGAGTCGGAAGATCAGGTGTCGCCTGAGCTCGTGCCAATTGTCACGTTACTTCTGGCGCAGACTCACCGGCGGTACCATGAGGGCATCTTCATGCTCTATAATGACCTCAATGGAGATGGAAATCCCGCCGATCGGGAATGGAAAGAAGTTTACGGTATTCTCACGGGAAACCAATTGGCCTACTGGGACGCCGTGTCCTTGGCCAAGTTCAAAAACTCTCCCGAGCAACTTCTCGAGACAAGTAGCAAACCCACGTACTTGAATTTCACCGATGCGGTGTTCAACGCCATGCGGGTGCTTCCTGCCGCCAAGCAGCAGCTTGAAAATGTCATTATTGTGCTGACGACGCTAAAAAACAGATTCATCATGCAGCTCAAATCGTACGACCTGCTAAAGGAGTGGTTTGTGTGCCTTCGCCTAGCCACGTACGAATACCTGCTGCTACAGGAGGCTTACACAGGAGCACTCTTGTCTGCACGTGGTCTGCGGTTGTCTGATATCCGGACCATTCTCGCCGAAAAGCGGTTTGCCCATTCGGATTGGGTGAAGATTCGCTACGGATCGGGAATGGCCTGGAGACGCTGCTACGCGGTCATTGAGCCCAGCCAAAACAAGAAAAAGGCCTTTGCGCCCGGCCGCGTGTTGCTCTACGACCTGGAGACCGTCAAGAAGAAGTCGCTTCTAGGCGTGATCTCCTCTGCCACCTCCATCTGCGCCGTGTACCCACAGCTGCCGTTTTTCATCGACAAGAGTACGATCATGAAGTTGGATGGTTGCGTCACTTTCAAGCAGCCGGGGTCCAAGAAATCCGACGCAGACAGCCAGGAAACTTCTCTTTTCATCATGCCCGAGCAGCACTCGTCTGTGCCCGGATTTGACACATTGATCCGTTTCTTGGTTCCTCTCTACGACGCCTTTGGTCTCTATGGCCGTCCCAAAAGACTCAAGGCCGACCGCTTGGACCCGGAGTCGCTCGTTTTTGGCTTGCCCACTTTACCCCATGTGCATTACTTGAACCTGCTGGATTTGTATGCATTGACCGGCTCGGATGCCGCTTTTGCGTGGGATGCCGCCACTTGGCGGGAAAACATCAAGCGTGTTTTGAAGCTGAAGTTGGCGCAAGGCTACGACGGGTGTGGCTCGTCCCGTGGGTTCTCCGGAGCTGTGAGCTCATTGAATAGCCCTCTGTTGGGAAGCCCCAACAGCTCACGCGTCCCCTCGGCCGGCCCAATGACGCCTGTCATGAACCAGAGGAATGGCTCGACTTCTGCCATGCTGACACAAACAGGTCAAAGTGCTTCTCAACCGACGCAACTTGGAGGCCAGTTTGGAGGGCAGTATGGAGCACAAGCCGCTGGGCAACTCGCAGGGCAGCAAGTGCCAAGGTTGAACCCAGAGGCTAGTGGCTCGACTGTTTCCGACAAGTCATATCTGTTTGGATTGAAAGAGAACCAGAGCGGGTTGAACAAGAACTTCAACAATTTGCAGATCCAAACTGAAGCACCCGCACGAAACTCCGTTCAGCTTGCAGACATCTACCAGAAATACTCGACAATCGAGGCGCCCTCGGACCGGTTCAATGACAGAAACAAGATTCTCAACGGCAGCGCCGAGCAAATCGACGAGAAGCATTTGCCTTCGCTTGTTCGGAAGCAGTCGTTGAGAATGGGTCCCTACCCCACCAATGAGAGCCATTTGATCGATAGCGACAGTGACGAAAAGTCCGATGGAAGTTTCAGTGACGGAGAGGAGGATCTCTTGGCCGTGCCCCCGACGGTGGAGAACCGCAACTCTAGCTACTCATCAGTGCACTCTCCTTTGACACAGTACAACGAGTTTAGCAAGCAATTCTCCCGAGCTGTGGACCAGGGAGCCGACGTCAACTCCGTGATTAGTGACGAAATTCCAGCACCAGCACCACCTGCACATGACAACTCATACACTAAACATGGCCCAGGTTTCCAAGGTTCCGTTCCTATCATCCAACAGAATCTGCAGATGCACTCTCCGACGCAACACCACTCAAAACCGCACGTTCCATCTCAGGGCAAGTACGATACCGATGCGCATCCTTATGAGGAGAAGTATCAGTACGGACAACAGGGCAACTGGCAACCCGGAAGCCTGAGTGGGTTGGCAAAATCACAAGCCTCCAAGCAGTTGAATCAAAGCTTGGAGGGAAAGCCGCGGTACATCCAGCCACCAATTTCACAGGGAGAGCGGTCTGAACAGATTCCTCCCCTTCGAGTTCCTCAAAGGCCGGCACAACCGCAATATCAGCAGCAGGCACAACCGCAATATCAGCAGCAGGCACAACCGCAATATCAGCAGCAGGCACAAGCACAACAATACCAACAGCAACAACCGCAACAATACCAACCGCAATTTCAGCCGGTCAAACAAGCTTCTCTGCCACAGCAACCACAAAATCGCCAGGCGCAGAATTATCACACTCAACAACCGGTTCAGCAACAGCCGGCTCAGCAGCAGGCTCAGTATGCAAATAACCAAAGGCCGCCTCAACAGGTTCAGGGCTCCGGGAGAAAAGCACCTCCTGGAGCTTTATCCCAATCCCCTCAACAGCCCAAGTTTCACAGAGGCCCTCCACCTCAAATGCAACAGCAGTATTCTCAAGGAACTCTGCAAGCGTACCAAAACAGGCCACAGAATCGGGCACCCCAAGAACATTCCCAGAGACCAGAACATTCACAACAAAGACAGGGCTACCCACAGCAGAGACAGGGCTACCCACAACAAAGACAAGACCACCCACCAAGACAAGATTATCCATCACAACCACAACCCCCAAGACAACCACAAGTGGCCCATCCCAATGCTGCGCCTCCTAGCAGACACCCATACCAGGCACGTGTCACCAGCTCGGGAGATCATTCGCCATACCAGGCATCGGTACCACACCAGGCAAGTGGCGGTCTTCAGGCTAACCTGCAACCAAGTGGCCAGAGCATGAGATCCTACGGCGATCAGACTCTGTATGGCTACCATGCAAATCCAACGCACAGTCAACAGCTGCAAAAAAGTGACCCTAGATATCAGAACGGCCATGCATACAGCAGACAATATTAGTCTATACATGTATTATGCATACAGCAGACAATATTAGCCTATACATGTATTATAGTTTAATTGGCAAGCCAAGAGATGACATTGGTGTAGTCAATGTAATTAATGGACTTCGATATGAATAGTATTGACTATTTAAATAGTCAGTATGGTGAAGAATGTAAATTAATCTTCAATAAGACGATACGAAGAGTAGTATTAGAATCCTATATACAGTCGTTACGGTCGGTAAGATGTTCGAATTGAAAGTACTTTCAAAAAGAACAGCATGGTGTATTCTTCTAGAAATCAATACGAACAGTTGGGGATGTAAGTATTCGGGTAATTCAATTTATGATGTATGTAAGTGAATATTGTAATTTTTCTTTGTAAGAAGCTTTGAATTGTCCTCGATAGTCAGAACCTCACATTTTTAACCAGAACCTAACCAGAATCTGACATTGAATAATTTATTATCATTGATCATCACTTCTCAAAAATCATCCCTCTCGCAGTTGTGTTCCGACTGTTCAGCTCGCCCACGATCTCTGCACACACGGTAAAGGGATCACGCCAACCTCTCCGTCCTCGACTCTCTTTACCGTAATCCAACCATCAGAATGAACCTTTTTGATCGCCACCTTTTCTCCTGCACACACGGTCAACTCATCCTGGAGTCTTCTTGCATATGGCCTCACCACAACGTGGTGTTTAGGTGGTTCCGGCACCGTTTGCTCTTCATGTTTCTGTACGCTGGCAGGCGGCGAGCTAGGCAATTCCTTATCAAATGTGTCCTTTTTCAGCAAATTGAAGCGGCGCAAGAAAACGGCCGACTTTAGTTCCATAGGCGTTTCCGGAACTGTTATGAACTTGCTCAATCTATGGGCCAAAGAAAGTTTTGGTGGACGGGCCCGTTTCGACGATTTCTCATCTTTTAAACCACTATCCAAAGACTCCTCATCAGAGTTATGAACGGGCAAATTAGAGTTTTGAGCTGGCAGACTGTCGATAATCGATGGCAGAAGTGATTTGGTTGCTTTCTCAAGATCCCGGTTCCGACTGTTTTTTGGAGCCTTGAAGGCGAGTAGGTCTGTTGGCTTTGTGCCGTATTTTTTCCTCATGAAGATTAGAATGAAGATACACAATCCAAAGAACGACACTACCGCAATGGGGATTCCAATAGCCATTCCCAACTGTGCCCCGGAAGACAGACTCTGCAATAGAGGGGTGCTGCTAGTGGTTGGGCTTACTGTGTGGATTTGGGAACTGGACAATGAAGAAGATGCCAGAGATGCCGAAGGATTTGGCAGTGACACTTTTGTGGAGCTAGATTTTGAGACAGAAGCTATCTGCAGATTTGTAATTGAGATGTCTGTGGTCAGCGACGACAGAGTTGACAATGTCACTGTTTTCAAGATGGTGATGGTCAGATCTGCAGAGGGGCTGCTGGTAGCAAGAACTGATTTTGTAACAACGACTTCAACAACGTCACGGAGCATGATGTATTGATGAAGTATTTGTCAAGTGCAAAAGCATCTTTATTTATCTTGGACATCTCACGGTCTGAAACGCGGATGAAGCATTGGTATGAAGGATTTGAACCGGGAGATGGAACAGGGGATGAAACAGAGGACTAGACGTACTGAAACAGAAGCATGGAACAGAGTGAAACAGAGCTTGAAACAGAGTTTGAAACAGAGTTTGAAGTAAAGTCTGAAACAAAGCTTGAAACAGAGTCCGAAACAGAGTCCAAAACAGAGTCTGAAACAGAGCTTGAAACAAGTCTGAAATTAAAGATGTCACAGCTTCTCGTTGACCTGCAGTGTCTGCATTTAGGTTGATGTCTGAGAGCCCCAATCTGAAACACGGCTGAAGTACTGCCGCGACCATATGCAGGACACACGAGCTCCGACCCGATCTTCACGAATCGGTTCTTAATTGGCAAGACTTATGCCAGCGACCACTAATCGCTTGGCAACGCCTGCACGGTGGCAGAATGACCATGAATCATTCATACACCACCAAGAACCGGAGGTAAAGATGCACCAGATTAGGAAATACCATGCAACAAGACGATTCGGAATGTAGACACAGGAAGGAAAGCAGAGGAGCATGAGCAAGTCAAAGAAGCCCTAATTAAAAGCAAAAATTATGCAAGTAAAGGAGCTTATCCGAATCAAAGCAAGACAGTATACAAGTCAAAAGAGCTTATCCAAATCAAAGCAAGACAGTATACAAGTAAAAGGAGCTCATCCAAATCAAAGCAAGACAGTATGCAAGCAAGAATTCTCATCAAAGTCAAACATCTACTTCCACAGACTATGCCATTCACAAAGGAAGACCTTCGTCCTCCTCCTCCAAAATCTCATTCGACTTTTCTGAAAACACATGGTGAAAGTATTTGTGGTAAATGATGATGGCTATCGTGCAACCCAAGGCTCCGCCCAGAAAAATGTCCACAAAATGGTGGCGATAGTCTTGAGTACGGGATAAAGCCACGTATGCCGCCAACAAAAGCGGCAGGCCTGCAAACAAGTATTGGTGGATTGGAAGACTCTTGTTCAGGAGCTGGAATTGGCCGTATATCCACATGGTTAAGTACAAAAATGCACTGAACGAGATGGACAGGTGGCCTGATGGAGTGGACCGCATGCCATCCGCAAGAATGGCAGCCCCCAAAGGCGCCGTGCACACGGAAATATCCACAAACTCGTCGAAAGGAGTTCCGTCACGTGCACCACATCGCTGCAAAAAATCAGGCCGGGGCCGGCCGACCCAGCCCTTCAAAATGTCAGTGACAACGCCGTCAATTGACACAGAAAGTGCAAGCCCCAAAAGGGACACTTGTAGCACGTGCCATGTCTGCAGGCGGGAGTTTCGGTATTTCAAAAACGTCAAAACCACCATTGTGGCTGAAGGAACGAGTGACGCCAAGAGCAAGCATGCATGACCCGTGACCCGTTCCACGGTGGCAAACGGATGCTGGATTGTTGGGTCACTGAGCTTGAATTGCCGGTCAAAAGGTTTGGCATACTCGGCTATGAAGAAGAAATATAGAAGGATCAAACTGGCGGTGATCCAGTCGGGAATATAATTCCGGAACTTGGCCAGCTTAAGGTATGTGGATAGCATTGGCCAAGAAGAGTCCTGAGGAAGGAGTTGTTGAGAGCGTGGCTTACGAAGGAGTAGGTGCGGGCAGAGACCCGTGCACCGTGCACACCCGTACACCATGTTACGCTAGCGTCTAAGTGTTCATTTATCTATAACCCTGGGAGAACCCTGGAAGTCTATAATTGATTGTGGTGCGAGTTGAAGAGCGATGGTCAAGCGCCACGATGCGTCCCTGTGGAATACCACTTGCCGTAGTCACCAGCTCGTTGCATTCAATCGCATTCAATCGTTTCGCATTAGAAGTCTTTGCATTTGAAGTCTTTGCTTCATTCTTTTCTTCTTCATTGTCTTTGCTTCATTCGTTTTTTCTTTAATGTTGCTTCATTCACTTTTTCTTCGATGTCTTTGCTTCATTCGTTTTTCTTCAAATGTTTTGCTTCAATCGGCCTCGTTTTATGCGGCGTCGCCGAAAGGATCAAAGCTCGGCACAATCGAGTGAGAGTTGCGGCGTCCCTCAGGCTCAGGACCCTTCTCCGGCGAAAAATTGGCGCTGAACCCATAGAAGTGCCCCTTCACGTCGTGCATCAAATTCTGCACCAAGTTGGCCATATTTTTCAGGTGGAAGTAGTTTGGCAGCGGCACTTGCTCAAAGCTGTCAAGCGTGAACTTGACCATTTGGTCATTGCCGAGATGGTACTCGGGAGGAATGCCGTCCTTGAAATGCGGCGGCTTGGCCGAGTCCTCGTTGGCATCAGCATCTGCTGGCTTAGGCTCTTCCAAACAGGTGTACAAGTGCGGAGAGTCGTATGGTAAAACAGCACACAACCAGATGCGGGTCTTGTATATCTTGAACAATTCCTTGATCAAGCCACGGAAGTCAATCCGCTTGAACCCAGCAAAGTAGTAGAAGATCAACTTCTTGTAGTCACACTGGTATTCCACGTTGATCAAATTCAAGTCGTTCTCCAAATTGAGCTCTTTTATCTTGTTGAAGCATGTGAGAAAAGCCTTTTTCTCCTCCAAAAATTTGCTGCTCAAGCGCTGCACCTCTTTGGGCGTGGCAAACCGCAAGACCTGCTTTGTCGGCAAACTGATAATAAACTCATTGTCCTCGTTGGACAGATGGTGGGCGGCCAATATCTTGGCTGCGTCCATGTTGGTCGAGTGGATGCCTCCCACGTGGTTGTTCTTAACCGACGACGCCGACAGGTTGTGGTCCAATATGGTCAAGGACTTCAAGTGCTCGATTTTCTTGAGGAAGTTGAAGAGAATGGCAAAGTCCAACTGCACCAAGGGCTCGAGGATCATCACCAAGTCCTTGCCCCGGTCGCCATCCACAATCACCAAGTCGTCTGCCTGGAGGTAGATGTTGGAGTTGCTGGCGTAGGACAAGAGGTCCAACTTGCCGTTTTTGTTTATCACAAGACAAAGCATCTTGTGGTTGAAGGTGAGGTTGTTTGCGTTCCGGATGAATTGAATGAGCTTGCCAATCACCGGCCGCGCCAAAAGCGCCCGCAAGTTCCCCACAATGCTTCTGCTCAAGTCCACATCCTGGAAGTACCGCGAGGCCAGGGCAAAAAGACTCTTGAGCTCGACGGACGCGAGAATGTATTGATCCTTTAGAATGAGCCCGTTCTCCAACTTCATGGACAGCGGTTCGTACGCGGCCGAAGCCGAAGCCGACGCCGACGCATCAGAAAAGCCCGAGTACGAGCCAAACGCCAGCTGAACCCCGAGCGGCGGCTGCACCGACTGCGGCTGATACTCGGCAAGCTGCGACGGCCGCCGGGCCTGAAAGTCAGACAAGTTGGCGTTGAGCGAGAGCCCCTCCAAAGATTCAGCCAATTGGGCACGGCCCTGCGCGTCCTTTTTCGAGTTGAGCGAGTAGTTGTTGGCGGCGGCAAGCGAAGCAAGCGAGTGTTTCTGCAGAGCCGCCGGCGCCGCAAACTTGCTGCCAGGACTGGCGGAGATGTCTGCAGTTGCCGGCCCCGGGACCCCGCCCTTCGAAAGACCCGCTGCGTTGCTCCTCGTAAACAGCTCGGCTGCGTAAGAGGGCCGCCGCAGCGAGATGTTGCCGATTCCGCCCTGAAGTTCACGGGGCAAGTGAAACGTGTCTGCACCCAAACGCAGGCTGAAAGGGCTGTAATTGGAGAACCCCGCATTCAGGGGGTTGCTGCCGCTGGGAGGATGGAAACTATGGGACGACGATTGAGAGCCGGGCAGGCCATGGCCAGTCGGGCTGAAGGCGTAGTCAAAAGAAATTCCAGTGAAGGAGTTCAACGCCGTGGGCTCGTTGATGGCGGCGAGGCCGGAAGGTACGGGCGTGGGCAGCATGGACCCGGTGGAGTGGTCGTGGTCCTGGTCGTGCTGCAATTTGAGGAGCTTGTCGTGCAAAAAGCCGTCGAAGGAGTATTGGTTGAGGGCAAACGGCGACAACGACAGCAGGGGCTGGGAGCTGTTGGGGGCAAACGCCAGTTTGTTTTGCGAGAAATTCAGAGAATCGAAATTCAGTGGATGGTGAATGGCTGACTGGGAATCAAAATTCAGGGGCTGGGAATCAAAATTCAGGGGCGGCTGGGCCCCGAAATTCAGGGGTCTTTGAGAAAGAGACGGAGTCTTTGAATTTGGCTGTAAATTGGAGTTTTGTTTCAAATTGCCGTTGTTTTGCAAAGGCCCATTTGGGTCGAAACCAAGGCCCTGGTTTGGGGCCAACGAGTTTTGACGCCCCCTGGGCTGGGAATTGGGCCCCAAAAAATCGGGATAATTGAAGCTCATAGAGCAGAAATGACTGGTGACTGAACGCCGATCACGGTGTGGAAAAACAGTCTTTTACGAAAACACCGGGGAATTGGGATTCGGAAAAGGAGATTTGGAGAAGAGGGTTTCAGAAATCCGTGTTTCAGAATTGAAAGTTTCACAAATTCAAAGGCTATTCCGTTTTAGGAAAATCCGGATTGCTGGGGAAAAAAGTGGTGTTGGTATAAGAAACCGTCATGTGCGGGAATGGGTGTTGTGGGTGCGTGAGGGTGTACGTGAGGTGCAGACCATGCCGTATGGGGTGATGGGTACATTGGAAGATATGAAGAAATTGTGAGATTGGGAAACAATTCTGAAACAGTTGAGAAACACTTTGAAACGTTTCATGTTTCAGATTCTGAAACACGTTTGGAGGCGGCCATCACGTGGGAACGGGTTTTTTGTACGGCTGAACGACGGCCAAAGCAACTTACGAGAGTGCTTTAACTGCGCGGAAGAATTGGCGCAGCCAAATCATAAAACAGATGTTCAATTGAGATCGTTTATATCGTTTTGTATTTTATCATTTTGTATTTTACATCGTTTTGTATTTTACATCGTTTTGTATTTTACATCGTTTTGTATTTCATATCATTTTGTTATTTGCATCATATTATAGTTTATATCTTTGTTTAAAGTTTTTTTTCATATTATAGATTCTTAGACATTAATAGTTATTCTATGATGCATGCTGTCACCGCAAGCGAGTCGCAGCCAGAGAGGGTGTATATGCAGGACAAAGAGAAGAAAGTGAATAGAGAAAGAGAATTAGAGGAAAAGTAAAGAAAGAAAGTATGAAAAAGATTAATGAGGAATAGTAAAGAAAAGGAAAGGAAAAAGGATAAAAATGATTAATGAAATGGAAACGGAAATAGGCGAATTTTGTGGGACACTTGAAGATAAGAATTGGATTATTGAATGAGTGAAGAATGAGCTTGAGATTGAATTCATACAATGGAGTTAGGAATAAGTTAACTATTGAATTATATAATGAAGTTTAGGAATTGTAACATAATTTATTAGTAAACTGGAATTCTAGTAATAAGTAGTGAGATTGGATTTTTGCAATAACTTTCCAGAATTGAACGAAAATGGAAACCGAGTATTACTTAGTGCCACTTATTTACATCGGTTTCTTCACATCGACACTACTGCCGTTACCATGGTACTGCATACAGCAACCTTTACCGTCACAAGGTCCAACACCAGTCATAAGATCCCAATCCCAGTCTACAGAGTGCAGTACGATACTATGTATTTGGTGCCAAAGCTATCCTATGGTGCTGAAAAACTATCCTATGGTGCTGAAAAACTATCCTATGGTGCTGACAATTTATCCTATATGGTACTTGTATATCAGCACTTTTCGAATTTGGAATGGCTGTTTCGAACAAGGCCAAACCATCAAACTCGTTGAACTTTAATCTTGTCTTTTGTTCCAACAAACTATGTAACTCATTGATCATTTGAACTCATTGAATACTCATTGAATACTCGTTGAATACTCATTAAAAAATCAAAGAAACTCTTTTCATTCAGTCCTTTTACTTGGGAGGAGAAGACTTGGCAAAACCAGTGCCCGCCTTGGGTGGATAGTTTGGATCGGTGTCGTTATCCACAGGATCACAGGTACACCATTCGGATTTCTCCGTGGAATCCATCACGCTGCCAATATGACTGCCACATCCAGTCCAAGATTTGTGGTGGCAAATGCCGCAAATAGCTGTCATACACATGTTCAGTAGAAGTCTCGACTTTTGTTGTTAACCTTGATGTGTTAACGTTTGTAATTTGATGTGTAGTTTATAGTAATAAATCTTCTAATCTGTCGAATTAAATCTTCAATCTGTCGATTAATTGTACAACGGAAAAGTAGAAGTGGGGTGGTTGGTGATCGGCGGAAACAGTGTGCGCTTTATACCCCGGCTTATCGTGGTACTGCATACAACGCCAGGCGTGACGCCCCCTTTTCATGTGCTGCTTGGCGATTTTTGCCTGCTGATTTTTGTGGCTGCTATTATGAGTCTACAATAACAGAAGCGTTTTTATTGCTAAGTGTTGGCCTGTGTGTGGCGTGTTTCGGAACTCGGCCTTTTATGGACCTCGGATGAGTGGAAATGATAACCGCCGGTACTGCATATAAGGATATACTGCAGCTAACGCCGATCATATGATCTTTTGAAGGTTTTCTGGAAGGTGTACGAGTTGATCTGCAAACCAAGGATTTATAGATATTTGTGCTATGATTAGCGAGTGAGAATTCTGCACTACGAAATTACGCCCAATTCTACATACTCCCGGTACTGCACACAAGCCCGTGTTTGGCCACTAACTTAATATCACTGAATTAATATTGTTTCTATTATTATGAATTTGGCATTTTGATTCTGGTTTTAATTCTGTTTTGATGCTTTTGTGTGTGACTAAAAGCGCTAAAGATTCATCATCAGTGCACGTTACTGTAAATAGTTTATAGATAGTTCTTGTCAATAATGTCAACGATTTTGTGATGCGTAATGATTGTAATGATTGGAATTGTAATGATTGTAATCAGTAATGATTGTAATGAGTGATGATTGTAATGAGTGATGATTGTAATGAGTGATGATTGTAATGAGTAATGATTGTAGTGAGTAATGATTGTAGTGAGTAATGATTTTAATGAATTTAATCTACAAATCTCTTCATGGCAATATCAAATTGAAGCTATTTAAAAGTACTCGCTTTCAGAAAGTAATCTTTCAAGATTGGCACTGTTTCCAACCCTTCTGGGTCGGATCTATGCCAGACTCTGTTCAACATACTCAGCAGTCTAGCAAAAACCACCAACTTGCTCTCTGTGGGCTTCAATAACATCACCGTCCTCCAAGTCCAAGTCCTCTGGAGTGTTATCTGGCGAAACACGTGCTCCGTCAATCAAAAATCTCAAAGATTCCATGGACTTACCTTGTCTCTTGCAGAAAGCCTCCATCAAACGCTTCATGGGGGTGGTTTTCTTGATTTTGAAGAAAATCTCGGCGGTTCCATCGCTGACCTTGAGATTTATGTGTGTCTCTGACTTTTCTTCCTTTGGTTGTTCGGACATTGGGTAGTGTAGCTCTGGACTCCGTTAGTGATTGTTGTTTTGCCATTGACTTCGCGCGACCGTATGCAGGAAAATCATCTTCGCCTGTAAGTTCCGCTTTCAGCGCTGAGTTACGAATGTCGAAGTCAAGCCACATGAGTAGACAATTGAGTGTTCACGCACTGGCAATTTCCTGAGAGAGACCTGGAGATTAAGTAAGCACAATTGGGTTAAAGTTTGCGATTGATGATTTATAATGTCGCATATGCAGGCATCCCGGATTCAGCAAAGGTGGAGAGCACTTCATCTCATCTGTGTATAATGACGGAGCCTGACTTCGAAACATCAGTTCATGGATTGGTCTAACAAGGACTGATCCAGGACACCTCGCCTGAAACCTGACCTAAGTTGTTTGGAACTGAAACGCGGTCTGAAACAGTGCGAAGCTTTGAAACACCACATTTGATGAAACATCTTTGAAACACCACATTTGATGGAACATCTTTGAAAATATCATTCTACTTAAGTAGACTTGGTTCCGCCTTTTTGAGTAGAGTCGTTTCCGTAGTGTAAGGTTTATCCAGCTATATTTGTATGAGGCATTATCTCAGTGCAAATGAGGTCATCTCACAGTGCCTCTTCAACAAATATGCATTGTTTTTGGCCCTCGGCACAGTCCGATTTTACCTCTCCATGCTGACCCTATCTCGAAACTTGGAGTCTCTCAAAGATCCCGCCGTATCGCTTTGCCGTGAGATGCAATCTGCTAGGTCCCAAATCAATCAGCTTCCTGCAAAAACATCGCAAGTTGTGGCTTTTATTGTGGCAGACTTCACAGAGCAAATGTGGAAGGCGGCACAAATTCTGCTTCAAGCAATCGTCAAGATCATCCACGGCCTAGTTGCCTTTTTCATCGATATTTATCTCGGCACATTCACCTGCTTGTTGACTGCGGCAATGAAAGGTATTCTCAATTTGATAGCAGAGATCTTAAAGGAAATCACCGAGGCCGTTGAGGCCGTGGTCAACAGCTTCATCGAAAACTTCCAGGATGCTCTTTCGTCAATGTCGGCAATACTCAACGCCATCATGACTGGAGTCCAGGCAATCAAGAGTCTATTCTCTTCAAAGTCTGGAGATTTGTCGCAAGCAGTCACAAAGCTCAATCTTACCATCTCGGATCTTCATCAAATACACATTCTGACAAATTACACCACCAAAATTGAGTCGTTGGCAGACGATATCCCCGACTTTTCTGATGTTATGTCTAACATCACAGCCCTTTTGACGGCACCTTTGACGGGGTTCTCTGATCACTTGCAAACCAGCTTTGAGCATAATTCCTTAAACGACACGCTTAAAGGACTCACCGTGTCTGCTTCTGAACCGTCGTATTCTGAATGTGTACAGTTCGAACGACAAATGTCTAGCATCATCACAAAGTTCAACAAGACCATCTTTTACAGCACACTTGGTCTCGCGGTGGGGTCTGTCCTCATTATGCTAACATGTGCAACAATCTCCTTTTTTAAAAATAGGGGATTCCAGGAGCTTATCAGAGACCTAAGTCTCACTGTTGCACCCGTGACTATCGGTAACATAATGCAAAACCACAAGTTTGGTATCTTGAAATACTTCACCCACCATTTTCATTTTCTGACTCTTTGGTTGGCCGCATTCATGTTCACGCCTAATCTTTCAAACTTGTTGAGCCTTGGAGCAATCGGAGGAGTGACGGCGCTCTCCCAGTTCACTATTATCAAGGGACTAGAAACACTGCTCAGTGCTGTTTCCCAATCCACAAGTAATTTTTCGTCTAGCTTGCCAGACTCATTTTTGAGTAACATGCAATCGGCTGTCGATAATCTGACGGCTTTGATAAACGAGAAACTCCTTGCCGGAGTTCACAATAAAAGCTCAGAGCTTGTCGCCGGAATAGACACATTCCAAAGCAGTCTTAACAGTACAATTTTTTCTGCTTTTGGATCATCCTTTCTTGCGGACTCTTTAATCACAATTGTCTATTGTACTATCGGCAGAAAGATCGAGTCTGTTCAAAAGGGAATTGTTTGGATCCAGAACACCACAAGCTTGAGCCCACCTCAAATTAATAACAGGAAACTGATTTTGGAAACAATCACATATTCAGAAAGCGAAGTTGACGTGACCAATGAAACAATCGAAGCGCTTCGAAAATTGCTCCTGACGGCTAAAATGTCAATTTTGATCGAGGCTTATATATCGGCAGGGCTTTTGGGAATCTGGGGTTTGTACCTAGGTTTCGGCATTGCTTTAGCTTGGCGCAAGAGGCGACAGCAACTCGAGATTAGTTGGCCATTCGAGACGGATGCACAAAAAAACCAAGATCCTTTTCATGACTGGCTATATTCAGAGTCCAAACAAAGCAAATAGATATCTGCTACTTGATCAAGTGCAATGAAGCAATCGCCACTTTATAAATACTTGTAAGCAGGGTAAACGTTACTTCTGAATTAAATCTCAAAGGTTGGGACATCATTTATATCGGTTTCCGTGCCGTCAAAAAAGTCTGGCTGATCATCTCTGCTCAAGTTCTCATCGTAGCTGGCCATTCTCTCTCCATCCGAAGACAAGAAAGGTTTCTTTTGAATGGATGGCTTCGGTTTGGCCATCTTTTTCCACTTCTTGTAATCATTATACATCTTTTCATCCTGATCAGCGAGCTCGTATCTCTTAGACTCAACGTCACCGTCTAGCTGAGTCCCTAGATGAGTGTCTTCAACTAGGGTGACGTCCTCAAAACCTTCCGGCATGAAACTCTGCTTGATGATGCCATGCTTGAAATTGGGGTTGTACTTGTAAGAGTGGCCATAACCAAGGTCTTTCATCAAGGCGGTGGGAGCGTTCCTCAAGTGAAGAGGGATAGAAGCGGCCATCGCTTCCGTGCTTTCAGAAAGAAGACTCTGAGCTTTGCGTAGCGCTCTATAAGATTTGGTAGATTTTGGAGCACGCGCTAACTTTGTAGCGCAATGGGCAAGCACGATTTCACCCTCCGGCATACCCACAAATTGGATTGCTTCCATGGCTGCAATGGCGAAAGGTAAGCATGACGAATCTCTCAAGCCAATGTCTTCGCTGGCAATGACAACCATTCTTCGAGCGATGAATAGCGGATCCTCGCCTCCTTTGAGCATTCGCACTAAGTAGAACACAGCAGCATCGGCATTAGAGCCTCGTATAGATTTGTGGAATGCACTGATGGCATCGTAATGATTTTCGCTTTTGCGGTCATACATTTGATGGTAGTTTCTAGAACCGAGCAACGGTTGCAAGTCCTTCTGGGACACCCGGATCACGCCCACACGGCCGGGTGGTATTTTAATCAATTCTTTATCATCTTCCTTGGTGTCAAATTTCTCCACCTGGAGTCCAGAGAGATATGCATTAATGGACTCAAGGATATTAAGCGCCACACGGGAGTCACCCGAGCTGAGTTTGGCTATGTGGTCAATTGCAGACCTGTCTAGTGCAATGAGGTGAAGCTTGTGTACAAACTTTCTTGTTTTGTTGAGAAGAAGTAATCCTCTGTTAAGAATCTTCACGAGCGACTCCTGAGGTAAAGGATCCATGACAAATGTATGCATTCTGGAGAGAAGAGCATTGTTGAGTGTGAATGATGGGTTTTCCGTGGTGGCTCCGATCACCACGAGAGTCCCTTTTTCAATAACGGGAAGGAGCAAATCTTGAGTGGCTTTGTTGAAGCGGTGGATCTCATCAAGAAATAAAATTGTCTTGCTTCCTGTTAACGTCTTTTCATTCTGCGCCTGCGCAAACGCCTCTTTAAGTTTTTTGGCATTACTATCGGCTCCTGATAGCTCTAAGAACTTGTGATTTGATGTCTTGGCGACTAAGCGAGCTAAAGAGGTTTTTCCCACACCAGGAACGCCCCATAGAATGAACGATGGAATGTTATGCGATTGAATGAGGTTTCGAAGGACTCCGTTTGGGCCCATAAGCTTATCTTGGCCGAAATAATCGTCAAGCGATTGGGGCCGGAGTCTCTGAGCTAAAGGAAGCTCGGATTCTCTTTTGAGCTGTAGAAATTGCACAGCATCATTTTGTTTGGCAATGGGAGCAGTCTCTGGGATTGGTTGGGACCTGATTTGTGTCGATTGTGCAATCACTTCATGTTCTGCTCTACTTGGTGAGGTTTCCTGAGACTTTTGCTCTGGATTTTGCGCCGTCAATTCTGGATTTGGAGCTGAAGTTGCTTCAGTTCTTAAATTTGAATTAGTAGACGGTGTCATGCTTTCTGAGTTATCATGGTAATTTGTTACCAGAGAAGGTGGCGGCGATTGAGCAGAATGCTCCAATGTGCGCCGCTTGATACGGTTTTCAAGCTCCTCTTGCTTCCGCTTAAGTCGTTTTTCTGCAATCAAAATGCTGGTAAGAGTAGCACTGCCTTTTTTCGCCTTGTCCAGAGATTTCTGGCTGCTTTTAAGTCCTAGGGCAGCAAACACGTTGCCTTTATCAGATTCTTTGAGGACCCTGAGTTTATCGCTAGCTGAATCTTCTCTTGTGTCATCATCAATGGCAACAGCTTCGATATCTCTTGATGTCTTTGGCTCTGGCAGAGGTTCATGGTCATCTAGACACGTGTTAACATGGCGCTCCAAAAATTGAAGCGGAAAGCTCTTAAAGCATATCGGGCATTGTTCCATTTAACGTATTTGTTGGCACAACGGCCCTTGTATAGTGTAGGGAAGTAGGCGTATACTGTTGATGCGCGACATGACGCTCCGCGCGTTTCAGAGTAAGGCTGCACCTTTTTGGTTATACATAATTGAAATTATAGAAATTTACAAAGGAAATTTGCGGGTGGAAATGGCTCATTTTATATTACTTTCCCGTTCTGTATACATGCATGTCCCTTAATTCATCCCTTAATTATCCCTTAATTATCCCTTAATTATCCCTCGATATATTTATATAAAAGACCTCGCGCCAAAAAAATATTTGCAACCACTTTTTATATACTGTATTGATACAAGGATCGCTTTATATCGGTTTGTATTAAGATAGCTGTGTTTGATTAGCGATGAAAATTTTATCATCGAAATTGTGACTTCTTCAAAGTTCGACTTAAAGAGCATAAACACGTTGGTTGTGATTCATTGCATTGAATATTTTGACTTGTCAATTTAGGAGCTTTCATTTTA
This sequence comes from Metschnikowia kipukae, assembly GCA_002370135.1. NCBI lineage: Eukaryota > Fungi > Ascomycota > Pichiomycetes > Serinales > Metschnikowiaceae > Metschnikowia > Metschnikowia kipukae. The sequence continues at coordinate 893,704 of NKZJ01000102.1, forward strand.
AAAGCTTCCATTTTTTGATGTTCCATTTTACAAGATTCCATTTTTTGCCGCTCCATTTTACAAGCTCCCATTATATGGGCCTCTCTTTGGAGATCGATTTACACAAATTACACAAAGCCCAATCGAAATTCACTTTATTCTGGGCCCTATGATGGTACGTTGCGAGCTTATGCTAGAGCAAAACAACTTGTGGCAAATTGTTAGATTAGTTATGCTCTGAACTATGTCCTATACATGTGTTTAAACAATACTGAAGACTGGAATTGAAACACCTCAAAAGGCAACTTGATTTAGTGTTCTGGTTGGATTTATGAGCTACAAAATCATTCGCAAGATTGTTTTAACTGAATTTAAATTGGAAGTGTCAACTCAACCTATCACCTCTACATAATTGATCCTGATTTTCAGTTTCATGAGTGGCTCAGTTGTTATCAGTGTGCCCCAAGTTGACGCAGGCCATTTACTGCATTTGGAAAAAGCGCGCGTCTGATGCTCTTATTGATCCAGTTGCAAGATTTGCATATCAAACCAGAAGACTCATCCCCTATTCAGCCTCGAAATGACCGTTGAAGCCGCTTGGAAACTGATCCCTCTTCCTTCAGCCCAGCTTTCTTTAGCTAGAGTGCTCAGGTGCGGGCAAACTTTCCGTTGGAAAAATATCAACAATGTATGGAGTTTTTCAGCTCCAGATCAGATCATTCTCCTCAAACAAGAAGATGAAAAGCTCCATTATGCCAGCATCGCGGCTCAAGGCAAAACGCCAGATGCCCTTGAATTTATCACGGATTACTTCAACCTTTCGGTTGATGTTGAATACTTGTACGAGTTTTGGTCTACCATTGAAAAAAAGCATAGTCCTAAAGGCAAGGTCACGTCCTTCACCCATTTTCCGGGCATTAGAATGTTGCGTCAAGATCCTTGGGAGACAGTTGTACTGTTCATATGCTCCTCCAACAATAACGTGAAGCGAATTTCAAAGATGTGTGATGCTTTGTGCACAGAATTTGGTGACTATGTTGGAGAATTTGAGGGCACCAAACATTACTCATTCCCACAACCAGACAAGCTTTCAGACCTACAGGTTGAGGCACAATTACGTGAGCTTGGTTTTGGATATAGGGCTAAGTATATTCAGCAGACTGCTGCCATGTTTGTTGATGCAAGTTTTCCCGGAATCTCTCTTGACTCATTGCATGAGCTTCGCCAAAAAAGCTACGATGAGGCTCACACATATCTTCTTCAGCTCAAAGGCGTGGGGCCTAAGGTTGCTGACTGCATTTGTCTCATGGCTTTGGATAAACATGACGTGGTGCCAGTGGATACCCATGTGATGCAAATAGCCACGAGAGACTACAAATTCAAAGGCCCAAAGACACCCAAAGCTTACCATCAGGTACGCAAACATCTTCAAGATTTGTTTGGAGAATATGCTGGATGGGCACAGCTGGTCATGTTTGCGGCGGATCTTTCAGATCTCGATAATGGTGTCAATGAGGTGGATGGCATTATTGTGAAGCATGAACACGACGTACTGAAGGCATCTTTGGAGGTTAATGGAACGGTGATTAAAGTGGAGAACAAAATGAAGAGAGGGCTAGAAACGACGACGGTCAAGATTGAAGACTCTGCAGGTGAAATGCAAGATTCAGTGCCAAAAAATGAAAGTCAAGATTCAGGGTCAAAAAATGATAATACGTTGAAACAGGAGGATAATCCAGATGCAGCAGGCAGTGGACTGCGCAAAAGAAGGGCATTCAAGAAAAATTAACTTCACAATTTATTCACATCTAACATAGCCGATCATTTCTTTATAGGGGCGGGCTTCTTCCAATAGTACTGCTTGTGCGTTCTTCTGCATGCTCTCAAGCCTCCGTGACCCTTGATCAGCGAAACCAATTTGTTTCTCTCCGGGTCACGGTCATGCTCAGGCATATAGTAGTATTCCTCCTCCAAAGGCTTGCCAGCGGCATCCTTGCCCAGCCGGTAAATGACACCGATACAAGCGATGTTATGAAGAATAGCACGAAGCTGTGCGAGAGAAATTTTGGTGACCGCCACCAGGATAGTGTTCAACACAGATGCAGGGGTAGATGAGAGTCTTGAAAAAGCAAGGTGGTTGATGAGAATGTTTTCAATCTCCAGTCTGTTTTGGAGTCCCGTGATACTTTCTTCATCGATGATCAATTTGCCGTTGGCGTCATGTACCGCCTTTTCTTTCTTTGCTCTCTTAGCTGGGGGCTCTTCGCTCCGAGCTCTTCTCTCCACTTCGACACTTGGTGCAGGCTGAGTCTCCACGGAGCGTTCTCTTTCCGTTGGTTTCATCTTTTGGTGCTTTTTCTCTGGCAAATTGACCGATCTTACACTCAAAGGTTTTGTGTGGGCCACTTTCGAAGGCGAAGCTTCCTCGAATGCTTCACGGTTGGTCTTCACCGGCGTCTTTGGAGTCGACATAGCGGCCGCGGCTGGTGTTTCAAACGTCACAGCAGAAGTCGTCTCCATGGTCACATTAGCGACATCTTCATCGTCAGTGAGTTCCTCATCGCAGTCGTCGGGGTTCATCAATACCATTGAAGACCCAATCTGCACAAGAACATTGGGGAATCTTGGCATTGTGACGGTTTCCCCGCGATTGACGTAGAATTCGGTGTGTTGGTAGTCTAAGTGAATGGTCTTTGAAATGTTGGTAGCCACGAGAGGTTTGCCGGTCTCGCGGAGCTCGTAAACATCTGAATTGGTGGCAGTCTCTTGCTTGGTAACGTGACATACGCGAGGGATAATGATTCCAAAGCCGTTGTGCCCCAAGCACTTTAATGTCATTGAGTCCCGGTCATGGGTGACTTTGAGATGCACTCTGGAAATACTTTTATCCACACGTCCGTTCATGTTTAGGTGGATATCACAAGACCGAGAGCTGCGGCCGATTGTCAAAGGAGAACCTGAAACCAAAGGAACGCGTAAAACCAGAGAATGAGGATTGACGATGTTGAAGTCACGGTTGATAGAAACGGCGTTGCAATTCTCAGACCTGTCTGCATTTTCGTCGAGCAACTCGTCTTCGTGTCTATGTGGGGAGGACGAGCGGCCTAGTGTCGACGAAGGGTTTGGCGTTGGGTAGTTGTCTCTACCACGAGAGTCGAGGGCGGCATGTGCTGATTTGTGGAATTGATTGTTGTATGAACCCTTGTTTCTGAGGGGAGATGCAAAGGGATCGCTGTGCTCTGGCGCAGCGAGTAGCGGGGAGGATGGCGGGAACTGTTGATCAGACATGGGATTGTCGAAAAGCTGAATGATACCAAGAATTTGGAATTATAATTGCCTCAGAAGGAAAACAGACGTATGGATTTTGTCATGCATCAAACACGATAACGCGGTACTAGGTGTAGGCCAAACAAACAACGCGAAACGCGCCTTTGGAAAAGCGTAGGGAACTCCAGCTTTTGAATTTTTACGTCAACGTGACTTCTATCGCGTGCCTTGCGCATAATCAGTGACGGCTGGCATCAAACACAATAACGGAGATAAGCTGCTGGAGTGAATGGCACAAGTGGGGTAAATGGAGAAATGAATTGTCCTTTGAATGAGGTAGTGTCCCGAGCTGCCTTGGTGGACGCCCCCCTGACATTGTGTTTTGGAATGTAGAAGCCGTCAGTCTATGCGGTGGGTGCGAAAGATCAACAGCGCATACTGTCTGCAACTAGAGGAAGCATCAGTGCATGGACAATTCTGAACTGCAATATTTGGTCGAAGTGAGTGTTATTGAGTGACTTCATGAATAAATTATAGCATAGTGAAAGCAGCTGAGGGTGGAAGAAGAAAAACGGTAGGAGCTTGTTGTTGAGTCGCTTGTCCAAGGTGAACTTCAACTCCAAGTAAATCACATGTCCAGTAAACACATGTCCAGTAAATTACATGTCCAGTAAATCACATGTCCAGTAAACACATGTCCAAGCAAAAACTTCCAAGAAGAACATGTGAGTTCAAGCGGAACACATGATGATCAGCAAGATGTGCATCTGGAGTTTCCTGTCAGCAGAGGACAACACCAAGTGAACACTCTATGCTTTAATCCGGAAGCAATATAAAAAGAAACACACTTGCCGTTTGGTAATTCAATTTATCCAGCAATCAACATGCAATTCAAATATCTTTCTTCTGTTCTCTTTCTCTCAAGTGTCTTCGGTGGCCACGTCCACTTCAATATGAAAGGCCACGCACAAGGCGCCGTGACTGAAAAAAATGCTGGTCATGAGGACAAGCCAATTTGGGTTTATGGGGCTAACTCGGAACTGAAAAATGGTAAGAGGGGAGATTCTGACGAGGAGGTTCCAGGGTTCTTGGGCAAGAGGGACCTGAAATTATCTAAGGGCGATCTTGAGAGTGTCATCACTTCAATTGAGGGCTTAATCAATAATGTTATGGACGTTGCCGTCGAGATTGGAAAGACGGCTGATATTCCTCTTGAAGAGATGATTAAGGAACCCTTAGGAACTGGAAATGGAACTGGAAATGGAAATGGCCAAAAGACACAAAAGCGAGAGATGAAGGCTGAACTTGATTATGGCAAGGTCTTGAAACTTGTTAAACAACTTGTTGTTACTATCCTCGAAACCTTGGCGGAGATTTTGCCATTGATTGGATTGCCATTTTTGAAACCCATTCTCAACACTGTACTCAGCTTTTTGAAATAATTGCTTGAGTCTGGTGGTGTAGCTGCAATGACTTATGAATTATCTATGACCAATGCAATGACCTTCCATTCAAACATTATTGTAGAAATATCATTGTTATAGAAATATCATTATTGTAGAAATATCATTGTTATAGAAATATCATTATTGTAGAAATATCATTATTGTAGAAATATCATTATTGTAGAAATATCATTATTGTAGAATCATCATTATTGTAGAATTATCATTATTGTAGAATTTTTATTATAAGACTTCAACAGTTGAAGAACTTGTAGAGTCAAAGGAACTTGTCTTTAAAAGACTTTGAGCTAAATGTACTCAATTCGCTAAATGTACTCAATTCAAATAAATAAATGTAGAGTCTTAGTGTTTCTCTGACTATAATCCCAATATTTTCAAGAGATTCATTGTAATTATGCTGGATATGTCCATATTTATACTGTACATTTGTGGGGTGACCCCTTAATTTGCCCCTGAATTTGCCCCTGAATTTGCCCCTGAATTTGCCCCTGAATTACCCCTGAATTGTTGGTGCGGGGAGACTTGAATATAAAAGGAGTCCATTTTCGTATATGCGAATTTAGTGATTATCAAAGGAATCATAAATGCTTATATGACTACGATTTGCAGCCAAAATCGGCAGCGCGACCCCAGCTAGGAACGCGTGCCATTTGCTCAATTTAAAGAGATGTTACAAAGCATGTTTGAATGAAAAATTCTGAAGCTAAATTTGATGCTAATTCAATTCTGCTATGATTACAAAGCAACTCGACATAAATGAAGCAATGCATGTGGTACGGGGCTAAGGACCACTTTGTTGGTAGGACCATGCACGTGAGTCGCGAGTCACGTGCTAGCCCTGAACCTCGGGGTTTCAGCCCTGGAATTCACGTGCGAGCGTGCGAGCGCAGATGCAGGATACACAAAATTTTCCCTCTCCCGCACAGTCCATCAAAGTCTCATTCAAATTTTCATTCCACCTCCTCACTTTACAAATAATCATCAGCAAACATGGGTAGTATGTAATATCCCTTGAATCCCCGCTGTTCATATGAACAGCACCAGTCAAATGCATACATAGTGGCTCCCTCCAATGATTCGGTCCTTTTCTTGTTGAAATACTATGTTTCGTTGCAAGAGTTCTGTTCGAAGATCGATAGGACCCGCTTTAAATAGCAAGCGTCGAGCGGGTATTGATTGAAACGACGCTTCATATTGACTGTTTTCTGTGGCTGTCCGATTCGTTCCACAAGCTCTTGGGTTTCCATTGTTGCATTGACACTTTTTAAGGTTCACTTACTAACTTATTTAGAGGGTACACCATCTATGGGAAAGAGACACAACAAGTCTCATGTTTTGTGTAAGAGATGTGGCAAGCGTTCTTTCCACGCTCAAAAGAAGACCTGTGCTTCCTGTGGCTACCCAGCTGCCAAGATGAGATCTCACAACTGGGCTTTGAAGGCTAAGAGAAGAAGAACTACCGGTACCGGTAGAATGGCTTACTTGAAGCACGTCAGCAGAAGATTCAACAACGGTTTCCAGACCTCTATCAAGACTGAGTCCGCTTAAATCTTCATCTTGTGTAATTAATACAACATACATTCAGAGAAATGAATTGTCCGTAGCTGGATATTTGCCGTAGGTAGATATTAGTTGTAGGATTTATTGGATGAGATGGACGTTTCTGTAGTGTCATGTTCAAGTACGAGATTCAATAACCGATTTCTCAAAGACTTTTGTCACGTTGTATTAAGTATCTCATTGACATAAATTCTTCTCATTGGCATTTATTATGTATAATTCTCATCGACATATTTGATGTAGTAAAATCTCAATGACAATTATGATATAGTAAATTCCCATTTACTTATGATAGTAAGTATCCCATAGACATTATGATGTATATTCTCATTGACTTTTTGTCATGTTGTAGTAGAGATTGTCTGCTTCATCGTGGTTAACGCAAACAGCCAAGATCTCGCGGGCAATTTCCACCGTCTCTGCGTCGTACGGAAACTCGAGACCATTGGCAAAGTCTCCTTCTATATTGGCCAACTCAGCATACTTATTCGGCCGAGGATTGTGTAGGTTGAAGTGGGATACATCTCTACTTCTCATCTCGCATTCTTTGTTAAAAACACCAATTTCTGTAAGGCCCTTTGTCCGAATTTCTGATAATAAACTGTGTGCTTCAATCAGTAGAGAATCGGAAGAGAATGCGATACGCATCAATATCACAAACACTTCGTAAAGGGTTTCTGGGAATATCAAGTCGTTGATGTTCTTAAGCTCCTCGATAATGTGGTAGATGATCCGGATCAATATGCCAATGATTTCAATTCGCATATACACCTTGGGATCACGGGGTTGATGTATCAATAAGTTTTGCTCAAAACCTATTATTCGAGTCATGGATTTGATATTTTCCTTCAGATTCAATAATTCCATATTTCCTGTGACCACCACTGACTCGAGGAGCTTGACAATACGCAAGCGTAGTGTGATGAGGTGGGCCTCGTGTGCAAGAAGCACTTTGATCTTTTCTTTTTGTGTGAAGGCCGCATGTTGTACTGGGAACGGTAAAATCACCAACATTCCGTTGCCAAAAAGCTCTTGAGGGTTCTTTGGTATGGCCTGTTCAAAGAGTGCCAGATCATGATTGTTACCAATCATGCGGTTGAGCCCATAGAACAGAAACTCTTCTTTGACGGGGATATCAATCAAGAGCACTTTTATGAGCGACTTAATAATCAGTCGATCAGGGCTGCCACGATTGCAAAATCCTGCATAAACTCCGGGCTCGCTTTCCGTTAACGAAGCCGAAAGTACTTCAATAAAATTGTACACCAAATTGATTTGAGCTGCAGAAATAAACCGCTCTGTGTTTTCTGGAAGAATCTGTTTCATCAAGTCCAACTGAAGCTGGTTTTGTGTCCACAAGCTCTGAATAAAAGGAGCTCCAAATTGCGTGCTTATCACCACAATATTCTCCAATAAATCAAAGCAGAAGAGTAAAGAGGCATGTTGGAGAAGCCTTGTCTGGTTTGGAAGGTTTGCGTCGCCAAATTCCTGCTCTTCTTGTAGCACGTGGAGGAACTGGTGCAGGTACTGCGAGACCTGTACAACTATCTTCACAGCCAAATCTTTGGTGACTGCAGAGTTCTTGAAGTTGATGCAGCCATAGACTAAGGATATTAGAAATGGCACGGCAGCGTTGAAGTCGTGGGCCAAAAGCGCCGACACCATATTGAAGATCACATGACAGAAGCGGTCAATGATCACATCAAGGCGCAAGTGTTTCATGCGTAGCAAAGCATTCCAGACGGCCAGCAGGAGCGGTGACTTTGCCTCGACCCTAAGTCCTGCTGTGTCGAGGTGTAAAGGCTTCTCTAAGCAAATGCGGGAGAGGAAATCGATACTGGATGCGCCGGCGCCATTGATGGTGTAGTTCCAGAGATGCAGACAGAGCTGGGACCATTCATCCAGGACCTGTATTTTGGCCATCGACGGAGCGACGGCCCCCAGGACAGATGCTGCCTCCAAATGGCCTGCACCTGGTTTTCCTGTACTCCTCTGCGCCGAAGCCACGGGGGCTGATGCGGATTCAGAAGCCCCGCTGGTTTCGGAGAGCCCGGTAGTCAGATCATTATACTTTCGGCGCTTCATGCCGGAAAAAGACCGAATTTCGTTCGCCAAAAACTTCTTTTCATCCTCAAGCTTGTCCACCGTCTGCTTCAAGGCATTTATGTGCTCACGGGAAGAAGTTTGAACAGCATCGATTTTGCTGCTGAGTTTTTGCAACTCCTGGCTTTTCGCCACCTGCGCAGCCTCAAGTTGGGCCCGGAGGATTGACACTTCACCTTGGGCTCGAAGCAATGCCGCCGACTCTGACTGGGAAACTTGCGCCTGTGAGACTGTCGTAGAGGGTATCGGCGCTAATGCTGCAGTGGCAGCAATAGAAGGCCCAGTTTTATTCAGAGAAGCCTTGAGGAGGCCAAGAAGCAACTCGTCGTCATCATCGTCAAAACCAGAATCAGAGTCAGCCATAAGCGGTGCCAGACTAGAGCCGGTAGTGATACGCGGTCATGTCACGTGGATTTTTGTGGTCACGTGTTGCACATATATCGACTCAGAGAACGAACTCATTGATTGGGCCAGGGTTGAAGAAAGGACCTGGAGTGTTCCTCAGAAGGAATCTGTGGTTTGAGTGGAACTTAAGGAATTTGGTACTCATTTCAATAGGATGATCAACCAATCACTTTTAGCAAATAAAGTCACAACGATTCCTTTTCAGAAAATCCTTTGACAAAGGATTTTATAGTAAGTCGACGGAAATCAAATACCGAACACTTTTCAAAGTGCTGACAGATAATCTTTTTTTGTAAAAGAAAGATAAATTCACAGATCTTAAATTTTCTTGGGGATTCGAGTATTTATATTCGCAGCGAGGGTGGCTGCAAAACGCATACTCAGGGGTAAATTGCGATCAGGGGCAACATGCAAACAATATAAAAAGGAATCAATTCCTCAATAAAAATCTATTCTTAAATTTTTGGAATGATAATTTCTTCTACTCAAAAGTCTTTCTTGGCTCTGTTTGAATGTTTTTCTTTGTGTAATCTTTAATGAAGTCATTGCTAGTCATTACCAAAACTAATAGAAGCGATCAATACCTCACCTTTCCTAGAAAATCATCACTTAAGGGATTATTTCAAAAAGTGCTGAAGACGACAATATGGTGGGCAGAAAGTGGCAAAGTGGGCGATCCAGATTTGCACGTGTCTTAACACGTGATTGCGCACGTGATATGTACGCGCATGCGCTTTTCAATTTTTTACTCATCTCCATCACACCCCAACATGTCCGACGGCAAGATCAAACCCGAGCAGAGCGAGGTGACAGTGAAGGAGGAGGCCGGCAGCGTGTCAGGAACTGCGGCACCAGCTGCACCACCAGCATCGTTTGTGCCTACCCGGCCACAGGCACTCACGTCCCGTGACAAGAATACACAACGCATGGTCGTTGTGCTTTCACAAGCATGTTTGGAGACACACAAGATCAGCGGAGGCGGCGGAGGAGACAAGTACGCTCTTTTGAACTGTGATGATCATCAGGGATTGTTGCGCAAAATGGGCCGTGACATTGCCGAGGCCCGTCCCGACATCACACACCAGTGTCTTTTGACGCTCTTGGACTCGCCAATCAACAAAGCAGGAAAGTTGCAAGTCTTCATACATACGGCGCGAGGCGTTTTAATTGAGGTGAACCCAAGTGTGCGGATTCCAAGAACATTCAAGCGGTTTTCTGGATTGATGGTGCAGCTATTGCACAAGTTGTCGATTCGGTCGGTGAACTCAGAGGAGAAGTTGTTGAAGGTGATCAAGAACCCTATTCTGGACCACTTGCCAACCAAATGTCGCAAAGTGACGTTGTCGTTTGACGCCAAGATCCGCAGGGTACAAGACTACGTTGCCGAGTTGGAGGACGATGAGAGTATCTGTGTGTTTGTGGGTGCCATGGCGCGTGGTCAAGATACGTTTGCTGATGAATATGTTGACGACAAGATCGGATTGTCGGACTACCCATTGTCGGCCTCTGTGGCGTGCTCCAAGTTCTGCCACGGTTGTGAGGATGTGTGGGGGATCATGTAAGCGCAGGGTGTGTAATTAGTTGCAGAGACAGCGTCTTTGCTTGTATAAAGAAGAGATGTCAGAGTATATAGACCATGCTGTGGTGCACGGATGTCGGTGGCTGTGGTGCACGGGTGCGTGCACTGATGTTCTTCGCTGCAAGAGTGTGTTTGCAAACCATGAATGGCTCAGGCAATTTGGAGACAGGCGCAGGCTCTGTGGCATCGGGAGCCTTGAAGAATTCCAGTGAGGCAGGAAAAGATATTACGCAGGTAGAGATTATTGATACTGCAGAGAACGGGAATCCTGTGACTATAAAGACAGAACCAAATGCTACAGGAGAAGCAGAGGCAATTAAAAAACCAATTGATGAAGTGAAGTCAGAGGCAAATTTCGAAGTGAAGCAAGAACCTTCTGAAGTGTCAGAACCAGTGTTTGAAGTGAAGCAAGAACCAGTGTTTGAAGTGAAGCAAGAACCTGAATCGAAGCAAGAACCTGAAGTGAAGCAAGAACCTGAAGTGAAGCAAGAACCTGAAGTGACCGAAGTCGAAGAAGAGGCCGAAAACGGACCTCTGCGGCCAAAAGCAGTCACAGGAGATGACCTTTATCGAAGGTCAAGTCAATACGAGGTTTGGTCGTTCGGAAGCGCCGAACTACAGGCCCGAAAACAGCAAACTAACGCGGCCGGCGCAGCTGGTGCCCTTAAGCGGTTTCAGCAGGCTCGGGAAGCGTTGGCCGCCGAAAAACCCGAGCAATTTGCGCTTTATGGCGAACAAATTGACGAAAACATGCTTGAGCTCATCACGTGCGAGGAAGAAGACAAGTTTGTGCGTTTCTTTGGACAACAAGCGGTGCAAATATGTGCCCACTTTAACATGCCCACACAGGTGAAGGCCACGGCGGTACAGTTTCTCCGGCGGTTTTACTTGGAGCACTCTGTGATGGAGTACCGGCCGAAAAACGTGCTATATGCAGTGGTTTTTCTTGCAGCCAAGCTGGAGAATTTCTTTGTGTCGATTGAGGCGTTTGCAGCCCGGCTTCCGAAAACCAAGCCCGAGGATATTTTGGACTTAGAGTTTGTGGTGTTGCAGGCACTCAAATTTACGCTTTTGGTGCACCACGCATTCCGGCCGCTCTATGGGTTTTTCCTTGACTTCCAGCTGGTGCTCCTCCGGCCGGAGCCTGTGATGTACGACGTGAACATTGACACCATTGGTCAGCTCTACGATGCCGGTAAGCGGTGGTTGAATGATCACGCACTTTTGTCGGATGTGACGTTTCTATTTACACCGCCGCAGATTGCGTTGGCGGCGTTGTACGACACGAACCGGCGGGTGACGGATCGGTACTTGAAGATCAAGTATTGTGGCGATAACGAAGCAAAGGGCGACGCTTCGAATGCGGGACGTGCTATTTATGAGCAGTTGGTGCGGAGCATCAGAAGGTGTATTCTGGTGGCCACTTCTGCGCAGGAGACCTCACGGGAGGAAAGTACGGTTATTGATGAAAAGTCGTTTTTTGCCATTAATCCGCAGAAGCTTTTGAAGAAGAGGCTTAAGGCCATGGCGGCAGCCTAGAGAAGCGAATTGAAGCGAACTTACTGCAGGAGAAATTGCAGGAAAAACAGAGGAAACCGAAGAATTGAAGAACTTACTCAGAAGAATTGCAGAGGAAATCGAATCGAAGCGGTAACCGAAATATCAATCGGCTCTGTGACAACGCTTTAGATTGTCAGATTGTCTTAAGACAATAGCCTAATTGCATAATGACAATTCCCGATTGATAGGTGGTCATGATGAGACAGTGACTGGGAGAATAATACACCATTCCTTGGCTTTATCAGACTTGTTCCGTGACTGATATTCACTGTTACTCTAATAACTCTTGACTTGACAATAACTCTTGACTTGACGCAATAACTGATCAATGACTGATACAGTGAACAATATGGTGAGTTCTGAAATGACTTACACAGTGATGATACGGACGGATACGGACTGATAGTGAATGCTACAGGGACATACAATGGCTGATACAATAGCTAATACGGCTGATATAGTGAATGAAACGTGGATGAACATATAGTGGATCATAAGTTAACATATAGGGGCTGATACATGAGACTGATACTGACTGACTGATACATGAGACTGATACTGACTGACTGATACTGACTGACTGATGCTGACTGACTGATACTGACTGACTGATACTGACTGACTGATACTGACTGATATTGACTGACTGATAAATGATTGACTGATACTTGACTGATATAGAAGACTACTGGTCCAATACCAACTCCTTCTCCAAAACCTTCTGGATCTCCTTAAACAATGTCGCCGAAGTGGTGGCCGAACCCTTGACATGTGCACAGATCACCTCGGACTTCTGATTCAGGTCTCTCTGCAGCACCTTGATTCGGAACTTACACGATTTCAAATTGAACGAGTTCTTGCTGGAAACCGACCCCGTGACATTATATCCGTCGAGATCCTTTTTAAGATTCTTGAGGCCAAACAGCGTCCACGAGTTAAGAAGCGCATGGAGCGCCGTCATCATCTCGTGCTTTGGCAAAATGGTCAAGTACCGGTGCACATCGGGCTGAGGTGGTGGGTTGGAGAAAAGACGAGCAAAAAGGCCTCCTCGGCGGTCGGGCTCGGCGCCGCCCCGGTCTTCTGCATCGTCCAAGTGCTTGCGGCTTCCCCATGACAATTTGCGGAAAATGGACTTGTTCTTGCGAGGCTCTTTGTCTTTAAGAGTGTTGGTGGTGTCTGAAAGAGCGGCTGCGGGTTTGGAAGAATCCGGTTGACCTGGCCGAGTCTCCATTTGGCCGGCGCGGGATTCCATCTGTCCATAGGGTTTTGGCTTCCGAGGCTGTACAATCTCATTGTCTTGAGCCGGAAGAAGCATGGTTGCAGCGGAAGGCTGAGAAGCACGGGCCCGAGAATTGGGCTGTTTTGATGGATTCTGTTTTGGATTCTGTTTTGGTGGATTTTTTGGATTCTGTTGATTCTGTTTTGGCTGGCTCGGAAGCTTGATCTGGTCAAAAACATCCTGCTGTGGCGCCGCCGCCCGGTCATCTTCCGCAAACGTGTACTCCTCCTTGGCAGCCAGAGCATCTGCAGCCGTGGAAACAAGTTTGGATTGGCGCCTGGAAGAAGAGGCGCCTGCATAGTACAGCGTCCGTTTGCTGGCTAGATGTTCGTCAAAGTCCAAAACTGATGCATCGTCGGCGTCTTCGACGTCTTCGTCGATTTGCCCAGCACGGTCCAAGCGGTCGGCGAAGCTGGTCCGCAAAGCCGGCATGCGCCGGGCAAGTTGTTCTTCTTCGTTCAATTCCTCGTGGTCGAGATTTTCGTTGTGGGTGTCCAAGAAACTGTTCAAGTCACGATACGACTCTTTGGTGGATTTCATGGTGAGAATGGAGAGACGTTTGTTGGAGGCGGAGAATTGGCTCAGGCGACGCGTGACCGTTGGAATGTTGACGCTGGAGATGAGAGTTTTGCGGTCGTCTTTCTTGTCTCTTTTGTCATCCTTTTTTGTTCTGTCCCGGGCCGGCGTGTGGCGGACCGTGGAGTTGCGAACAGGTTCCTTTTGAGAATTGTCATTTTCCGATTTGATGTTTGGCTTGCCATTTGATTTGTCATTTTTGATGTTTTGGTGGATGTTGAATTGCGAGTTGAGAAGCCGGGATTTGCGGATTTCGGACATGTACTCGGCACTCAAATCATAGTTTTCTGCCTGGTGTTCTGGAAGCTCAAAGTGGGCGTCATACTCGGAATCCTTGGAAAGACGGTCGCTGGAGTCCACCTGGTCCCAATTTGCATTCTGGATTTCTCCACTTTCGCCGCCCACGGAAACCATGGATTCTCTGTTCTTGAGTTTCTGCTGCTTGGCATATTCTCGGTGGTCGGCCTCCAAATCGGCATGTGCCTGATTCATGCCCACATTTTCGTGGGCCACCCATAATGGATCAAGACGAGAAACCGGCCGGCGCGTGAGAATGGGTGTGAGCCGGCGCCGGGGCACCGGTTGAGTGGCTGAACGGCGTTTGAAGGCCTCGAGCTCGGCTTTGGTCAAATCTCCCGTTTTTTCCTCTCCTCCCTCCGATAATGCCCGGAGCGCCTGTTTGTTTGCCCTGGACAGCCGCTTGGGCTGAGAGATGCGCCAGTTTTCATCGGCCTCTTTTCCTGCATCATTTGCATCTCCGTCGGTTCCTTTTCCATCGTTTTGGTCCTCTGTTACGGTGATGTGCAACTTGCGCGAGGAAAGAAGAGAACGGCGGGATTGGCGCTTTTTCTGCTTGGCCAATTCCTTGCGAGCCTTCCATTCGGCCTCGTGTTTCTTGCGCTCAATCTCCATGAGCCGCTCGTACTCACGAGCCTTCTGCTCCTCTTCGTCGATGAGTTTCTCGTCGTCCTCGTTGTATTCTTCGTGGTTGAAGATTTTGTCACAAAGCGTTCCAAACGTGGCGGATGTGCGCTTGGTTTGCTTGTCCATGTACTCCCAGTCGGTTTCGCTGGAGAGTTTGGCGTAAGTGGAGAGCAACTTGACGGTGATGGAGTTTCGTTTGATTCCGGTGGTGAACGATTGGCGGAATGACCGCCGCGTGGACATTTTAGACCGCATCATCGATTGTCGTTTTTTATTGGGCAGCGACACGATGGTGGGTGCTGCCGAAAGGCGTTTGCTGAAAACGTCTTCGGTTCCAGAGTTTCTTTCATTAGAGTCGCTTTCTTTAGAGTCGATTCTTTCCTTTTCGTTCTCCTTTCCTGGATCGGTCTCGTCAAATCCTCTTTCAAGCTTCCCGTGCTTGTGTGCAGTTTGCGTGGTGGCTGGAGTGTCAGCGCCATAGATGGAATCCTTTGACGGAAGTGTGGGTGGAAGCAGGCCGAAAGAATGGAGTTCCATGATTTCGTTATAAATGTTCCGAGGAAGCGGCCCTTGCAAACTGGCGCGAGACTGATAACTCTGGCGATTGCGTTTTTGAGGCGACCTCAGCGGCAGTTTGAATGGCGACGCCGTGGAGTTTCTTGAAGGAGAAGATGGATTGCCATAGCGGCGTTGGAAAGAAACAGGGCGGTTTTTCGAATTCAGAGCGCTGATTTGCGCCTTTCGCCGTGGAGTTCCGACCCGGTTGGACATTTGACTGGCCAGCCGAGGCAATTTGCGAGGTGTGCCCGGATCAACAGCAGGAAGCAGGCTTTGGCTTTGGAGATTGGCGTCCTGAGTGTGGCGATACCTTAGAAGCAACGCATAAAAGGTCTTTTCCGGGTTGGCGCCCTCGGCAAGAAGTGCCGCCACAATCTCGTGTTCGGGCCTCAGGTTCCACAAGATGCAGAGATTCTCCAAGATCTGCGAGTCGATGTTTTTGGCGCTGCCCAACGACTTGTATGCGGTCTGTGGGTGGGGCAAAGACTTGACGCTGATCAAGTCTTCATTGGGAACCGGGTATTTCTGAAGAAGCGGGTGTTCAAGCACGTCGGCCGTGGAAACCCGCTCCATTGGGTCCACACAGAGCATGCGCCAGATCAAGTCCTTGGCCTCACGGCTCAACTCGGAGGGCATTTCAAAACTGCCGGCTTGCACTTTCAAAAGCAAGTTTCGGATGTTTTCGTCGTCAAACGGCAACCGCCCGGTCAACAAGGCAAAGAGAATCACGCCACAAGACCAGATA
Organism: Metschnikowia kipukae; assembly: GCA_002370135.1. Taxonomy (NCBI): domain Eukaryota; kingdom Fungi; phylum Ascomycota; class Pichiomycetes; order Serinales; family Metschnikowiaceae; genus Metschnikowia; species Metschnikowia kipukae. Next base: position 909,705 of record NKZJ01000102.1, read on the forward strand.
TCGGAGGCGGCGCCGTGGTATTTGAGTCCCGAGACGATTTCCGGGGCTGCATAGTGTGGAGAGCCACACAGCGTTTCCAAAAGCTTGCCGTTGGCCTCGAGGGCCGCCATGCCGAAATCGGCCAATTTGACGTTGAGAGCGGCGTCGAGAAGAAGATTTTCGGGTTTCAAGTCTCGGTGGCAGATTCCCAACGCATGGCAGTATGCTGTGCCGAGGACGATTTGCCGGAAATACTTGACTGCTTCTTGTTCCTGGAGGGGGCCACGTTCCACCAAGAGGTCGAAGAGCTCGCCGCCTTCGACGTATTCCAAGACCAAATAGAGGGCTTTGGATGTTTCCCAAACGTCGTAGAGACGCAACACGTTTGGGTGGGTTAAGAGTTTCATGATGATGATTTCGCGCTCGATGCCGTATGGGAGGCCGCCTTTTTTGTCTTTTGGCCGCTCGTAGTCGTCGGCAAGGTTCAGTTTGCTAACCACCTTGACGGCGGCTTTTTGTCCGGTGTTTTGATGTACTCCAAGTAGCACTCTGCCGGTAGCGCCACGGCCAAGCGTTTTCCCTAGTTTCCAGGGGCCAATTTTCTGCGGGTGGCTGTGTGCATTGGACACGGACGATAGAATGGAGCCTTGGCGAGAGATCATGGGAGCGAATGTGTCTGAGGGTTGTGGAGGGGGTGATTTCTTTGGCGGTGCGTCCAAAGACGTGATTCTTTAACGGTACTTCCTGAAGACGTGTTATCTCAAGCGGTGCGTCCAAAGATGTGTTTGCTTTAGCGATGCGTCCAAAGATGTGTTTGCTTAAGCGGTGCGTCCAAAGACGTGATTCTTAAGCAACGTGATTCCTCGGCGGTGCTTCCAAAGACGCGCTGAATTGTGCTTGCGTCAAAGACGGTTCGATTAGTGGTCGTGCAAAGGGTACTAGCTTCCTTCGCTAATGCGTTTCGATAGCGTGGGTCTGCTTGGGGTCCTGGAAAAAGCGTGAGGCGAAAGGAGTATGAGAAGAGTCGTGAGAAAAAAGGCACTGTGTTGACAGAGCCGGTGTACAAGCGGCGGTAGCGCTTTTCGCCGCTGCATGCAGGCTTTTCTCTCTCTAGACCTCATTTTTCCCAATCCGTGCGCGACGCGTCCCATTTTCAGGGGGTGCACGGGTCTCTGACCACAAGCGCACCTGAAACACCCCGACTAGGCTGCATCTGGGTGCACTCAGCCCCGATCTGCATATTCCTGCCCATTGTGTCGCCACGTGCCGTACCTTCGGTCTCTTTGGCTTTAGTACTTCCCCTTGTACTTTATCGACTGCCATCGCTTCCATGCATGAGCTGCTTCAATTGCTTATGGGCTGCTCGTCTTTTTAGATCTATATTCCCTTGTCTGCACATAGCCCTGCGTTCTAAGTGGGTGCAGATCTCCTTGAGTTGCCGCCTGCAAGAGCCCCTCGCGACATTATCCGCCATGGCTGTTTTCGGCTAAGTGTGGGTTCAAGACGTGTGACTTTATGCAGTTCAGATTAAAGTCTCGGAGAGATTTGACTGTTTATTGAATTGCAGGTGGATTTCTGCAGTGGCGGCGTCCCAAAGGGCCACCTCATCAAGTATTACAATTCATTTCAACTTATTTAAATTCATCAGATTCATCAAAATTCAAAAAATTCGTCATAGTTTACATTTCATTAAAATTCAGCTCATCAGAATTTTAACAATTCATTTAAACTCATTACAATTTATTGATTTTCTAACAATTCATTACGATTCTCACGATCCATTATTATTCATCACATTCATTACAATTTATTAAACTCATTACAATTCTCGCTATTTATTGTTATTCATTCAATTCATTCAATTCATTCAATTCTATCAATTATATTAATACATTCATTCTATCAATTCCATTAATTCATTCAATCTATCAATTCCATTTATTCATTCATTCTATCAATTCTTTTACCCATTGGTTTGATGTATCTGAAACTGCTGCAAACTTCTGGAAATCCACCTGCATATATTGCTCTTCTATCTTCGGATGTACTGGTGTTCCTGTATATGACGGCATTCCTCTTTTTCGAGCTTCATATACCTGCACACCACCACCCAACCACAAATCGACCATCTTTGCCACGTCAGCACTGAATCTGGCTCGCTTGGTATTTCCTAATTTGATTGTTTCCTAGAAGAAAAACCCAGGCCTCTGCAAAGTGCGTTGTCTCAAGATTGTTTCAGGTTTCTCCACCAGTTGAAACAAGGCATTTCACAGCATCAAGTACGAAATCAAGTATTATATCAAGATCACAATCAAGAATATCAAGATCACAATTTCAAGAATATCAGAACCATTTATTAATCATCAGATCAAGATCATCAAAATCAAAATATAAATTGAATTTTGATCGCTCTTTCAAACTAATCCTACTGGCAACATGTCTTACATCTCCACATTTCCAGGATACTCGCAATTAATGCGGCAAATCAAAAAACTCGTGGGCGGAGTCTGCAAAACAGGCCCCGTGCCTCGTCACGTGGGCGTGATCATGGACGGAAACCGGCGATACGCCAAAACTCGACAAATCGAGCTCCGAGAAGGCCATAATATGGGATTCGACAGCATGGCGGCCATTCTCGAACTTCTCTACGAATCCGGCGTCGAATGCGCCACCGTGTTTGCATTCTCCATAGAAAATTTCAAGCGGCTGGCTCATGAAGTACAGTGGCTCATGCATTTGGCCAAACTGAAACTCCTTCAAATGAGCCAACACGGAGAGTTATGTGAACGATACGGCATCCGCATCAAGGTTTTAGGCAACGTGGCGTTGTTGCCGGCGGACGTGCAAGAGATTCTTGTGGAAACAGAGCAAATGACCAAAAACAACTCACGTGCCGTGTTAAACGTGTGTTTCCCTTATACGTCCCGAGACGAGATGACGCACGCCATCCAGGAGGTGGCTGCTGCTGCAGTACAAGACCCCACGCTCCACATTGGCGTCGACACCATGGACCGGCACATGTACACACACGAGGCGCCGCCGTTGGACCTTTTGATCCGGACCAGCGGAACCAACCGGCTCCTGGATTTCCTTTTGTGGCAATGTGTGCCGCTGTCTTGCGCCATTGTGTTTTCCGAGAAACTCTGGCCCGAGTTTTCGCCGTGGGACATGACCAAAATCTTACTCTCCTGGAGTTTCAACTGCTACTGGTACGGTGCAGGAAGCGGCCAGACTGTGGGGCGCCATGCGGCTGGATATGCTGTGCTGGGCGACTCAGGCGTGCTGCTTTCCCGAAAGACTCTGCTGCCGGACCCATGGCAAAACTGGGCCAGTACATCTCCAGGCACTTCTATTTCCAATAACTCTTTGTCGGGCAAGCTGACGAGTGCTTCTACGAATGACACGCGGTATTCGGACGAGACGTATGAGGCCAGCGGATTCAAGGAGGATTAGTATGTTGGATCCACGTGAATTTGGTGGATTTAATGGATTTGAATTGATCTTGATTGATCTTAATGAATCTCAATGGATCTTAGTTGATATCAATGGATCTTAATGGATCTTAATTGATCTTAACTGATCTTAATTGATCTTAACTGATCTTAACTGATCTAAACTGATCTTAATTGATCTTAACTGATCTTAATGGATCTTAATGGATCTAAACGGATCTTAAGGGATCTTAATGGATCTTAATGGATCTTAATGGATCTTAATGGATCTTAACTGCTCTTCTAGATCTTTATTGCGTGAAGTGACGTGATCAAGTGTTTGAGTGCTGTGAAGCATAAATGAGAAAATCTGAATAGATTGACTTATGGGGACTTTGATTTATGATTCTGATGATCTATGATGATGTCGCGTGATATGACATCATGAACCCCCTTCATAGATGATTTTGATACTTCAGTGACTCTTTGATCAATACTCAGCACTCAGTGATGTCCGATTTGAACTCCACTGAACTTCATCGCTACTTCATGTTATACTGTATGGTGACGCTAAATGATTTATGGTGATACTCCATGTTCACTGTATGATGATACTTCATATGATACTATTTGGTGATACTCATATAATACTATTTGAAGTATCATAATTTTTTATATCTTTGTGGGTACATTTTCCATGGAGATTATGGTTTCCTATGATGATCCTACATATGGCATCTTATGGTGATAGATGGTGATTCTCTATGGAGTTACACCAAATAATTCCATGATGTTACTCCAAAATTTTTCATGATATCACTTTCATCACTCAAGATTATAAAAATGATTTCTTGCCCAGTGTCATTTTCAAGATATTTCAGCACGTGGATTCAACTCATTCTTATCGGTGGTGCATGCACTACCGCCTGCATGGTGCGCCGGCCCGCTGAGTCATTCGCACTATGCTTTCATTCAACTCAACTTTACACCACCATGGATTTAGTCAACCACCTCCCGGATCGCCTATTGTTTGCCGTTCCCAAAAGTATGTTTTTCATCACGATCTAACTGTGTTTCTGTGCAGTCCACTAACCTACAGAGGGAAGATTATACGAAAAGTGCTGCACATTGCTTGCTGGCGCCGATGTCCAGTTCAGAAGATCCAATCGCTTGGACATTGCTCTCTCCACTAACCTCCCCGTGGCCTTGATTTTCTTGCCCGCTGCCGATATCCCCACTTTTGTTGGCGAGGGAAAGTGTGATTTGGGAATCACGGGCTTGGACCAGGTCATGGAGGCTGACATGTTCGACTCCATTTCCGACTTGTTGGATTTGCAGTTTGGCAAATGTAAACTCCAGATCCAGGTGCCTGCAGACGGCCCCATTGAGTCGCCGGAGCAATTGGTGGGAAAGAAAATCGTCTCTTCATTCACGAGATTGTCTGAAGAATACTTTCAAAAGTTGGAAAAAGACCAGGGCAAAGAGGTGGGAAGCACCAAAATCAAGTACGTGGGCGGCTCCGTTGAAGCGTCGTGTGCCCTTGGAGTTGGAGATGCCATTGTCGATTTGGTCGAGTCTGGAGAAACAATGAAGGCAGCCGGACTTAAGGCGATCTGTACAGTGTTGAGCACCTCGGCCCACTTGATCTCGTCCAAAAAGCCCCGGTTCCCCGAAATCGTGGACACCATCCACCAGAGATTTGAGGGTATCATGGCAGCACAGAAGTACGTGTTGTGCAACTACAATGCGCCCAGATCCATCATACAGGAGGTTTTGAAGATCACCCCCGGCCGAAGATCCGCCACCATCTCTGCATTGGAGAAGCTGCAGGACGACCCAGAGGAGTGGGTGGCCATCTCGTCGATGGTGGAAAAGGTGCGTATTGGTGACGTCATGGACGCCTTGAAGAAGGCTGGCGCCTCCGATATCTTGGTGTTTGACATCGGCAACTGCAGAGTATAGCATATATAGACAGTATCAAAGAACAGGACCCAAAGAACAGGACCCAAAGAACAGTACATCCCAGAACAGTAACATCAAAGAACAGTACATCTAGGTAGTAAGTGAGGCTGTCACTGCATACAGCCCCGCGCCACCAACTCAACTCAAATGCAAAACCATACGCTAAACGAATACTGCAACTACACCACAAAATGTCCAGAGAAGATCCTTTGAAGGCCGAGAAAGACTTTTCCGCTACACTTGACGAGCAGATTCCGCTCATTGAAAAATTGCCCAGTTATGCGGACGCCCTCGATCGGTATCTTGTGTTGGAAAAGCAGATCCGTCAGTCTTCAGATTTGCCCCTGAGCAAGCGGATATTAGCCAAAATCGTCGAAACTTTGGTGGCACACGACGACTGGCTGCAGCTCAATGAGTTGGTCACCACGCTTTCGAAGAAACACGGCCAGTTGAAAACGTCCATCCAGGTGATGGTGCAGCACGTGATTGCCAGCTTGGACAAATTGCAGGATTCGGACGAAACTCAATTGAAGACCAAAGTCATGTTGATTGAGACCATCCGCACCATCACCGACAAGAAGATCTTTGTGGAGGTGGAGCGGGCCACTGTTCTGCGGATGCTTTCGGATATCTACTTAAAGCAGAAGGACGATTTGGACACGGCCACCGAGATCTTGTGTGACTTGCAGGTGGAGACGTACTCGTTGATGCCTTTTGAGACGAAAATCGAGTACATTTTGCAGCAGATTGGCTTGACCTTGCAGAAACGGGATTACCTGCAGGCCAAGATCTTGAGCCGCAAGATCTTGCTTAAAACCTTGAAGAATTTCGAAAAAGCCGACCAGTACAAGGCCGAGTACTTGCGTGACTTGTTGCAAATCAACGAGCACGAGAAGGACTACATTTCAGTGGTGAAAAACTCGTTGCTTCTAATGGAGATTCCCCAAGAGAAAGAGGCCTCCTCCTACAAGAACTTGTTGGTGCTGATCATCTACAACATTATTTTGTCGCCGTACGACAACTTCCAGTCGGATTTGATTGAAAAAATCAAGCGCAACGCTGTGTTTTCGAAAAACGTGGACACCGCAATCGTCAACCTTTTGGAGATCTTCACCACCGACGAGCTCATTCAATGGGATTCCATCGACAAGAAGTACACGGCGGAGCATTTCTCCAAGTCGGAAGTCTTCTCCAGCGAGGACAATACCAAAAACCTTCAGAAGCGTGTCATTGAACACAACTTGCGCGTCATCAACAAATACTACTCGTTCATCAAATTAGATCGGTTGTCATACTTGTTGAATTTGAAGCCGCAGGAGGCCGAGGAATACGTCAGCGAAATGGTCAACAAGGGCATGATCAGTGCCAAAATCAATAGGCCCCAGGGTGTCATCAAGTTCGACAAGTTGCAACACGGAACGGCCGCAGGAGCTGCCACCGTCACCAGCAACAGCGAAAACATTAATGAGCTTTTGAACAACTGGATCTACGATGTCGACAATCTTTTAGAGGAGGTTGACAGCATTGGTCATTTGATCAATAAGGAAGAGATGATGTACGGAATCAAACAGAAGGCATGATTTTAACTACTTCAATATTAACGGATCCATCGACACGCATATGTAGGCCCCACTCAAACAGCGATAGCAAAAACAAAGGATACAAGCATCATCAAGAAAGATGCCATTTGTGTGCCTGGTGCATCGCTTCCTCTGGAACTAGAAGATCCGGAACCTGAAGATCCGGAAGATCCGGAAGATCCGGACGAGCGGCTTGAAGAAGCTCCACTAGTCTTGGAGGACAGCGACTTGGAACTTCTGCTGGCAGAATCGCTGTCATCTTCATCGTTACCGCCGGCAACACAGGCCCACTGGGTGTTTGCATCAAATCCGTTACCCTCGGGGTCGACTACACCCTTGATGTATTTCAAAGCACCTTTTGGTGTGGAGGGAAGAGTATTGGAGGCTTCCCACAAATCACTTTGTGGAGGGCAATCGTTGTGAGGCAAATCCTCCTGGTAGTTTCCATCACCCAGCGGATTGCTAACAGCAGAAAATTGCAGCTTCAAGTTGTCATAGTCCTTGTTGGGAGTCACGCTGTCCAGAGAAATCTTCACCAATCCGTATTCGTTGTCTTCTTCCGAGTATTCGTACACCAAGCCACCAGAAAACACGTGAGTCATTTTGTCAGAGTAAATAGCCTCGATTTCAGAGAAGGGTCTTGGGCTCACCTTGTTGCAACCAAACTCCGAGAAGAAAAGAGGAATCGAGTAGTTGGAATAAGACTGCACTTTTTGGTCGTAGCCCGAGCGAGTGAAAGACGAATCTCCACACCACGAGTAGTCGTTGAAACCGTACATGTCAACACGAGCCATAGGGTCGTCTCCACAGTTGAAGAAAAGGGCACTTTCAAGACGGTTTTCCTCCACATCGGCGGCCGAGTAGCCGACGGGGATTTTCCGTAAGCCAGTGTTTTTCTGGAACGTCTTGATGTCACGTACCACGGCCTTCACCACAGTAGCAGCAGGGGTGGTTTCTTTGTCATTGATCACCTCGTTGGCAGCAAAAAAACCGAGAGTGTTGTTGTATTTCGACATCAACTTCACCGTGGCGAGAACCTCGTTCAAGTACATGGTGTTGTAGGAGCATTCAGCACCTTTGTCTCTGGCAATCAGCGCCTTGGGCACGTTGGTGTCTAGAATCAAGTAGATTCCGGCCTCGTCCAAGGCCTTCATGCAGTCGTCGTGGTCAGCAGTGTTGTCCACCGAATACACACGAATGGTGTTGATTCCCAACTCCTTAAAGTACTTGATATCACGTTCACAAGTTTCTTTGTCTGCAAGCGGGTCAAAAAGCTTGGAAGACCCGCCGGGCTGGTAATCAAGCCCACGCATGTAGAACCGCTCGTTGGTGTCGGAGGTAAAAAAGGCATTTCCACGGGTTTCGATTGGCGAAAGAGCTCCCAAGGCAAGGGGGAGCAAGGAAAGCAAGGAAAGAGAAACTTTCATTTTGGTTAGCGTTTGTGGTTGTACTTTCAGCGAATGAGAAGGCTGAAGTTGCAATAGTGGGGCGCTGAAGTTGCACAGATATGACAGATAAAGAAGAGTCTTTCAAACTGTTTTATTGAAACTTGGAGCTTCGGTTATTCAAACTTGAAGCTTTGGTTATTGTCTTTGATGTTGAACTTTGGTTGTGTTCTAATCTTTGTTTGGTGTACTCGCTGTGGGTGCAGGGATCTCCGCTTTAGTCTCAAATAACCTGGACAAATTGGTAGTAACGAGAAATCAACAAAAGAGAACAGTTGTCAAAAAAAGAGAACAGTTGTCAAAAAAGAGAACAGGTGTCAAAAAATGGCTTGTGTTGGAAACACGGGAACAGGGGGGTTTTATAGCACAGTAAAGAAAGCGGTGGTTTTTCTTGGGATGCTAATTGTCTGGGCTTGCAGCGATTTGAGGCTGGAGGGTTGCTTGGTGCGTCCAGTGTGCAGGACCGTTGTTTACGCCTTCCGTTTCTTCTACTCTGCAGGTGCGGAACAATGGTACGCATTTGCAGCTTATGCTGTGTGACACGGATCACCACTTACGCCGTGACAACGGTGCTGCTGTATGCATTCTCGGTATGAATAGATACTTTGTTTCCATTTTGGGCATTTTGATTTGTCTGCGACGGTAGATCATAAAAGACTAACAATGGTGCAACAATGGTAATTAATCAAAGGTTATTTAAATGGTTTAATCTGTGGTAATTCATCAAAGTTTATTAATCAATGGTTTGACCAATGGTTTAATCAAAGGTTTAATTAATGGTGTTTCCAACTTCGCCTCTCAGCGAGTATAAAATACTCTATTCTTTCAATTGTTTTCGGAGGTACGGGCCTGGGGTTGGCTGGAGGGGCTGAGCTGCGCTTTTCTTGCACTCATTCGGGCCATTTTTCTTGCCTGCAGGACCAGGCCAAGGTCCGGCTGTTGGACCTCTGCAGGATCCTCGTCTATTCTATGGATAGTGACTTTGAATAGCAGAGCATGTTTTCGTCCAGTGTGCATCTGCAGGCGGCATAGGCGAAAAAGTGGCTTTGGGGCTTTGCGAGGCACCTACAGCCGTGCACTGCACATAATGTGCAGGCACATTCGTACACCATCTCCATCTCCACCACTTTCTGTTTCTGCTTCTGCTTCTGTCTCCTAATCAACCACAGTTTCTGATCTGCCAGTTGTTCCTTATCTGCACACCCAAAAAGTCTGGGCCCGTCAATCTGTCCTGTAATAGACCTCTCTGAATGGCAGTGGTCAAATATACTAATTATTTTGTTACAAAATTGCCTTTCATTTATTTCATGGATTAACTTCAGTTTCAATTATCGGAATTTGGTTTCTAGTGTAAACATTCAGTTATATTTGTGAATTTTGTTGGATTGTAAATGACCGCTACGTTGTTTCCAAAGTGTTGTGTATTCATATGTTTTTCGCAATATGCGTAACACTCATAATTACAATTCTACTTCTTGCCATTAAAAATCAGAAACAGGCTAATTTAACCCCAGACTCGGCCAGTACCTAAAAATAACATTCTTCTTTTGGAATCCCAAAATTCTCGCCGCCAAAATTCTGGATGGGCTCAAAAAATTGGCCCGTGCTCTAGAATTGACCCGTACTGCACACAATGCTCCTCTACCTTCGACTTTCCAACTGCACAGTTTCCGGAACTCATACCAAGGGCGTCTTAGTAGAGCCAGAAAACGAGGCTACCAATATTCGAGGGCAAATCGCTCTCAAAATTGCTTCAATTCACTTCTACATTCCGAGGGCAAATTGCTCAATTGCTTCAATTCACTTCACCGAGGGTAAAAAACCCGTACACCACACTGCTGGCAGCCAAAGCTCACCACCACGCATATACACAAAATCCGTACCTCCAAATATCACGCTCGTATACTCAATCAAAAAAAAAAACCGCGCCAGCACCCCACGCCGCCCATAAAAAGCCAGGCTAACTAGGCACCAAGATTTTGTCCTGCACTCAGCACCGCACTCACTCAAGTCAACATCCACCACTACAATCCCAAAACCAATGGCCAGCCAAGTACATTTTCTAGACATCAAGGGAAAACCGCTTCTTTCGCGAGACTACAAAGGCGATATCCCCGCGTCGGCAATAGAGGCTTTTCCCCTTCTTCTCCTCGACTTGGAACAAGACGATGCCCTTTACAAGCCATACGTCAACCACAATGGCATCAACTACGTGTTCATCAACCACAACAACCTCTATGTGTGTGCATTGACACGCAAAAACGAAAATATCATGACGCTCATTGTGTTCTTGTCCAAAGTCATCGAGGTGTTGGCCCAATACTTCAAGTCCTTGGAGGAGGAGCTGATCCGGGACAATTTTGTCATCACATACGAGTTGCTAGACGAAATGATGGACTTTGGCGTGCCACAAACAACCGATACAAAGATCTTGAAAGAGTACATCACGCAGGACTACTACAAGTTGATCCGCAAGACGCCTCTGCGCTTGGTGCAGCCTCCAAATGCAGTCACCAACGCTGTAAGTTGGCGAAAAGACGGAATCAGCTACAAGAAAAACGAGGCGTTTTTGGATGTGGTGGAGTCCATCAACATGCTCATCAACGCCAAGGGCCAGGTGTTGAACCTGGAGATTTTGGGCGAGGTCAAGATGAAACTGAAACTCAGCGGAATGCCCGATCTCCGGCTTGGACTCAACGACAAGGGCATTTTCACTCTGGGCGGAGCAGCCGACGACGACGGCGGCGCCACCGAATCGAGCGGTCTGGCGAAGAAAATCGAAATGGAGGACATCAAATTCCATCAGTGTGTGCGATTGTCCAAGTTTGAGAACGAGCGTATAATCACATTCATTCCGCCCGACGGCGAGTTCACCGTGATGTCTTACCGCTTGCTGTCGGCGCAGTTTTTGATGAAGCCGTTGATTCTCGTCAAATGCAAGACCGTGGTGCACAAGCACTCGCGTGTGGAGATCATTTGTCTGGTGAAGGCACAAATTAAGAAAAAGTCCACGGCCAACAATGTGGAGGTGGTGATTCCGATACCCGAGGATGCAGATACGCCCAAATTCACGCCGGAGTACGGCTCGGTCAAGTGGATTCCGGAAAAGTCGTGCTTGGTTTGGAAAATGAAGACATTTCCGGGCGGCCGCCAATACCATATGAAGGCGGAGTTGGGGTTGCCTGCTGTGGTTGACGAAGAAGCACTCATGCCCAAGATTCCCATCAAGGTCAACTTTTCCATCCCATACTTTACCACTTCTGGAATACAGGTGCGCTACTTGCGTATCAACGAGCCCAAATTACAATACCAGAGTTATCCCTGGGTGCGCTACATTACCCAGTCGGGAGACGATTACACTATCAGAACAAGATAAGGAGATTATTGTTATGTGACGAAGGAGTGGTCACGACCGAAATTTAGCGAACTGCCTACAAATTCATTGTACGTGCAAAACGAAGTATCAGATTCATGCAAAAGAAATACAACTTGGATAGAGAGAATGACACCACGTGGCAGCCTGCTCATTTCAGCGTCACCTTGATTATGTGGTGACACCTCTACTGGCGGGCCTAGAGCCCATGTCGATTAAAGGGATTTCATAAGAAACAAAAGGCACTGTCTAGCGCAGAAATCTATAAATTAACTTGAATCCACGTATTCTTACCATTTATTTGTATATTCTTGAAATTAAGCATTATTTGCTATCTGCGTTGCGATTTCTATCAATCATTCTTCAGCCGTTTCTCCACACCTTCGTATAAAACTGCCAAAGCAAAAGCCTTGTTTTCTGGCAGCCCAGAGCCAACAAAGAAGGGCACGTCAAGTCTTTGCATTTCTTGCTCACACTCTTGCGCCAACAGCAGCTGTTTTTCCGCATATTTCAAGTACAACTGCTCCATTTTCAATTTGCGCCTACTCTCGGTTTCTGAATTCAAACCCAGAAGCTTGGCTAGGCCCACCTTAGGAGGTTCCGCCAGCGCCATTTCTCGGGAAAACTCGCGGTGAAACTGCTGTTGTTTCCACACCTGAAACTCCACGGCTTTAGCTTTCTCAGCGTTGGAGACAATATACTTCCGAATAAACCACTCAGCCTCCTCCTGTTCATCTATTAGCCGTGGATCGCGCTCCTCGGCGGCCCGATCTAGCAATTCGTGGAGTTTCTCTGTGTAGTAGTTTTGTTTTTGCACCAACATCATAAGATCCTTCTCTTGGTTGTTGCGCTTGACACCTCGGGCGATTTTCGCCTCGTACTTGGGTTGGAGACGGCGAAACTGCTTCGTTCGCGAAGTGAGCTGATAGTTTCGGATGGTATGGTGAATGACCAGATCAGTTTTCGACCTGGGTTTCACGTGATCATTGTCGGCCATTTGCCAGGAGATGAGTGCTGATCAGTTTGTAGATCGCTTTAAGTTTTTTGAATCCAGAGCTTTGAGTCTTTGAATCCAGATCTTCGAGTCTTTGAATCCAGAACTTTGGGTGTTTGAATCCAAGTAGCTGTTATCAGAATCGTTATCAGAGAATCGATGCGAGCATGGCGGTATCTGCAGGACGCCAAACATGATCGGCAATCCAAGGTCAAATCACGAACCAATTGAAGCCAAGTTCTTTTAATTGGCTCAATATTAACTGAATTTTAACTGCGTTTTGTTTCAAATTCGCCAACTAAATCTTGGCGTGTCCCTCACGAGCAGCAATGTAGCGAGCCTCCCGTCGCCCACTATACCACGCACCATGTGCACAGCCGTTAGAAGAGCCCGCCATTGTTTCAGCACCGGCAAACCGAATACATCCGGCACCCTCGGCCAAAGTGTCACAGAACACGTCGGTATCCATATAACCCAAGCGGCCCGCGGAGTAGGAGCCCCGCACCAAAGGGTCAGAATTCCATTCGGTATGCAAGATATTGAACGGGCGTTGCACCGGCGCCGAGGCAATTTGCGCCACCATGGGCTCGAACATGCTCCAGATGTCGTCTTTGGCCATGGCCTCGATGTCTCGCGAGAGAGGACTTTGCGTGAGAAACACAAGCGACGGCACGTGACACATGGCCTGGTAGTTCACGATGATGGTGGGCCGGGCCCAGCTCTGGAGGCCACGTGCCTGGGCCAGCGCCAACACGTAGAATCTCTGCACGTCACGTGGCCAGAAGCACTGGTCGAACTCAAACACAACCTTGCCCAAAGACCCGTACTCGCATTCTGAATAGAGGCCTGTGATCCGCCGGGGCAACGCAGGCTCCCATTCAATGTGGCCCGGATCGGCGGGGTCTGCCACACTTAGGACGCTGGCAGGAACACTGCACACAAGATAGCGTCCGCTGAAGACGCCGTTGTTGGTGTGCACAGAAATACCTCCGCCATGGTGGATCACCTTGTGCACGTGGGTATTCGTCCGAATGTTCTCCTGGCGGTAGCGGGCCGGGAGTTCCCGGAGCTCGTTGTCAAACACGGATACAAAGCCATTTTTAACGTATGCATTTCGGCCCAAATGGTCGGCGCCGTGAACGAACTGGTGTTTGGCGGACGCTTGCTCCCACAGTATACCGTCCCACAACTCCACCCACAAGCGCACCACCTGTGGCGCATACCTGGCCTCGTCGGCCAGAAGATGATGTTTTTGGGCTTGCACATATTGGCTGCAAATCTGCTCCACGCTCATGTCGGCGGCATCTGGGTGGTCTGCATAGTACAAGGCTGCAAACAGAGCCAACTCCTTGACCACGCTCTCAAAGCGGAATGGCTCGATGCTGCCGGTTTCCTGTGACACGTAGCGGTGGTTGCCGTCGTCGAAGAAGTACTGGATGTTGCCGAGTTTCTGGGCTTTTTCGAAAAGGGGGTTTTTGAGTGCATCGTGAAACCAAGATGCGCCGAAATCGTACGCCACTGAGCTATCAAGTGTGGCTTTTTGGGAAAGGAGACGCCCGCCAAGCCGGTCTCGCAGCTCGAGAATCACTGTGTTAGTGATTCCGGCGGCGTGGAGATGTGCAGCCGTCGAAACCCCCGCCATTCCTGCACCTATGATCACCACGCTATAATCCGTCATAAGTTGTAATGTGTTTGCAAAGTTGTAATGTGTTTGGATTTCAGTAGTATAATTAATGTGTGGAATCAGCAATTGAATTGATATTCAGCAGTTATATGAGCTTTGGCTGCGAATGATTGGGTGGATGAGGAGTGTTCAATTGAGTATTGATTGATATTGGAGAATGACTACTAGTGAATAGCCAGTAAGTAATGGAAATGAAATGCTTGAAATGATAATTCAAAGGGTTTTTAAAGTGATAATTCTGAAAGTGATAATTCAAATTCTAAAAGTATGAATTCGAAAGTATGAATTCAAAAGTATGAATTCGAAAGTATGGTGTGAATTGGAAAATGATTGCAAATTATTTATTCCATTAATTAACCGGGGAAAGCTCGTATTTATATGTCATGCGAGATAGCGGAACGCAATAGGAAGGTTGGTGCGTGTGCAGGAACGCTGCCGCGATTGCAAATTCCGTTTGTTCACTTGAGCTAATTTAGTTAAAACAGACTATAAAGTTTCTACTATGTTTGGGCTCATACGGCACTTTTAAACATGAATTTCTTTTAATGAAATTAAATGTCTTTGATAATCAGATGTCTTTGATATAATAGATGTCTTTTCGATAATCAAATCTCTCACATAATAGATGTCTTTCAGATAATCAGCTGTCTCTCATATAATAGATGTCTTAATGATTCATTATAATACTCTAATTTACATTCCATTATAAACATTCTACTCAAACCTCCTCATTCCCTCCATCATTCCTCATTTCCACCAAATCTGCATTTTCCTTAACCCGTTGTCCAAGAGTCACCAATTCTGATAACATGGTCATATACTCCTGAAACACAAAAACAATTTTACTAAATACCTGAAATTCCGGACGCTCCATTTCTCCAAAAACCCGTTTGATGGTCGAGCTGGTGGTGACCAAAAACAACTCCAAAGCAACATGAATAGGAACATCGCCAACAAATGGAGCAGACAATATTTCCCGGTGCAACACGCGGGAACATATTCGGAATGCCCACACCATGGAACCGTCGCCTCCCATTGCCATTTCAGAAGTCAAGTCTCGCCCCAAATTTCCCGGAAGGTTGTTGACAGTATGAGAAATCTTGCTCAACAAGTCAGTTTGGGACGCCAGCGAAAAGTTAAATGCCTTGAGCGTTTGAGTTATGCAATCCGCCACATCCTCTTTAAAAACCGCCGAATCTTTGTAAGCTTCGAAAATAATCAAAAGCAGCATGCAGGCGTTGGGATGGGCGCCTGCTTTGGAGCCCAAAAGGTCTTCCAAAAGTAGCGCTTTGTTTAGAAAGTCGGCAAATTGCCGATCTTCATTTGGTCCGGTTTCTGCTTGCACGTGCCTAGACATTGCCTCTAAGTGAGCTCTATTAGCAGAGCGTTCACAAACTAGACCAAATGTTCTGCACGATAACAATAAGAGCCAGCATTCAAAACCGGCGTTGTTTCTTGAACTTTGGAGTTGATTCTTCAGATTCTTCACATTCCTCAAAGTCTTCAAATTCTTCATATCTTGCTCATCTTGCTTCACATCTTCGCTGTTCGATAACTTCCGGAGTTGTTCCACCACATTTTCTCTTACCCAGTCTCTGTTGGCCATGCATCGAAGCAACGTGTCGGAGTCCAAAAGCAGCGGATCAAGCCCCAACGACATCAAGTGCAGGATGCTTTCTGCCTGAACAGACTGGAACCACGAAGATCGTTCGCCAGTCTGGGCCCAATGGCCAGGGTCACAGCCAGAAAGAGGAAAATGCGGTTCCGACGCCCGCCGTTCGGACTCCGGCTCAAAGATGTCTTCGATTTTCAGCATTTCCTCATTGCACATTTTCTGCATCTCTTTGGTCACCAAATGCTCGTTCCATTTGATGCCGAGATAGTTGTATTTGGACTCGCCTCGGCGGCCCAATCTCTTCAGCTTGATTCCCGGAAACACCAACTTCACAAGCTTGCCGATTTTGGCGTTGCCCAATATCATTTTTTGCTGCGAATCAGCACTGCGGGCATCATTGGCGTATTTCTGAATAAGCATGCGGCACAAAATGTAGTACATTTTGTATATGGAGATGCGAGGCAAGGCGTTTCTTTCTTGCAGGTCATAGCTACCTGGAACGTCTTCTGAGTGTGCTGGGACATGTCTTTGTTTTGGCTCATACACCAAAAAACCGGTGACGATTTTGAGCGCCAAAAACGACCGCTGAAGCTCGTGCGCTTTGACAGAATTGAGATTCTCAAGTCCGGCCGAACTCAACGAACCATGCCTCTCGGGCCTTCCAAAAATCTCGAGAAGCTGCCGATTTACTTGGATTCCTGCACCCACCGAGCCAGCCGGTGGAGATGTGTCGAGTTTGGAAGAGGCCGGAGTGCTTTGCAAGTATTCGTCAAAAGTGTCTGCATTGTACAAGAGATTGTACAAGTCGTCCACAAGAAGGAAAGTGCGGTCGTCTGACAGAAAAGACAAGAGAAAGTTAAGAAAGTTGGAGGCATTGACCTCTCGGAGCCGAGGAAGAAGGCCTGTGATTATCTGCTTCGATATCTCAGCATCAGAAAGAACTTGTCGATGCAGCGAGGAGAGAGTGTCCAGGTCATGCAGAAACACGGGATCATCGTGCTCCAAAAGATGCAAATCCGGGTCCAAATCATCGTCCAAATCGTCTACTGCCTGCAGTGCCATGGAACCCGATGCAAACGCCAGCACCTCCAGTTTCGGCTCGCGTGGGGGCGCCACTTCAAACGGCGGATAGTTATTTCCAAGCGAAAACATGTCCAAATGCGATGAAATCGATATGTTTTTGGCGTGCTCCCGAACATGCGCTCGACTAGTCATAAGAGACTCCTGATACAGGTTTAAGTTGTTTGCAGCCGTATTTGCAGCCGGCGGGTACAGATAAATGGGCATGCTGGCGTCATTGGCGCCGTAGAATGGCGGCGGCGAGTTTTGTGGAAGTATGGCGTGATGCAGAAACGGTTCGCTTGGTAACTTGGCTTCCGACTGATTTCGGGGAGCGTTCATTCGTAGGGAATCCACGGCTGAAGAATTTGTGTTGGGCATGTGATAACCTGGAGTTTGAGATTGGTATCTGGCGTTGACGGGAACGGAATAAGGGACATTTTGTGGTGTTGCTGAGTATAGATGGACAGGATTTTGGTGGACAGGATCATTTTGGTCTTGTTGGTGTTGGTTACGAAAATCTCGGTCGTTGTAGAATTGCCGGTTTTGATCATGTAAATGACGGTCTTGATTGCTATAGTGACCTTGGTTCTGATTTTGGCTTTCAAAATGACCTTGACTTTCAAAATGACCTTGACTTTCAAAATGACGATTATATTGATGGTCTTGGTTTTCAAATCGGCGGTCCTGGGAACTAACATATCCCTCATTGGGCAGCAGTTCATTTTGCGTATTTGCATATTCTTGCTGGGTATTGAAAAGCACATTTTGCGCCAGGGACCGCTGTCGTTTGTGTCTATTTGGGGCCCTGGACATGTGCAGATTCGAAAGGAGACGGTTTGAAGAACGTCGAAATGCAAAATAAAGTGTTAGGAAACTAGTAAAAAATCTTGTCAATAAGGAAGTATTGGATCGAGGTTATAACGATGTTGCAACTGCACTGATAGGCTCTTGGCCAGGTCTTAATGTGCAAATTGGCGGTAGAAGGCGAAAGAAATGGCTATACTTATCTAAGTGTGATGGAGATAGCCTGAAGGTCCAAATGCTTGCAGAAATGAATGATAGTCTGAATAATTTTAATCTCAGATCTAATAACGTTTCAAGTCTGAAAAGATTCTGAGTATTTTGAAAATTTGCAAAATTCAAGAAGTGCTTGCCAGTCTGAATAAATATTCAGATAAATATCAACGATAAATGATTTCGAAAATGGTTGCAGAAAAAATACAAAGATTGCAGGTTCAAAGATTGGGTTCCGATTTGTTAACAGGTTGAAATCTGTGGATCTGTGTCTTATCTATCCGAAATGAAGTGAAGGAAACTACCTTATAATAAAACACTTGATTGGTAATCTCTACCAGATTATTGTAGATAAAATCAGCCAAAGTAAAGTTTTTGTCCTCTTTTGGGCAGTATGTCTGAAAAAACCACCCTTTTCTTGATCTGGTGAAAAATGTCTTAAGCCAGAGGCAGTATACAAGTAAAGGCGTGTAGTGTCGTTGTTCTTTTAAATGTCGTTGTCGTTCTCTTCGAATGTCGTTCTTCTGGATGTCGTTCTCTTTCGTGGTCGTTTCTTTGTTGGCCTCTGTTTTGTTGTTTTCAGCATATACCAAAGTTGTGCCATAAATAGCCGCAAAGGTGCCTTGATGTGGGAGCTTACGCGGTTCTGCACAAGAATAACTCTACCAAATCTGATTCAATACTTCTCGTTGGAGAGATTCACTGACATCCACACATAGTGAGTAAGCAAAACACACCCAGAGTCGTTGTTTCTATGCAAGCAGAGATGTGGTGGTAGGCAGGAACAGCGAAGCGATCTCACAGGGTCTGCCTGCAGGCCGCGTTGAGTGAGCATCTTCGGCGAGTCTAGACCGGCTATAAATAGAGGGCAACAAACACACGCATGGGCGGAAAAGGAGGCCGTGAAAGAATTCTGTTTTCGAGCGAGTTGTCGCCACATTATACACCACTATCCACTGGCAGCTCGACACTCTGGTCCCCCTACTCTCCCATTTTGGCGAAAATCTACTTACAGGGGAATTGGTTCCTGCAGCACGCCGTCCTGCACACAGAACACTTTGAGCGCTTTACGCGAAACGCGAAACGCGCCGGCGCTCACTAACGGCCTGCACATGAGCCTGCCCACATTGGCGAGCCCCACCCGCATGCGCCGTGCAAACACCAGTGCACCGCAGCTCACACCTACCGGGAGCCAGTGGCTTACAGTTTATTAATTATTCGTAGAGCAACCACGTCTATATGCCTCTTGAGCCCCGCTCAATCCTCTTCATCAAACTTTGGAGCCAAGTAGAATCTCAAGTATCCTCCGGCGTCCAACTTGTATTCGAACAAGGCTGGCGTTTTGTCAGCCAACTTGATTGTGATGGAGCCCGACAAGGCCGTGGCCTTGATGATGTCGTTCAAGTACTTCAAGCCGAAGGTCAAGTCCACAGCATTTTCCAAGTTAACAGAAACAGACTCTTCGGGGTGGTCCAAGTCAGTGTATGGCTTCAAGACAACCGATCCGTTTCCAGACTCTCCCTCAGCGCTGAACTTCACAGAGTCCTTGGTCACGGTGATATTAAGAGACTCACTCAAACTTTTCAAGTCACGCACAATCTTGGAAAACTCCGAGCTGGGCATGTTGATCACAGAGTCATATTCCATGTCGTCGATTCTCAAGAACTCAGAGTCAATGTCCATCAACTTCAATGAGTACTCGGAAACACGCTCTCTCTTCTTGTCCTCGAAAATGGTCATCACATTGTCTGGCGAGTCCTCGGCCAAGATGGTCAAGTAGTCCTCGTTGTTTCCACACTTGATGATTTTGGAAAAGGAGTCCAAGTCAATTCCCAAAGTTATATCACGGTCACATCTGTATTCAGAGAACGCAGACAGGCCGACCAAAAGCGACACCAACAAGACTCTGGAGTCGTCAACGGCTTGGACAGTGATGCCATGCTCTGTGCAGTTGAAGTTACAGAGCTTGACACAGTCCTTGATGGAGTCCACGATTTTTTTAAGAAGACTGGCTTCGTCGAATTTACCTTCAAGCATGATAGAGAAGAAGAAAAGTAGCGGGTGGGTGAAAGTGACGCGTGTGCCTCGGCGAGAAAAACGCGCTCCAGGTCACGTGAGCACCGCCGCCGCGTGTCGGCAGAGGGTACTGCACAAAACAGCAGTCCAACGTCCATGTTGAAGAAGTTGTCGATACTGAATGACTGGTTTTTGCATAGCTCTTGGCATTGCTATGTCATGACAAAATTCGAAAACATAAGTTTGATTTATATGCGCTCGGTTTCATCGTGTCACAATCTCAGTCATAGCTCCAATCTCAGTCGTAGCTCTAATATCAGTCGTAGCTCTAATATCAGTCGTAGAGACTCTGAGCTTTAGTCAAGGTCCCAAATTCATTCAAGGTCCCAAACTTCAGTCTTAGAGTCCCCAAGCCTTAGTAGACAGTTCGGTTAGAGTCACAGAGTTTCCAATTTTCAGTCAGAGACCCCAAATTCCAATCAGAGATTCCAATTATCAATCAGAGATTCCAATCAGACATAAACTCAATTGCTTTGAATTAAGCTTCAAACGCTATTGTATCCACCAAGTATCAAGCTCTGATCTTACAAAAAGCCCAAAAAGACACAAAGACACTAGGACATAAGCACATATAGGCATGGCTGGAGCAGGCCAATAGTCGAGCATCACTTCTTCTCTCCCATTTCCCGACTCCAACGATACAAGTCCTTTTTGTACTTATCCGCCTTGACGAGCCCCGCTCTGATTGTTGAGAGATTCTTGATGTACTCGTGTTGTCGCTGAATACTCACCTGCAAGTAATTGATCAACTCTTGTTGAATTGCCACGAGCTCATCATCATCCTCAGTCTCCTCAGTCTGCCTCCGTTGCTGGCGCTCGAAAATTTCAAGCGATTTGGGAAGAGCAAAAAAGGGATCTGTGACAATTGGTTCCCCATTGAGACGAGCGTTTCGTGTGATGCGGCGGTCGCTGTTCTGCAAATCCCGGCTCTCCTCGCTGGTCTCATTTTTGACGCTGTTTGGAGCTTCTTCTGTCTCTTTTCCCATATTACCACGCTCTTCGCTTTTCTCCCCGCTATTTTCAGTAGTTTCAGTATTTTCTGTACTCTCTCCTGCCGTGCCGTTTTTCGTGGTTTCTGTTTCAGCCTCTCCGTTTTTCGGGTCGCTGGATTCATCGAGTCCATGATCATACCTTGGGAGCTCCATGTTTTCCTCAAGCTGATAGAACCAGTCTTCACCATCCAAAACCTGCAACAATTTGTTGAATTGGTTTAAAGTTTTTTGCTCGGATTCAATCACCTCTATGAGCTCTGCAGCTAGCGTGGCCAAACATCCCAGCTTGAAAGTTTTGGATATCGCCGGGTGTGTGTGTATTTCCACAGGATGATAAAGGGGCGCCAAAATTTCACTGAAACGGATTTTTTTGAATGGGTTGTCGTCCTCGGAAAGACCTTCGCTGTCGGAGTCGCTGAAATCGGAATAGGATTCGTCTCCAGCAGCCGGGCGGTTGGAACTTCCTCTTTCGGAATTGTTCCGGTAGAAATCCAGCCACCGCCGTTTGTTGCTATAATTAGTGCGTTCGATAACATCGTTGGTGAGAACCAAGTGGTTGCTGCCGTTGTATTCGACAATTTTGGGTGTAAGAGTGTTGATTTTTCCCTGAGTTTTTGTGATTTTTTTGCCCCGGTTTCCAGAGGGCAAATCCGAAATGTTGCCTTTCTGGGCACGGATGAGAAGCGCCAGTTTCAATCTGGAGATGGTGTCGATGGATTTGGGATCTAGCATCTTGGTTTGGAGGTAGGGATTGTTGAGACTGATGAGTAGCGCTCAAATACCACATCACGTGCTTCATCACGTGACTCATCTTCTGCTCCATACTCTCGTGGGCTTACTGCCGTACTGGTGCCCATGCTCTAGAGATATATATCGTAGTAACCTTTGCCGAGGTATTCTATTAAAAGCCCCTTAAATTGAGAGTTGCTTGCTCTGCTGTAAAGCACAACAGCCGTAGGCGCGAGAGTGCCGCCTATACTCAAGCTTAAGACTCTCGACCATGTCAAAGCCAAGTCAACAAAAGACTGTTTTTTATATAAAGCAGTCAGTTACAAGAGAATGCATCAAAACCCTGCAATGCTACCGTTGGAGCTCCAGTGTTTGCGGCTTAGCACAGAACCTCTAGCTATGCCACTTCTCATACCGTGTCATGTCTTGGTCGTTCCGCTCACAGGAGCTTGTGTTCCAGCATGTGAGTAAAGTTTCATTTTGAGTCTTTTGAGTTTTCCGTGAGTCTTTTGAGTTTTCCGTGAGTCTTTTGAGTTTTCCGTGAGTCTTTTGAGTTTTTCCGTGAGTCATACCATTTGTTAGTCTCAATGTAGTAACACTGTAGTCTCAATGTAGTTACACTGTAGTCTCATTGCCTCAGGGAAATTATGATAGTGGCACATCATTGATGGCCAATTGGCCTAGCGTTACATCATCAATAACACTATCCTCATTCAACTGGGGCAAATAAGCCACTCTCATTGTCAGTTTATCCTCAAGAGGAAGTATTAGCCGGAAAGCATCACTGCCTGTCAAATAATAACGATGCATTCGTTTCGTTCGGAGAAAGCCGAACAGCTCATATAAATGCAAAGCTGCATGATTTGACACTTCAGTTTCCAACGTGACTTCATCAACTTTGTCCCACTCGATCATCTTCGAAATGGTCATCTTGACTAACTTTTTCGCCATCCCCGAACCTCGGAATTCAGGATCAATCACGAGCATGCCGATATACCCACGCATCCTCACGTTTCTATGTGGTTCCACCTTTGAAATAATCACCCCGACGATGCGGTTCGAATCCTTAGGGCTGATAAGAAAGCAGTATTGAGGCCATTGGTGGAAAAAGTACCAGTAAACGTAAACGGAATAAGGTTCGGAAAGATGCACAGCAATCAACTTAGCCACCTCATCGAACTGTGTTTTTGAGGAAGAATTGAGAGAATAATATCTGAATTGATTTTCCTCAAAGTCTATACTGCACTCTCTTTGGCTCGTCATGTTACGCTGTTTAAGCGACTGTGATGAATTTCAATATGCGCGAAGTCTGGAACTTTTTGCCAATATCAACAGCGCTTCACTTTAATGTGCAATTAGATTCAGATTCCCCACCAGTTAATCATTCAGAAAATCAAGACGACTGGTTATTGGGAATAAGGTCAGTGTTTTGTGATTCCTGATTTGTCATTTAGAACCCAAATTTCTCGGTTGCCGCTTTCATTTGCGTCCATGTCTTAAAATTAGCCTTTATCACATAATTCGGGAAAAAGCTGAATCAGTAGAGATTCAGGCCTTCATCTTATTGTTTAGTTATGAAATCTTATATGCTTTAGTTCAATGGGACCGAGACTCTTTATAAGCAATTTTTGGAATGCATAGAGCATGGCTGTAAATGCTGAAACAAATCACAAAAACGATTCAATATATAAATGTAACGGCAATTCTCAGTACTGAATCAAAGCAAATATAACAAGGAGTCATTTTTCCTGTGTTATATTGCAGCTTGGTGTAATTGACTTAATTCTTATTACTACATTCTTCTTGCAACCGAGCCTAGAGTTCTAGCCTTTTTTAACATTGGATTCAATACGTTCAATTATCATAATAAAACAGACGAGCTGATGGAAAACTCTTAAAACGGGAATTTTCTCCCGTTTAATTGAATCCTTTTGATATGAATTTACGTGTGAGTCGAAATATTATGATGTGTTAAATCCCGAGATTGATCCACGAGTGCGATCATGAGACCGTTTTCAATGGCTGTGAAACGTGAAGGTCAAAGGAGGGGAGCAGGTGGCTCTTTGAGTGGGGAAGAACTCCGGGCCTGGGCCGGGCCAGCGGAGCTATGTTGCGACCCCGGAGTATTTCGTGAAAACACGCTACAAATTATACGCGCTCCAGAAATCTTGAATGCTTGCTTAAATGATCGAAACTACGTGTCCAGCAGAATTACCACTTGCTCTTAAGAATAGCATAACAAGTGACGGGAGAAGCAACGAGAGAGCAAAAAAAAAAAAAAAAAAGTTGGCGCACTATGATGTACACTCAGCCAATGAAGGCATATTGATTTGCGAATTGTGTGCTAAAATATTATGCGCATAGAGGGCTCGGGCTGGTGCGTTGCGGGC
Source organism: Metschnikowia kipukae (assembly GCA_002370135.1). Lineage (NCBI taxonomy): Eukaryota > Fungi > Ascomycota > Pichiomycetes > Serinales > Metschnikowiaceae > Metschnikowia > Metschnikowia kipukae. Next base: position 934,031 of record NKZJ01000102.1, read on the forward strand.
GCCGAGGCCACCGTTTACTAGCAAACGGAACATTCGCCACATTACAAGTGATTGCGCCAGATTTAACTTCACGGCATTGGAGAGTTATTCCCGAAAAAATTGGTTCACGGTGAGAATCCTACCAGAGCCATTTGGAGAAGGTTCCATTATGTTCTTTGAAGTCCGAGCGTAACTGAGCATTCGCTGAATACTATGTGCAGTGATGACGACATGCGAGTTTGATAGCGGCCCGAACGTGAGCAGTTCCCTATGAGGAACATGGTCTTAGCGTGAAAGAATATCCTTCAACTGCAGCATACAATGGCAACCTTCATATAAATTTTGCGGGAATATGTGGATACATTGGATGCAGCATTGTGAGCTGGCCCTTCAAAATCACACCACTGGATAAATGGTTGCGGCGTGCATACACCGAAAAGTTCGCAGTTTGCCTGGACGCTCTACGCACCCGGAGCGGAGTGCTCCTCATATATAAGGACGCCCATTCCGCCGCATGTCAGACATTTTCCCAACTACAAATTAAAACAAATTATCAATCATGGCTGAAGTTTTGAAAAAGTCCGGTGTTATCTACGGTGACGATGTCAGAAAGCTCTTTGACTACTGTCAAGAGAAGGGATTCGCCATCCCAGCTATTAACGTCACTTCCTCCTCCACTGTTGTTGCTTCCTTGGAGGCTGCTCGTGACAACAAGTCCCCAATCATCTTGCAAACCTCGCAAGGTGGTGCCGCTTACTTTGCCGGTAAGGGAGTTGCCAACGGAGACCAAAGCGCATCAATTGCTGGTTCTATTGCTGCTGCTCACTACATCAGAGCCGTTGCTCCTTCTTACGGAGTGCCAGTTATCTTGCACACTGACCACTGTGCCGAGAAGTTGTTGCCATGGTTCGACGGTATGTTGAAGGCCGACGAAGAGTTCTTCGCCGCCAACGGTGTTCCTTTGTTCTCTTCCCACATGTTGGACTTGTCTGAGGAGACTGACGACCAAAACATTGCCACTTGTGTCAAGTACTTCACCAGAATGGCCAAGATGAACCAATGGCTCGAGATGGAGATTGGTATCACTGGTGGTGAGGAGGACGGTGTCAACAACGAGAACGTTGACAAGGAGTCCTTGTACACTCAACCAGAGACTGTCTTTGCTGTCCACAAGGCTTTGGCACCAATCTCTCCAAACTTTTCCATTGCTGCTGCTTTCGGTAACGTCCACGGTGTTTACAAGCCAGGTAACGTTGTGTTGAGACCATCCATCTTGGGTGAGCACCAAAAGTACGCCAAGGAGCAAATCGGCACTGACAACAAGCACCCATTGTACTTGGTGTTCCACGGTGGATCCGGATCTTCTCAAGAAGAGTTTGACACTGCCATCAAGAACGGTGTTGTCAAGGTCAACTTGGACACTGACTGTCAATACGCTTACCTTAAGGGTATTCGTGACTACGTCTTGAACAAGAAGGACTACTTGTTGTCGCAAGTCGGTAACCCAGAGGGTGAGGACAAGCCAAACAAGAAGTACTTTGACCCAAGAGTTTGGGTTAGAGAGGGAGAGAAGACCATGAGCGCCAGAATCTCCGAGGCATTGGACATTTTCCACGCCAAGGGCCAATTATAATTAGTTATGACTTAAAATAGACTACCACGTTGACTATATACACTGTAGGATTCTGTATGGTAGCGGTAGATATGAAGAAATCAAACTTCACACCCGTACAGCAGGAATAATGATATGCACAAATATCACAGACAACACTGTACATGGTCCATAAGGAACCATAAATCGATCCATAAGGAACCATAATTTTAAATTGACAAAATCATTCAATTTTCCCAATCAAAGCCGTAAATTTTGAATTGACAAAATTTGCAATCTGCCAAATCATAGCCATACATCATTGCAATGTCATTATGTCGTCAATTCAAATTTCAAATTTCAATTTAGCAAGAATCAGCAAAAATCACCATATCGTCAATCCAATTAAATTGGGAAAGAATCATCATATCGTTATCCAATCGAAAAGAAGAAAATCAGGTCGTTAATCTAAATCCCAAATTAGCAGAAAATCCTTATTGATTGTCCTTGAATTTAATCCAATTTTAGATTAATCCACTTTATTTGGTTCCATCCGATTAGTTCGATTTATTCAGTTCAATCCGATTCATTCGATTTATTCAGATTTATTCGTTTGATTCAATTCGGTGATGCATCGTCCATTATCTTCTTCACCTTTTGATACTCCGGCATCAAAACCGGATTCATTTTATACTGCACATCCTGTGCAATCATGGCATTGGCCTTTACATACTTTGCCACACAGCGGTCGGTGCACGACGCTTCTCCAGTGACAATATCACCTTCTCCATATTCCTTCCCTATACACTTTTCCCGACACTGCCGAAGCATTTTGTTGAAAGTTGCAGCAGTGACATTGTACTGCACGGTAGCTAGGCGCACCTTCTCTGGGTTGACCTCCACATTGGAGTATTGGGCGGTGTTGCCAAGGAAGAAGGACATGTGGTGGAGAAGAAAAGAACGGGCGTGAAAAAAGACACATGCACGTGTACATGGTCACGTGAGTGTGTGTGTGTGTGTGGTCACGTGCTATAGATCACGTGCTTGATTATCATGTGTTGTACGACACGTGCTCTCGCACGTGACACGACATCTAACGCGGCCGCTTCCTCCATCTTCACCGCCGCTTCCATCTTCACCGCCAATGCACGTGTTACTAGTCAACGACGATGGCCCCTTGGACGACAAGGCATGCCCCTATATGAAGTACTTTGTGGATGAGCTCCTGCAGGCAACCGACTGGCAGGTGCTGATTGTGGTGCCCGACCAGCAGCGGTCGTGGATTGGCAAGGCCCATTTTGCAGGAAAACCCCTTACCACGTGCTACATCTACACACAGCATAGCACCGCGAGGGAAAACGAGCTGGTGAACGCGTATGCAGGACCGTTCCCGCAGCGCAGCCAACAGCATCTTACAGACGGCTTCCAGGAGTGGATTTTGGTGGATCTGACGCCGGCGGCGTGTGCCGATATCGGCTTGCACCATCTCGCGGACCGGCCGCCTGTGGACTTGGTGATAAGTGGCCCCAATTTCGGCAAAAATGCAGGAAACCTTTACATCTTGACCTCTGGAACCGTTGGCGCCGCTATGGAGGCCGCCACACACGGCTACAAATCCATAGCGTTGTCGTATGAATTCCGCAGCCTCACACATGATTTTCATACAATCAAGGAAGCAAGCCGTATAGCGGTGAGGCTTGTGCAGCACTTGTATGGAGAGCTTGAGAAACTGGCCGAGATAGACCTTTTCTCCGTGAATGTGCCCTTGGTGCCGTCACTCAAGCTTGGCGAAACCAAGATTTCGTATGCTCCGGTGCTCAAGAACCAGTGGGGCTCCATCTACGACCTGCAGGGAGATGGCCAGTATGTTTGGGCGCCAAAATTTCAGCACGTGCACGAGCAGGGCAAGTTGGATATGAGTCATTCGGATTCACGGGTTTTGCATAATAATGGTATCAGCGTGACGCCTTTGCAGGCTGCGTTTCGTCACGTGCCGCCGTTACTGGGGGAGATTGTGTTGCTGCAGGAGAAGACTCCGGAGACTGTGCCCAAAAAGTCTTTTCCAGAGGATATTCCAACATTTCTCATCACAGTCCCCAAATCATCCTACATTTATGCTCCATTGGTGACAGCTTTTAAAAGCGCCAACTTTGAAATCTCCACAGACGCTAGCATTCTTTCTAACCTCGGCAACCGCCTTGTTTTCCATTATGCTGACTACGAAGACTTGGACATCGATCTCATTTGCAGTCTGCCAAAGCAGTATTTTGTGCCGTCTTACATTTACCGCAAAGCGTTAATCCGAAAGCACTTTTTGGCCAACACTATCCACCACTACGTGGTAAAGCATCCCGAGTCCATTCTCACCACGGCGTTTCCCGAAACGTATCAGCTTGAAGTGGACTATGCCGAGTTTCTAGACGACTCTTTAGACGACAGTTACGAGCTTCGGGACGAGATTGAAAAAGGCGATCGGTCGTGGATTTTGAAGCCCAGCATGAGCGATAAAGGCCAAGGAATCCGCGTGTTCAACTCCGTTGAGCAGTTGCAGGCCATTTTCGACTCTTTTGAAGATGGCGCCGACTCCGACGACGACGCCGACGTTGACGATGCTGACAACAACGGCGTAATCATCTCCCAGCTCCGCCATTTCATTGTGCAGGAGTACCAGACCAGCCCTCTTCTTTTGCCCAGCTACGCCAACAAAAAGTTCCACTTGCGCGTGTATGTGGTGAGCGCCGGTGACTTGAAGGTATACGTGTACCAGCACATCCTTGCGCTTTTCTCGGAGGCGACATTTGTGGATCCTTCGGGAAAAGATGATGAGATGATCGATCTCGCGGGACATCTCACCAATACGTGTCTTCAGGAGGAGAAAGAGCCGGTGGTGGAGAGATTCTGGGACTTGAAGGGTTTGGGCTCGGCCCAGAAGAACGACATTTTCGACCGTGTCAAGCGGATCACGGGAGACTTGTTCCGGGCCGCTTCTTCGGTAGACAAAATCAATTTCCAGCCACTTCCCAATGCAGTGGAGTTTTTTGGCGTGGATTTCTTGGTGAATCTGGACTCTTCTGTGAAACTTTTGGAGGTGAATCTGTATCCAGATTTCAAGCAAACCGGTGATGAATTGAGCGAAGTCATTGAGGACTTGTTTAAGTCTACGGCAACAGGTGTGGTTGCACCAATGCTTGGTGCCCCAGCAGTTCTGGCTCCGTTGTTGCACGAGGTGTTATAAGAGCGTCGGAGTGCTTCAATTTGTTAATGAATGTTATTGGCTGCTTGAATCAGTGAACTGTGTTCGACATGTTTGACTTGACTCGTTACACTGTTACACTTGTTTTTCTTTTTTGACTTGTTTGACTCGCTACTTTCTACTAGCACTTTCTACACTAGTTACAGCCTTACTTAATCTCTTTACCCACTAGTCTACCTTCTGTATTATTATTTATTTTATGATTAGTAGGTTTAACTACATCAATAAGTGGTTTACTAGCAGTAGTATCTAATGATATAAAAAGGGTTATAGCATTATCTACAATGTCCCAATTAGGTATTTTGATGTTAGCTATAGGTTACTGCAAAACCGAATTCTTACCACGTCCTGCACACACGGAAGCAACCGCTGGTACTGCACACACTCCACCGATACACAGCAAGTATCACCACAATCCAAATGGCGGTAAATTGCTGTTTGTTAATACTCATAAGCCCAAATAGGGAGCCGAGCCATCAATACCTATGCAGGCAGCACGCATTTTAGAGCATAGCAGTAACTCAACAGCCGGAATCCGCCGGAAGTATATGTCCTGCATATAGAGTGTCGCCCGTCCAGAACCTTTTTTTACCACTACACCGCCACAGCCGGCCATCCACAACACCACAGCACCAGTACTGCAACCCGCCGTTGACACATCCGTGCCTCTCACGATAATAGGCAGCAAGAAGTTGACTCTGGTGGACGGGTTTAAAAATTTCCCAGCGAGTGCGAAGTTCGAGAAAAAAAACCAGTGCGAAGAAATTTCCCCAGCCACCGTTTTTCTTTCAAGCAGTGAACGCTACTTTCATATTTACTGACTTCGGCGATAAATCCCTGCTCTAATACGTCCCTTGAACACACAGCCCCCCACAGAAAACACCACGAAAAACAAGAAATCGTTGGTGGTAGAAATAACTCATAATGTCGCAACGAAAAAGCCATAGATCCAAAAAAGGAGCCGCCGCCGGCGACGCCTCTTTGCAAACACAGTCCTCGGCACCGCAGTTGCTGGTGTTGACGGAAATGTTCCCCGATTGGGAAGCCGACGAGTTGGCCTCAGTGTTAAGCGAGCATCACGACGATGTTGAAATCGTCATTGACTTGATTGTCAACAACAAAGTGTCCAAATGGGAGCCAATCAAGCGTGAGCAGAAACAAAAGAAGAGAGAAGACCACATACTGGACCAGTTCCACTCCGCCGCCTCCAACACGGGCTCCGCCAATGTCAACAGCCATCCAAGCGACCATAAGGCTGCCAAATTTGCCCGCGGCGAAAGAGCCGCCAAGGACAAAAGAAGAGAAAGAAAGCCCAAGGCTCATGCAGCCACGCCCCAGGCGCAGGCTCCTACGGGGGCCGCCTCCGGTTCCGCCGCCACCAGTTCCATTGCTCCGCAAGGCCAGGCCCAGGCCCAGGCCGCCGCCTCTGCTGCCACAAACACGCAGCCCCCAGCATCTACAGCCCGTGTCAACTCGTGGGCCGCGGCATTGTCCAAGGACCTGAAGCCCAAACCCGTGAAAAAACACGCTGAGACCAAGGAGGCCGACGGTGTGCAGACGGTACAAGAACAGACACACGAGCAGGAGGTGAAACAGGCACAAGAGCAGGCGGAGGTGGTGAAGGAGAGCCAAACGCAACAACCACAACCGAAGGCTGCCGGTGTGCAGGCCCCCACCTCGTGGGCTTCTGCCATCAAGCCCAAGGCTGCTCCTGTGCAGAAGAAGAAGGCTGCTGCTGAGCCACGTACGGAAAAGACAAAGGCTGCGCCTGTGGAGAAGGCTGCTGCTGCTGAGAAAGATGTTACCGAGTCCTCGGCCGACCACACTGCCGAAGTTCCCCAGGTGGAAACTGCCGCTGCGCCGGTCGCTGAGTCTGAGGTGGTTTTGCCTCAGCAAGTGGACAACATTGGCGTCTCTTTTGGTTCTTTGTCTTTGCAAAAGGACAGTGCTCCTGTCGAGCAAGACCAACAATTGGAGGCTCCTACCTACCAGAAACAAGCACAATTAGAAGGTGAGACTGCTCAGGCAGACCAACAACAACAACAACAACACCAGCAGCAACACCAACAGCAACACCAACAGCAACAACAACATCAACAACAACAGCAACAACAACAGCAACACCAACAGCAACAGCAACAGCAACAGCAACAGCAACAGCAACAGCCTCAACAGCCTCAACAGCAGGCTACTGCACAACAAACCCAGCAAGCTCCAACTCAACAGCTGGCCCAGCAAGCTGCCCAACAAGCTTACCAACAACAATTTGAACAGCAACAAAAGTCTGCCGGGGCCAACCAAGGTTTCGACTACTACTCTCAGTTCCAACAAACCCAGCAGCAATTCCCACAACAGGCTGCAGCCGGCTCCATCCCAGGCCAATTTGCCTACCCATCTTTCGACTACTCCGCTGCCTACGGCCAAGTGAGCCAAAATGGATTGAACTCCAGCGGATCTCCCGGCTACTACCAAGCCAACGCTGCTAACGGCGCTAGCGGCAAGGCCGCTCCTTCCAACACCGGAAATGGCGCTGGAGCAGAAGCTACCCAGTCTCCGCTTGTGAGTGCCGCTCAACAAGGATTGCAAACCCCTCAACAAAGTCAGCAGATTCCTGGCGGAGCTCCCTTCGGTTACCCAAACTACTACAATTACTACTACAACACCCCATACTACGGAAATGGTGCCGCTATGGGTGGCGTGTCAACCAACGCTTACGGTATGCAACAACAACCTTACCAGCCAGGCCAACAGCAGCAACAGCAGCAACAATCGGGTAACGAGACTGGCGCTGGTGAGAGCGACGCCAGCAATGGCCAAAACGCATCGCAGGCTGCCCAGGCTGCCAACCAGTACTATGCTGCACAGTACTATGGCAACCCAAACCAGTTTGGCTCTAGGGCTGGCTACCCATACAGTGGATACCCAACCAACCAGCCAGGACCACAAAGTGCCCATGGATCCGAAGCACAGGGTGAGCAGACTAGTCAGCAACACGGCACCCCTGCGGCGCCAGGACCATCGCAGCCTCAATATCCTCAACAAGTGCCTCAATACGGTGGATACCAACAATATCCACAGTATGGAAGCTACCAGGATAGCAACCAGTACCGTGGGTGGTACTAATTAATGACACCTGTGAATTAGATCAATCGCGCCATGCACAGAAATGGGAGAGTTACTCATGACATCTCTTGTTAGTTTAATGGCGAATGTCTCAGAAATTGTTTATAGCGAAACACGAAGTTTTGACAAGCAGGCGTAGTAAACGTGGAGAACCCGTACACCCGTTCTTCACGCCTCGGCGAAAGTTTCCGCACGTGGTTGCATCCAACGGTCAGATAGAGAAGACAGATATACAAGAATTACAGCAATGCTAATAGAATTACAGCAATGATTGATAAATTAATTTTACCAATATTCATAGACAAATTTTAAACAGGCTAATGAATAAAAATACAATTATCATTTGTTTATTTGTAATTCTATCGACCAGCAACGCGACGATACGCGCAAAATTATGTACTGTAGACAAGGAACATGATATTAAACAGTGCTACACCCCGCCAAAATGTGGTGCACGCACGACAAGTACTGCTACAAGCGATTACCTGAAATTATAAATCTATAAGTTAAATAGGTTATAAATAGAATCTAAATAGATAGAATCTCAATAACTAGAATTTAAATAAATAGAATCTAAATATATAGGAATAAATAAAAAGAAGGTAAATATTTAGGAATAAATAGAGTTCAAATGTACAAGATGATTATAAGCAATTCGGGTCTAGAAAGATATCAGCCAGCCACGTGTCACGTGACTCGCTGCTAACTTGTTAATACGCGAAAAGCAAAAAGGCGTGGGTCTGGAATTTACGCAGCCACTGCGCATTCCTCATCCCTCTTTCCGCGCGCCCACGGCCGCCCCCTATATAGGGCACCCTCACTGCTCCCACACATAATCAACTCCCACTTTATTTCCTCCTAACACTATTTTTAAGTATGTGCTAACTTTAACATCCACCCACTATATACGTTCAGCGCGGCGCGCGCACCGACCACACTAGATAACAAAACGAGTATTATATTAGTTGTGTTTTAGAAAACGTTTTCTTTTTATCTATCGATTGTCTTTGTTGCTACATGTTTTGTAAGCAACGTTGCTGCGCTCACGCTCACGGAGTTACACGCCGTTGAAGTAACTGTTTACATTTTGCAACCCGGCACGCGCACCACATTTTCTCATACTAACTAGCAGTAATGTCTACCGAAAAGAAGAAGGCCACTAGAAAAAAGAAGGACCCAGATGCTCCAAAGAGATCTTTGTCTGCTTACATGTTTTTCGCCAACGAAAACAGAGACATTGTCAGAGCCGAGAACCCCGGAATCACTTTTGGACAAGTGGGCAGAATGTTGGGTGAGAAGTGGAAGGCCTTGAGCGCCGAGGACAAGGTTCCTTACGAAACCAAGGCCGGTGCTGACAAGAAGAGATACGAAAAAGAGAAGGCTGAGTATGCTAAGAGACAATAAGCGATTTACTCCAGTAGTAAATATTATTATATGTACAGTATGTGTTATTCTTTGATTTCCTGGTCGATTGCGGTGCTGACGTGCTTTCGATAAGATGCTGACGTGCGTGACGCCAGGGTTCTATTCTACTTGTTTTACTTTAAATGTTTTGTTGATCTATGTTTTGTAGTTGGTAAAGGTAAGAGCATTATGAAGTCTTTCAGCTTCCGAAACGGTGAACCTTCAGTGGAATTCCCGAAACGGTAACGTTTAGTTGAATTCCCGAAACGTTGGAACACAACGTTGAAACGTTTCTGTAACGGTTTTGAAACGAATTAAACGGCTCTCAACTCCGGGGCTATATAGCTTGTGCAAATCACGCGCCGGCTGTCTCGTGCGCTATACATTCCTCTTGAAACTTAACCCGGATGGTAACTTGAGGCCAATTTGAAAATGTCCAAGTGTTTCAGCCATGTTTCATGGTATCATTGCTTCATATTGGATGTTTCAGTCATGTATCATACTGGCTGTTGTATATACTTTCATAGCGTCTCGTCTCCGCAATTGCACTTCTCACAATTCACTACAATTTACTTACTTCAATTTACTTACTTCAATTTACTTACTTCAATTTACTTACTTCAATTTACTTACTTCAATTTAATTACTTCAATTTAATTACTTCAATTTACTTACTTCAATTTACTTACTTCAATTTACTTACTTCAATTTACTTACTTTAATTTTGTCTTACTTCAATTCAATCTCACAATTCAATCTCTTCATATCTCACTCCACAATTAATATCACTTCACAAAATCTCTCCCCAATTCAATCCTATTTCACATCAATTACTTTAAAATCCTCAAATTGCTTTGCCCTATTCACTATAATCACCCGTATATATCCCTATTTACCTCACACGCCGTGTTCTGTCCGAATATCCTCCCGAATTCAGTGAGGTCACGTGCCATGGTCGCCTCTCGGCCTCCCCAAAATTCGCAACCCCTCTTATTATATAGCCACTCTAATGACTCTTCCTGAACCTTCTTTCAACAACGAAGAAAAATCGTTTGCTTTTGCCACTGTTCGCTCAAGATGGCCCACTATTATTCGTGGTGCAATTGACGATATCAACACTCACACAAAATCCGACCCTAAAGCAAGCAAATGTGGGGAGATTGTGGTGTCGCATATGGAGCAGCTCATTAAGGATTTCGAGAAAGATTCGGAAGTCAAGCTGTTTTCAGACGATGATATACAGGTCAAGCCCGAGCTTGCGTTGTTCAATGTTGGCTTGAAGCAATTCAACGAGAAAAAGAAGGTCACGTGGCTCACAGGGCCTTGGCTCTACTTAGAGTGCTACCTCTACCAATTGATCGACTTGTGGTTTCAAAACACCATTCACTTGAAGCAATTTGACGTGTTTGAGAGATTGAAGAACCAAACTTTCAAGCAGTCGTCGTTCGGTGTGTTGGAGCTCTGCAAACGCTACCACACGCTCTCTGAGCAGCTCAAGACGAGCGAAGTTGATCAGCAAGCCTTGAAATTATTGTTTGAGGAGTTTGTGGATATCTCTTTGTGGGGCAATGCCACAGACTTATCTTTGTTGGCTGGTAATGTGACTCTTGACGATATCAAGAGTGTGCAAGGTGCGGAAGTGAGAAAGAAAAATGAGGAGAAGATTCTTGTGAATGATACTGAAAAGGCCTGGCTTCATTTCACAAACTCACTGCAAGACCGCATTGACTTTGTTCTCGACAACCTGGGTTTCGAGCTCTTTGCGGACTTGTGCTTGGCTCTTTTCGCTCTTGACAGTGGTCTTGTCAAGAATGTGGTTTTGCACTGCAAGGAGATTCCATGGTTTGTCAGTGACACCATGCCCAAAGATTTCGATGCTCTTGTTGAACAATTGGGCGACAAGGAGTTTTTCTCTGAAATCTACGCATCCAAAGATGGCACTGAATCCATTGAATACTTGCTTAGGAGCCTCAAAAAGTACACTTCAAGTGGCCAAATCTCAACGCAGCACCACCCATTCTGGACCTCTAGCTCCAACTTTTGGGATCTTCCAAAGGAGTTGGAATTGTATGGCGAATTGCAAAAGTCGAACTTGATTATCTTCAAAGGTGACCTCAACTACAGGAAACTCACAGGAGATTTGAAGTGGGCCAAAACCACTAAGTTCACGGAAGCAATCCAGGACTTGAGCACTTCAAAGCTTCCTGTTTTGGCTTTGCGTACGTGTAAAGCCGATGTGGTGGTGGGTTTACCTGCTGGTGTGAATGAAAAGTTGATTGAGACCTACAAAAACATGGGTAACGAACACGGTGAGTTTTGGACTGCCTCTGGGAAGTGGGCTGTTATCAGCTTTGCCGATGGTGTTCACCATTAATAGACGTGGAGATTAAAAATCTATCTCAATGCCCATCTTTCATGAAATGCTCATCTTCTATTTAGAAATGCATGGAATACATGAGATACATTGAGTAGTGTATAGCACTGTGTGCCATTACCAAGTCTAGTGACCGTAATGACTAAAATAGACTTCAACAGAATACAACAGACTACAAAAGACTACAACAAGCTCCTATGGTTTCTTGTGTATACCTTCCATCTTGTGCATATAGTTCATCTTGTTTCTATTTCATCTTGTACATCTTGTACATCTTGTACATCTACTTCATCTTGTACCCGTATTTGCTTGAAATGTGCTGGAAATGTATTTTTTACTTCAACTTTTGACTTCTGCATAATTATCGGCTAAAAGCAGCCAAGCTCTCTACGGAAGTAAAATATGCGACATCGGAATACTTTTCCGCTCCCGATGTTACGAGCCTAATGCGAATTTGGTGTGGGGCAGACGCGGACTAAGCGGATACGGTACTCCTTTTGGAAGTCGGCAGCGTCTACAGACTCGCGCTTCAAACCTACCCCAAACTCTGCAGTTTCCCCAAGTTTTAAAAAACCCCACGCTACTGCACGGCCAATATCCACACTTGGAACAGTTTTCAGCTGAAGATCGTTTCAGAATTTCCGAGACCTACCTAAATGATCAACAATCTCACTGTATTACTAACAAATCTCGCTAGATTATTAAGAATTACCATTCTTAAGCGACTAAATCAATATTCACTATATTTAGAAGAACATTGAATTTAAAATCTCTAGACAATGAATGTCGTGCATGCAAACTTCCCCTCTTGGGTGGTGGATTCTGGGGTATACTCGTGTTTCATCTCAGCCTGCATCGCGGATGCATTGACCGATTTGGATGAGGTACTCGATCGGGAAACTCAACCGGTACATCTCAGCCTCAAGACAAAGATATATAAATGTGTCAAGGATCCGGTTTTTCCAAATCAGAATCAATTCATTGTATTTACTTATAGAAGGTTTACTCATCAACGTTCACTCTTTACAATATCAATTGATTATCAGAAACTGCTGCTTATTATAGACAATGGCTGGACTTGACGTGGAACAAACACTTTCCGAGTTGACCCTCGAGGAGAAAATCGGCCTCATTGCCGGTGTGGACTTTTGGCACACCTACAAAGTTGAAAGATTAAACGTTCCATCAATTCGTGTCTCAGACGGTCCAAATGGTGTCAGAGGCACCAAGTTCTCTTTCGGTGAACGTGCTGCATGTTTCCCTTGTGGAACCGGTTTGGCAGCCACTTTCAACAAAGACCTTTTGAAGGATGCAGGTCACCTCATGGCTGAAGAAGCCAAGGCAAAATCGGCACATGCAATTTTAGGCCCTACAACCAATATTCAAAGAGGTCCTTTGGGTGGTCGTGGCTTTGAGTCCTTCTCGGAGGACCCATACCTTGCTGGTATGGCCTCGGTTGCAATTGTTGGCGGAATGCAAGAAAATGACATTGCTGCTACCATCAAGCATTTTGTTGGAAATGATTTGGAGCATGAGCGTATGGCCTCTGACTCCATTATCACCGAGAGAGCTTTGAGAGAAATCTACTTGGAACCATTCCGTTTGGCAGTCAAGTACGCTAATCCTGCCTCTTTTATGACCGCTTACAACAAAGTTAACGGTGAGCATGTATCGCAAAACAAGAGAATTCTCAAGGATATCTTGCACAAGGAATGGGCCTGGGACGGATTGATCATGTCTGACTGGTACGGTGTGTACACAGCCAAGGCAGCCATCGAGAACGGGTTGGATTTGGAAATGCCTGGTCCAACCTCGTTGAGAACAAAAAACTCAATTCTGCACATGGTCAGTTCTAGGGAGTTGAACATCAACGACTTGGATGACCGTGTACGCGGAGTCTTGAACTTTGTCAAATGGTGTGAGAGATCCAACATTCCTGAGAATGGTCCAGAGACCACCAACGATACCCCAGAGACAAGAGCCTTGTTGAACAAGATTGCCACTGAAGCCATCGTTTTGTTAAAGAATGAAGGAGACATTCTTCCATTGAAGAAGTCCGAGACAATCGCTGTCATTGGGCCAAATGCTAAGGTTGCAGCCGTCTCTGGAGGTGGTTCTGCATCCATGCACGTTTACGAAGCTACCACTCCATTCGACGCAATCACCAAGGTTTTGGGCAAGGAGCCTGAGTATGCTGTGGGATGTTACGCCCACAAGTCATTGCCCGGTTTGGCGCAAAGTCCCTACGCTACGAACCCTTACGATGGTAAGAAGGGAATGAGCGTGCGCTTTAATTTGCAGCCACACAAGGATGGTGATAGACAAAGTGTCGCTTCCGAAAGAAATGAATGTTTCGACAAGAAGCACATTGACACCTCTCCTTTGATCTTGTTTGACTACAAGCACAAAAGCATTGAAAGAGAGACCACCTACTACGGTGACTTCGAGAGTATCATTACACCCGAAGAAGACGGTGAATACGACTTCTCCTTGACGGTTTGCGGAACCGCAGTAATGTACGTTGATGGCAAGTTGCTTATCGACAACAAAACTAACCAAAAATCTGGCTCATCCTTTTTTGGAAGTGGAACTGTCGAAGAAATTGGCAGCATGCACTTGAAAAAGGGCCAACAATACAAAGTTTTGGTTGAATTCGGTTCAGGAAGCACTTCTACTCTTGACAATGCTTCTGTGGTGCCTTTCGGAGGTGCCATTGGCATTGGATTCTGCAAGAAAATTGACCCCAAGGAGGAAATTAAGAAAGCCGCTGACTTGGCTAAGTCAGTTGACAAGGTTGTTTTGTCTATCGGTCTCAATCTTGAGTGGGAAACAGAAGGTTACGACAGACCAGACATGGAACTTCCTTTGTTGACCAACGACTTGGTCAGAGCTGTTTTGGAGGCAAACCCAAACACAGTTGTTGTCAATCAGTCTGGTACACCAGTTGAGATGCCTTGGTTGTCAAAGGCAAAGGGATTGGTTCACGCTTGGTACGGTGGTTCCGAGTGTGGTAACGCCATTGCCAATGTTTTGTTCGGTGAAGAAAACCCTAGTGGAAAATTGTCTTTGTCTTGGCCTCTCAAGAACTCTGACAACCCTGCTTACTTGAATTTCAAGACCGTCAGGGGAAGAGTTTTGTATGGAGAAGACATTTACGTCGGTTACAGATATTACGAGAAGTTGCAAAGGCAGGTTGCATTCCCCTTCGGCTATGGTAAATCCTACACTAAGTTTGCACTTTCCGGGTTGAAGGTGCAAGTTAATGAGGCTGAAGATAAGATCTCGGGTAGCTTGACTATCGAAAATGTGGGCAAGATTGCTGGTGCCGAGACGGTTCAAATTTACATCTCTCCAAAGGCTTCTGAAGTCGACCGTCCAATCAAGGAATTAAAGGGATTCGAGAAGATTCAATTGAAGGCAGGTGAGAAGAAGTCTGTTGAATTTGATTTATCCTTGAAAGACTCAACTTCGTTCTTCGACGAATACCACAACAAGTGGAGTATGGAGAAGGGCTCGTACGAGGTGCAAATTGGAACCAGCTCCGATGACATTGAGTTGTACGAGAGCTTCGACATTAAAGAGCCTAAATTATGGTTGGGCTTGTAATTTTGCCTCTTAGAAATACATGACTGTTTATCACATAATTTCGATCCTATTAATACATGCATATATTTAAAATCCACTTATATTTCTGTAGTAATTAGAACCATTCGCAGCCTACAAACATTTATCTATATGCAGTTTCTCTTTTCTTCATCTATATCATACTGTTTCATATAAAGCACTTAGTCTTTTAAGATGAATGAAAGCATGCATAAAATAAGATATTAAATAAAAAGTTTTCACGTGATTGAATAGAAATATTATTGGATTTTGGATTTTACAGTGCTTCAAAACTGATCTTCATTAATGAGGCAAGTGCGAGATTTTTGTAAGAATCAGGCTGCAGCTTCTACATTCTAAAAATATAGGAGGTTAGACATAAGATATGTAGCTTTCACTCATCGGACGAAAAGACCCTTCTCGTGAAAATATGAGTTTAGCAGAAACTCATAATATTTTCCATCGACATGAAGAAGACTATTTTCGTTTAACTCCATAGTAGTGATCCGAGCTTAAAATATTTACTTTAAATTTTTACAGATGGCAATTCCGTGCATGCATCCAAATTTTTTTTCATTACAACTATTAAAAAGCTTTAACATAATCAGAATCGATTGATTATCGTCATTTTGGAGTACTGCCTGGCAGAATGATTGTAGAAAGTATGCTTCGTATATATTCCGTGCGGCACTAATGTTTCCCCAGGAGCCCGACGAAAGACCCAGACTCAAGTTGCATCAAGTAAACATCTTTTGTGTAAAAAATGTATGAATGAGATGGAAACCACTTTATCAGGCGATTTGTTTACGCACGGTGGCGAATCATCAATTGAGTGTCAAACCCAGTGGTGAGATCCACACTTTGGTCAAGCTTGTACTCATTCCGGATCAAAACATTCCTTATGTCTCGCCCGCTTTCCGGGAATTACATGCCACAATCTTGAACTTGTCAACTGTTATTTCACTATCATTGAGGTCGTTGTTGGAGGAGTCTGTCATTTTGATCATGACGTTCTTGATAATGAAAGTCCACACATCGTCACAGAATCTGTAGGTATGAAGATCACCCTTGAAAGTAATCTTGGATTTGCACATGCCCCTCTCGGCCTTTAAAATTTCAGACACAATTCTGTCGAAATTGTTCAAGATTCTCATAGCTAGCTGGGGTTGGATTTTCTCATCACTAATCAAAGTATCGAGGGCATCGGCCAAAGCGCTCCCAATAGAGCTTCTTCTATAGAGTTCGTAGTAAGCCGGGGTACTCATTGGGCGGCGGTGCAATAATATAATTAGGTAGCACTGATGACCAAAATACAAGATTCCTTGTTGCTTGGAGATCGCGCGGTGTACGGGTGCGTGTACTTCAGTTGCAAGAGCTACATGCATCTTGGTTGATAGTCATGAGTAGATCCGATTTGAACATCAGACAGAGATTTCGGCTAGCTGTACAGGACTACAAAGCCCTCGAGGGATCTCCAAAGAGACAGGATTCTGAAAGTTATCAAACCGATGTGTTTAGTGTGCTCCGAGAATTCTCGCTCATTCAGTTGATGGCTGACAGGATTTCATTGTTCAGCGCAAATGAGCCGCTTAACGAAATCAATACCTATTATCTCCCGTTTGCGACCACTGAATATTATCGAGCAAACCTTTTTCAAAAATCCTTGATCAATAGCAAGGGCGAGTTCCTTAAAGAAGAGGAAGCCAGACATAGGTGCAAGGAGGCCAACTTAGAGCGGGCCAAAGCGCTGTACATTGCCTTTTTACACCAAATCGACAATTTCCGAGATATCTTAAGCAAAGAACAAACCTCCAGGTTAGAATCGTACGGAGACTCACTGAGTCCCTCCAACGAAGAATTGGTGAGTTCACAGAGAGACCCAGCAGCAAAGAGAGCTGACAAGATAGCGTCATTTCGAGCAGAAAAGGAGCTTGCCAGAAAAATCAGCTTGCTCGATGACTATTACGAAAAGCTGGAAGAAGACTCGCTGGAAGAAGACATCAAGTACGACGAGGAAGTCGTGCGCCAAATGTTCATCGACCAAATAAAGCTTTTCATTATCCGCTCATTTGCAGGATTGGAGTCTGTTGCAATGGAATTACAAGTGCTACAACAGAGAGCATCTTTCATTGAGACCACGAAGATCCGTGAGCTTGATGACAAGAGAATAAAAGAGAACACTGACACCACAGGTTACACTCCAAGATTAGAGAAAGACCCTCGCAAAGAGGCACAAATCTCTGATTTGCTCGATAGACAAGGAAAAATCCTCCAGCCGTTTGTGATCACCAACAACAAGCAGGATCTCAAAAGGAAGGTATTTGGAACGGGCCAGATCTTGCCCTCGATGTCTGTTGAAGAGTATTTAGACTACGAGTTGGCTAATGGCAAAATGGCCAGTGCTGGTGATCAGGATGAGGGCAGCGATGTTGAGGATGATAGTGACGAGGAATTAAGAAAGCGTGAGTGGGACAACTGGAAGGATGACAACCCCAAAGGAAGTGGAAACATGAAGGCAAACATGGGCTAAAAAATTTACTGTCATCCGAGTCTCTCATTTCTTTCTCAAGCGCCATTTGAGTCCATACATGGCTCCCAGAGTACTTTGTTCCACCACTGAATTTAGAAAACGATTACTTCAGGACGTTTTCGTTTCCACTGAATTGTCTTCAGATAAGTTGGCGCTTGTCGAACTTACTTGACGGGAGGCCTGGGGATCGATATAGGCGTGTGTCATAAGGCACATCTTTTGATATTTGTATATAATGCTAACGAAACCAAGTGAATGGTCGTCACCGGAACAGAGGCCCGGACTAGACTAAGTCAAAAAGTCGCTCTCAAGCTCCTTGAGCCAACAGTAGTACTCCAGATTCAACTCATCAATTTTGACAACACTTAGACGCTCATTGCGAGGGCCTCTTCTTCTGATCCAACACTCGTTTGTATCATCGAATGTTTTGAGAGTATTAAGTATAACTTTGTACAATTCAAGAATCTTCAACTTGAATTGTTTGAAATCCTCAATATCACCTGAAGTGTTAGCCAAACTGTCCAACTCTCCCTTGAATCTGGTGACGAAAATGTACAACCCTTCCACTGCACCTCTCTTATCACCTAAAGATTCACCCAGAGAAGAGGAGCCAAAAAGCCTCCAAGAGTACAACAACTCGTAACACTTTAAGGCATTCGATAAAATGAGATCTTCGTTGGCTAGTTCGAGAACAATCGAATCCACTAGGAGATAATTCTTGGTGAAAAACTCACTGAAGAAAAGTCTCCTCGTTTTGTGATGAGCGATGATGGCCTTAACAAGCCTTGTTAGGTGTGATCTGAAATCTGCTTTGCTGGTCATGCTTTGCAAGAGCGACAATGAGTGGATCGCCTCATCAAATTTTTCAATGTCGATCGAATCACAAAGATAGTTACGAAGATAAAGAGCCATGAGCTGCGATTTGCTATGCTTTTCGGCCAAACCTTCCTTTTGCTCATTCAGTGTTTGCAATATGTCAATGGCTCTTTTTTCGAATTCAAGAGACTTGAGAAGGTACTTCGTGGAGCTCTTGCTCAGCTCGTCTATCTCTGCATTGACACTGAACTGCTTCATAAGTTGTGACAACAGATGAAAGTAGTTACTCTCTATCAACATCTTGTTGCTGTTCTGCTTGAAAATGGATTTTAGAAACTCATGAATCTTCGAACTTCCAACGAGCGATTCCGTGAGCCTAGTCGAAAGCTTCTGATCTCTCACGACGTTCTCAAAGTTCAGATAATCCGCGAATATTTCACTAAACTCTTCCACCCTGTGATTGATCAAATATACAAACCCGAGTAAGAATACATTAATTGGCGAGGATCTGTCCAATTTATGCACGAATCTTTCTAGAATGATTTCGCCTTCGCCCCGATTGATGAGCTCGAATACGAGCTCGAGAACAAAATCAGCCTGATGAGAGAGTAGCACATCTGTGGAGTAATAATCGAATGCTGAGTTCCAATCTTTTTTCAGAAGAAGCTGCAGAAGATTTGGATTATTTTTGACGGCAGCTGGCCAAAATATAGAGTTTTCAGTGAGGCAGACAGATCTCTTTTCAATTTGGCTAGAGGAACCTGAGGAGATAAAGCAGGTTCCAAAAATTTGGGTCATTAGATCGTAGATTTTGAATCGGTTTAAAATTGAGTTCAAAAACTCCAAAACCAGATCATTAACTTCACATAAGAGCAACAAAACAAATATAGATATCAATGTCGTTTCATGCGCTTTTCTGATGTTCTCAAAGGTGTCTACCGCTGCTAATTTTGCCAAGAGTCCACTGCCCTGACCAGCAAAGCTGAAATTGCTCAGTTTGCTCTGGTTGTGTTCATTCGCTTTCGTCAACTTCTCGAGCTCATCCATCACATTGCTGATTGAAGCCAATTTTTCAGTGATCTCATTGATCTCTATTTCGGAGATTTTACCGCTAAAATGCTTTGTAGCTAACTCTGTCGCTTGGGCAGAATCCAATACATCAGTTGCGTTTAGAATATCATTGAGAATCCCACGAAATGTTTGTGTTGAAAACAATGTTGAAACTCTCTTGAGCAAAAGGGCAAGATCGGAATTATCATGAGGAAAAGATTCATAGTAGTGCGGTTCTCCTAAAATGCCCACACCATTTGATTGTGCACTTAAGACGTAACCTTGGTACTGCAATACTGACAACGCTTCGGAGCTGGTCTTGCGGAATTGAGTGCAGATGAGAACAAACTTGAACCAAGATGAAGACTCTGTCACATTCTGGATTTTACTGGCATCATGAATTGCCTGTGTAACTCGTTCCCGCAAAGAAATGTCGTTCGATGTTATGTTTGGTAATTCACAGCTCCCCAAGAATACCTGTAAGGCTGTACAGACAATGGCCTCGTCGTAATGACCGGAATTGAATACACTATTGAAGTAGTATTCCGGTTCCATGTGCGAGGTGAGTTCTGTCAAAATGCTGGGGGAAGATTTGGGAACGGATGTCCGCAAGATAGATACTTCAGACGAGCTTCGAGACTGATGATAACACACAGTCAAACTGTATGTGTGAGACTTCCAGAGAACTGCATAATAGAAACTCTTGTCTTTTTCGGCGATATGAAAGTCTTGAACTTTGAAAACTGTTGATTCGGACAGAGAGGACAGAAGCTCATCTCTGAGGATTCCGTCATCTAGAGGCAAACGAGTGAATTCTTGGAGAGCCGCGTTTGACGATTCAGCAGGTAATTCAAATGTCAAGAACTCGTAACCCGAAGAAGGAACATTACCTGCATCAAAGACTTGATTAGGCAACAAAATCGATAACCTCTTTCCATCCTCGGAGTCGAGAATTTGAAAGTATTTGTTTGGAAGGGTCGTTAGCCAATCAGCAGAGCTTTTCAAATCAGCGAGCTTGATTTGATCTTGCACTTGCTTGTGCGTTTGTAAGTCCCAAGTTTTCAAGATCTTGTTCACACTTAAAGTGACAAACCGAGTATCACTGATCAGGGCTAAATCAACAACTGAATTGGATGAGACACCATCGACAAAGTATTCAGTTTTATTTGGTTTCAGGAATAGACCGCCTAAGAAATTAAATGACATCAATGGGACGACATCACTAAAATTAAAGATATCGAATGTAGATAACGGGCTTGACCGTTTAAAATGCAAAAGTCCCCCGTCTTTCATTGAAATAATAAGATTATTCAAATCTAAATTTTTCATTAGAAATGGTGAAGACCTAAGTTCAAAGGAATAGGGCACGGAAATGTTTACCCAATCACTGAAGTTATCAATTACCAAGCGGTTTTTGGAATTGCCGATCAAGAAGTCGCTGAGGTCGATCTTCAACGAAATCAACAAGTAATTTTGATCGAGAATGTCGATCAAAATGTATGGCTCAGATTCTGTAGTCAGCGAGACAAACTGATAGGTGAGAGTGTCCTTGCTTATCACAGGATGGGGAAGCGAAATCTCGATCAGTTGAATTTGAACTCCCAAAGAAGCCGCTTCGTCAACCACGAGTGGTATCAAGCGGAGAGTTCTTAAATCATTTGTAATGCCAATCTGAACAACGGAAAAGAAAAGCCCGCTTTGGGCAGAAATATCCAACACTTCACTGTATCCCAAAAAATTGCTTTCGAACTTCTCAGCCTCATTGGCAAATTTTTCCCCTACCGTGTACTTGAGCGGTAGCCTCACCTTCTTCCTATGAAGATGCGATTCATATCCAATAATGCTAGAATGGCTGTAAACATTCATGTTGGAGGTCAGTGCTGATGAGTGAGTGAGTGAGTGCTATGTTTTTTTCTACAGTGGATATCACCGCGGTGCACAGATGTTCGTGGATAAATTAATTAATCGTCCAGTTATATGCAAAGAATCACGGTAGGTTCAAGAAAGGATTCGTTTTGAAGGTAAGATCAGCCAATAGACCCAGAAACTCTTGAGTGGCTTGAAAATATACAAAGCGTAGATTTTTTGGTTCACACACACCCTTACATGGCACTTTACTTCGAGTAGCGTCTATTATAATCAATTTGACAGCATGTCGTCCACCATATTTTATCGGTTCATGCACCAGAAAGAGCAAAACACTATACATTTCGACGGAACGGGAATCAATGTATTTGATCTAAAACATGAAATTATCACCCAGAATCAACTTGGACAGGGCCAGGACTTTATGCTCCGGCTCTACCACCTGGAACAACAAGATCAAGAATATGAAAACGACCAGGACGTAATTCCAAGATCTACTTTCGTTTTAGCGAAAAGGTCGCCTATTTCCGTGTATAACGGTAGATCCCAGTCCGCCGCGAGATACGTTTCTGGAAGACCCAGAATCAACCGCTTCAAGCCTCAAGCATTGAGTACGACGAGTGCACCCGTCGCCAAAACGGATGCCCCTATAGACGAGAGCATAAGTGAAGAAGACCGAATCAAGCAAATGTTTGAAAACCAGTCCAATGTGTGGGCACAAGCACAGGATGAACTTTCTACCCATAAAGTTGTTCACTACAAGCCTGGTACAGAAGACCTACCACCTCCTGGTTATGTGTGCTATAGATGTGGAGGCAAAGACCATTGGATTAAAAATTGTCCAACAAACTCCGACCCCAACTTTGAGGGCAAGAGAATAAAGAAAACGACGGGTATTCCAAAAAGTTACATGAAGACAATTTCAAAAGAAACCGTCGAGTATCGACTTCAAAATCCAGAGAGCAACGAGAGCGGAATACACACCAACGAGAATGGTGATTTGGTGGATGGACAAGGAAACACTTACATGGTCACCGAAGATGGTGACTACGTGATGACTTTCGCCGATTCGAAAACTTGGGCCCTGTTTCAAGAAAAGCAACAAAGTGCTCATTTGAAAGCTCAACTACAACGAGACCTGGATATCTCCAAGAAAGCACTCGAAGATGGTAAGCTGCAATTCTTCAACCCGCTTCCGTCCAAATTCAAGATTCTTCAGTCTCCAATCAGTATGACTCCTTGCTGCCAAAGCTTGGAGAGCTTGAAAAAGATGAAAAATTATAACTACAACCAAGCCGAACTAGAGCAGGTTTTGATTGACAATGACTTTCGCTGTCCCAATTGCGGCACTGAGGATGTTTACTTGGATTCCCTTGTCGAAAATAAAGACTTGGAATCCGAAATAGAAGAGTTCATTAAGCTGAACGGCTTTGAGGAAACGTCTGAGAAAAGAAATTCTGAGGAGGGAGAAAGCTCTGATGCCAAACGGCCCCGTACAGAGGCAAGTCAAATGATGCCACCAGCCGGTATGCCATTTCCAATGATGCCCCAGGGTATGACTTTTCCAATGATGCCCATGATGGGTATGCCGCAGAACATGAACGGAGGCAATAAGTAATGAGTAGTATTGAAGAGATGCTACAAAATCTTTAATGTATAGAATATTTTTACATTGCGCCTATTGCACTACAATCAAGTCGTACTATGGAGGACCAAACCAAACTAGAAATTGCGAAAGGTGCACATTGCCAAACCCTGCTGGGAGTTACCCGCAAGTGCGAGGTATTGCATATAACTCAGAATAAAGCGGGAAAAAAACTTCCACAGCTTATTTCTTTCAGAGCAATTCTTCACTTTTGATGAGTATGTTTTGAATGAACTAAATAACTAAAGGTTGAGATTTTCCTGCTCTATCAGCGAGCAGGATCTCGGTTCAAGGATGATCCAAATAATCAAATCAAACTAGAGTTTGTGACTTTTAAGAATGATCAGAGTATTATTAATCCACTGACGAGTCGACCTCTCCTAAAAAGTTCATCATGGAAAATTTTACTAACCATCGAAGGTGGTTCTTACAACGAGTATGTTCGCTAGCTTGGTGCTATCTATTAAGCCCACATGTTGAAGTATTTTATGATGATACAACAAAAACAAAGCTGGAATTACCAACTGAATCTCTCTGATTGATAAGTTTTTGCATTTTTCCTGACTATTATTTCATCATGTGCTACTTAAAATATGGAATCTGTTACTAACAACTAGGTATGTTTCAAGCATAATTATTGTTTGAGGAGGAATTATTGCACTGGGCACTGAATATTTTATGAGTGACAACGCATTATTCGTGGGCCTCAGAAACCCACTTAAACTGATTTCGAACTTTCTGAAAAAGATTTTGTTTGCTCAATTGCTAACATTAAGAAGCGTATGTAATGGTGAACCATTATTTTTATATGATGAGCTCTTAGATGACGAGTCTGAATCGGGTTTCCCGTTGAAGACAACCTTTTTTTAATAACCATTCATGCTTTTCTGAACAAATCTTTTCGCTCTATACGAGCTTTTTCTATTGTGAACTTACTAACATTCATATAGACACTCAAAGCCACGATGCAAGGTTTTCAGTATTGACTAGGATTTACCAAATCTTAGCTACTGTTTTCTGTGCCTCACTTCTAAGAGATGAACTTGAAAAAAAAAGACAAGCATATGTCCGAGATTCAAAGAAGATAAACTTTCGCGTCTGATAGAAGTGAAGCATAGAAAACGGGAGCCGGGATTCGGTGAATCAAAAAGCCGTTTCTGATTACAAAAGGTATGTTAAATTGCCACGAGCTGCCTGGGCAACTAAGTGTGATACAACAGTTTATGATGACTTACCACAAATTCACGACGGTCTACTGCGTACGGTGACTTGTAATCGCCGTACCTTGATGATACTCTCGGCCTTGACCGGCCGTGGTTGCTGAACGTCTGTTGTATCATTACAAAATGTCGACATTTTGACTCTTACTAACAATACAGTATGTATATTAAGACATAGCGCATAATGGGGAGAAGAAGACTTCGTGATGTTACTTAGCTAATTGATACCAAATGATACTCCTAAACTAAAACGATTTGCATGTCAGTCTGAATGAAGCTTCCTCGCCCTTCGTAGAGTGAGACGACATGTCGACAACTTACTAACAAATAGCTAATTAAACGTTTTCCTAAAAATATTGTGTAGTATGAAAAGTAACCATGCAGGTCTCCAGCGCAACATTGGTGCCTCGGGCGACAGCATTCTCGGTGCGCGTACCTTACGCACTATAATCTTGTATGCCCTTAATACCCCACTGATCAATCACAAGATATCCAACAAATTCAGTTACACAGTTAGTCTGCAAAAAAAGTTAATATGGCTGGACTGAAATCTGGGCTAGAAGACCCGCCAACAAATCCCCCCAGCTACAACGACATTGAGCCTACATCATCTCTGAGCTCCCTCACTCCGATAACATCACCGGGGGTAGACCGCTCTGTCAGACCCAATTTGCTCAAGTCATTCTCCAGCTCATCCAAAAATGGTGTAGGCTCGGGTCAACCTTATCGGCCTTCCAAAAATCTACAGTCTCATATTGACAGGCTAGGAGATTCAGCACCAAGCTTAAGTGCTTGTAATACGGAAACGCGGACCGAATACTTCGATGTCTTGCCATCATTCCAGATGTTCCAATCAATTCTCGCCCGGAATGATTTTGAATTCGACGAGGGGAATCTTGGAGTGCCACCAACTTATGACCCCGTTTCCCCTCCATCACTTGCTTCTGGAGAACATCCAGGTGAAAGTACGAGTAACTTAGCGCAGTCTTTATCCCAGCGCTTGGCTACAACGTCTCTAGATGATGACGAAGAGCTAGAATGTGAGGGCCAGTACCTCATCTCTGACAACGAAAACGAAAGTGGTTTACAAAGGCGACGCAATGATGACCACCGTATGATATCACCCGTTATGAGCCAAGAGTCTTTTCAATCGCAGTCGAACCGTTCGGGAGGACGTATTACTCATGAAAGTTTCGGCCATTCGGTCCTAGACAACATCGACATGCTTCCGCATGGAAAGGATTCCCCACTTTCAATTGAGATATTTGTTACCAAAGGGGTCCCAGCACCAAATGAACCTTACGAATTGGAAACAAAGCTTAAGGAGTATACAACAGGAGATGTGGTTACAGGATTTGTTATTATCACGAACACACTGGATCATGACGTTGACTTCGGGCTCTTTATAGTGACTCTAGAAGCTACAATCAAAGCCGTGCTACCCGGCTCAGACAAAGGACAGTTATCTGCCCGAACAATATTGCAGAAGAAACCCTTAAAGATGTACGACTTGCACGCAAGCTTCAATGAAGGTCCTATACCTCATGCCGCTGGAATTGAGTATAAGTTCCTTTCCACAGATGAGTCTGACGGGTGCGTCATAGGGCTTCCTAATGACAGGATATTGAAGGCGAAGCGAAAGTACAAAAAGTTCATCGTTTTCAAATTCCCAAATATGTTGCTCGACAATTCCTGTCCACATGGTGTAATGAGACACAATATGCCACCCCCATCATTTGGAACAGACGAAACCGCATTTCACAAAAGAGCTGCGACAATAGAGATAGATAAAGCTCTTGGCTATGGGTTTTTAAACGTTCGTGGGTCTCCAATAAAGGTGAAAGATTATGCATTTACCGACTTGAGTGTGTCTTACACGATCGAAGCTAAAATCATTGACAAGATGGATGCTAAAAATCAGAGTTTGGCTCTCTCCCCGAATGACATTAATGACCCAGACAACAACTTGAAATACGTTGTTTCTCGAAGTGCCCAATTCTTTCTAAGATATGTTCCCGACGTGAAAAGCCAGGTGGAATATGAAAGTAGGGCCCATAGCATTTCAGGAATTGATACATTTGAAACCATCGGCATTAATGGTATGTTCTATAGCAGCTTGTCGAAGCGCAAAACCTGGCAATTTATTGAGCATATGAACCTAAGCATCGAACAAGAAATTGAGACTGCATTGGATAAGAGAGAAATATCTGGCGATGACATGAAAAGAAAAAATCTCAGGAACCATCGTCGTCCAGATCAGGCATTTAGCAGTAAGATCAACTTGAGAGAGGTGGATGGAGTCAGCGACATTTTGACCTTCGACAGCCTTCAAAGGTTTGACCAAAATATGGTTCTATTCACCCAAAACGCCGTCGATATTTTTGGCAAGAAAAAAAAGAGACTACTTCTGCATATCCATAAGATTGGTGAAATGATGCTATGTGTGACTGTACCTGACAAATTAGTCCCGTATGGCTCTCCAAAATTGATTCAAAAGTATAACGACGGCCGGAGGAATGCCGTAAATGGTCCGCCATCATCAACCCGAGAAGGGAATGGGATGGTGGAACTATACAACCGAGCTGCTGACTCAGTGATTCAGTATGTCGACATTGAACTTCTCTTCAGAACAGCGGATGAAAGCGTAAGACCTCCTAGCATATCGCTGATAGATTTCAGTGTTGTTGCTTGGTCTTACAGAACTGAATACCCTATCAACATTTCTTTTGGTCATGACTTTTTCTATACAAAAAGCAACGTTGCAGGGGCTGTGATACAGCAAGATGATGTGACGAACACCAAACAAAATTTGTCTCAGTTGAAAGAGGTGGTAAATCACTACATCACATTTTTAAAAGAAACCAAGACTTTTATATCCCAGGATACTTACTCTTATTTGATAGGAGTCAGCAAAATGGGCATAAAGAAAGACACAATCAAGGACTACTTCCGAAACTTGACCTCTAGCACATCGGAGCTCAATGAAGGCGTTTGGAAAGGAGAAAAAACTAGCATACTGTCGACTACATGGTCGAAAAAGCTAAGAGTTCCTTTGGATGTGATCAACAAAAACAATATTACACTTCCTCCCAGTTTTCAAAACTGCTTAGTCGGCAGAGTTTACTCCTTACAAGTTTCAGTGAAGTTCAAAGGGGGTGAGGAGTCTCAAAATGTGACGCAAATTGATGTTCCTATCATCATAGGGTGATCTGGCGTATCGAGTTTTCTCTCTTGGACGTTCCGTCACCGAGAGATTGGGTCGGTTGAATGAGCAAAAGCACTACAAGAAGTTACGATAGAAGGAGAAAGACCAGAATTCATGCTCTGTAAAAATAATATTTATTCATCAGCACATCGGAGGAAATAGCTAGTCTTACGTAAAACAGCATTAAGCAAAGTCTAAATGCTGTGCTCTAGAATTGTAACGAAGTCCCTGGACTTTGTTGGAGTCAGTGATTGATTTAATTTCGAGCAAATCCTCTTTGCTCAAAGTCACGATCAGTCCTAAATTTGAATCGGTCTTTTCTGGAGAGCTAGCACTTGGAATTGGAAGTATCTTAGTTATCTTTTTGATACCGTTGAAATCCTCTTGCCCACTGACTGAAACGATCCAAGATAAAGCCAAACTCTCGAGGCTAATGCTTTTCTTCTGAGCAAATTCTTGAAGTTTGAGAACAACCTTCAGGTTTGCTGGATAATTTTCCTTAGAAAACTTGTCACAATGCGCTCTGATGTCACCTTCTCTATGACACAATTCATAGAAAGAATCCAAGTCATTAGCCGTTCTATCAGTCAAAAAGCCTCTGCACAATGGTGAGTAAGCAATGACCTGTACTCCTTTGCTTGAGAGCTCTTCTAAAACGCCATTAGTGAAGATATCCTGACACAATAACGAGAATTCAATTTCAACGCAGGAAATAGGTGCAGTCTTCAAAGCCCTTTGAATTGAGCCCACGCCAACTTCTGAAAGAGAGATACCGTCGATCACGCCCTTCTCCACGTATTCTTGTATGTACGAGATGGTCTCTTCGTAAGGGGTATTTGGATCAACTCTGGCAATCTCGAAAATCAATTTGGGCCGTTTAGACCGTTCTGCGGGAAAGAAAGAAGCGAAATTCTCAACGGATTTTTTAATTGACTCCCTCGACCCATCAGGAGCTAATGTCTGAGTATTGATAGCACCCTTCACAGAAATGACCAAGTCGGGGTATGACGAACCCTTTTTCTCCCAAAACTGCAGGAGGTATTTCAAGTTAATATTGTCAGGACCGTAAAACTCACCACCATTGATAAACTTGACATTGTACTTGTCTGCAGTATATTGTATAATTTCGATTGCTTCATCAATTGATTTCGGTTGAGGTGTCCAGGTTAAAGACATAGACCCAAAGCCAAATTTCCCGGGGATTTCGACTATTTTACTCGACATAGTTGGTTGTGTTGTTAAAGTTGAAGAGAAATTGCTGCTTACTTTATATGAGGCTGAGGGTGGCGACTTGCTGTGTAGCATGATAGGGGGCGCCTAAACTGCAGGAAACTCTAACTTAATTGTTAAAGAGCTATAATGGCCGAGCTAAGTCATCTGGATGATATATCGAAACTTTTAATGGAGAATTTCAGATTGAAAGATCAAAATTTCGGAAGCGCCGAATAGAAACCTTGCCTGACGTAGACCTGACCCTACAAATGACTAATACTCATGCGTGCATATATCGTATTATATGCAATGCCAATAATGATAACAATCTACATTTACAGGCGAAGATAGTATCAAGAATGAGAGGATGGCTTATCTTCTTTAACACATCACTGCTATACGTTACCCAAAACGATACTGCTAAATTTCGTGGCCCGGGTGTGCTATTTAGGTGCTTCTACACGTAACAAATCCTGATTGGCTCAAAAGACCTTCCAAATGCGGTAACCGTTTGTCGATGCCGCGGTGAGTTATCTGAGTCAGATCAAAATTTTAACACGTTATATAACCCCTTCTTCTCCAACCAAAATTTGGAATAGCTTATTTTTTATTCGAGCTTACAAAAATGTTCAGAAGCATCTCGAAGAATCTTGGGCAGCGGATTTCATTCGGCCGCTCCCTTGCAACCGTCGCTCCGGTTTCACAGTCCTCAATGTTGGATAGGGCAACTCTTACAATTAAAGACGGCCCAGTTTTCAATGGCTACTCTTTTGGAGCAAACAAAAACATAAGTGGAGAAGCCGTCTTTACTACTTCGCTTGTGGGATATCCTGAATCCATGACAGACCCATCCTATAAGGGCCAAATTCTTTGTTTCACTCAGCCTTTGATTGGTAACTATGGTGTACCATCATCGACTCAAAAAGACGAGTTTAACCTTTTGAAATACATGGAATCTGCACTGGTTCAGTGTATAGGAATTGTGGTTGCAGATGCTGCTATGGAGCATTCCCATTGGACAGCAGTTGAATCTCTCCAGCAATGGTGTCAAAGATCAGGTGTCGCTGCCATCACTGGCGTGGACACAAGACAATTAGTTACCTACTTACGGGACAAAGGTTCTTCTTTGGCTAAGATCACAATTGGAGAAGAGTATGACGCCGACGAAGATGCCGCTTTCGAAGACCCTGGTGCAGTTAATTTGGTCCATAAAGTCACCACAAAAGCTCCGTTTCATGTTACATGCCCCGAGAAATTTAACAAAGGATACCACGTTGCAGTCATTGATTGTGGTGCCAAGGAAAACATCTTGAGATGTCTTGTCGAAAGAGGTGCTTCTTTGACCGTGTTCCCTTACAACTACCCAATTCACAAGATTGCCAACAAATTTGATGGTGTCTTCCTCTCTAACGGACCAGGAGACCCAACTCACTGCTCCCAAACAATTGAAAACTTGAAAGAGACCATGCAAAACTATGAAGAATTGCCCATCTTCGGAATCTGCTTAGGTCATCAGTTGCTCGCGTTAGCTTCTGGTGCTAAAACCGTCAAATTGAAGTACGGTAACAGAGCACATAACATTCCCGCTTTGGATGTTTTGTCTGGAAAATGTCACATCACGTCTCAAAATCATGGTTATGCTGTTGATGCAACAACTTTGCTGTCTGACTGGACTCCTTACTTTACTAATTTGAATGACTTGTCCAATGAGGGTATGCAACATGTTTCTAGACCAATTTTCTCAACACAATTTCACCCGGAAGCCAAGGGTGGACCTTTGGATACCAGTTTCCTTTTTGACAAATTCTTTAACAACATGGAGGTCTACAAGAGAAGCAATGAGGTCCCAGACATCAAAAATTCTTTACTCATAGACATTTTACCTAAAGAGAGAGTCTTGTAATCAAATCTCTTTTCACTCAAACCAAATAGATTCAATAAATAACTGCGATTAGTTGCAAAATTTGATATGCGTTTTTACATGTGAAGATTTACGGTGTTTCCTGTGTGCTCGCGTGTCGTATAAACCTGTATCGGATCATCTGATGCGCGTAAACTGTTGGGTGCAAAATATCAGGCAATCCTCGCACATAATGAAGATTTATTAAAAGCTGAAAGTCCCGCCGGGCTTCATCTACGTAAATCCAAATACATACATATTTGCAATGCAAAACACCACCATTCTAAGCAATTTTCCCCAAGGGGCTATTCTCCCCGCCCAAACAACTTTTGGTGCAATTTTCGAAGAAATACAAAGTGGAGAATTATCCCTTAAGCTTACATTCTTTGAAAGCATGTGGTTGTCATGGTATTTGTATATTGGCAATGATAATTTGGCAACGGGTTTGATGTTTTTCTTGGTGCATGAGGTCGCATACTTTGGTAGATGTTTACCTTGGTTTTTGATCGATCAAATTTCTTACTTTCGCCGGTGGAAAATCCAACAAAATAAAATCCCCTCCAATAAAGAGCAATGGGAATGCTTTAAGTCAGTGTTGAAGTCTCATTTCCTTGTGGAGGCATTACCAATTTGGCTCTTTCATCCCTTGTGTTCCTCGTTAAGAATATCAATCCAAGTCCCATTTCCACCCGTGTTTGTAATTATTTCTCAAATTGTTCTTTTTTTTATTTTGGAGGATATTTGGCACTACTGGTTTCATAGGCTTTTTCACCACGGATGGTTCTACAAAAATATTCACAAGGTACACCACAAGTATGCAGCTCCTTTCGGGTTTGCGGCAGAGTATGCTCATCCTGTTGAGGTGATGGCTTTGGGAGTCGGCACAGTGGGGTTTCCAATCGCGTATGCTTACACTGCTACCTTGAATGAGAGCTTGCCAGAATTACATCTCTTCACAATCACATGTTGGATTGTCCTCAGACTATTGCAGGCGGTAGATTCGCATTCAGGCTACGACTTTCCTTGGTCCTTGAACAAATTCTTTCCTCTTTGGGCAGGGGCTGCACATCATGATTTGCACCATCACTACTTTATTGGCAACTACGCGAGCTCTTTTACTTGGCTCGATAGCATTCTTGGAACAAACTCCGGAACGACAGCTAAAACCCGCAGGGAGAGAAAGAGCTTTGAACGTGCTGAAAGAGAAGTTTCTAAATAATTAAATATTAGTCTTAGCAGTAATCTATTACCCAACTGTACTACCAGTTATTGATTCGCACTCCTTAGTTTAGGTCTATAACCCTAAAAGGCACGTGCGAAATATTATTCTTCGCTGTGATCAAAACCAAAACGACATTGAGAATGCGCGACATTGGTGCGACATTCTACCAAGGTGTTGGCCTATTGTATGCCGGCCCACGTAAAATTTTTCATACGGGAGTGCGACATCGAATATTTGAAACACACTAGCTCTTGAATCTTCTTCTTTTGATTTAATACTTAGCCAACTAATCGAAGTATGTACACAACATTATGAATTTAACTTACATTCGAGTCGAGACAGAAGCTGTCTAGTACTGTCATTGCAGGGTCTGAGATGAAGCTGGGACATTGTTTATGAGCTATATCCAAGAGTTCATCATCAACGATGACCTAAAAGATTTCTCTAATGGCTTCCCTCTGAATAATCTGACAATGCAACGGCGACATCTCTATCACGGCTCTTACTGCTTATTTATATACCTTTGACGTATACTAACCTTTAGATGTCTAGATTTAACGAGTATCAAATTATTGGTCGTCGTCTCCCTACCGAGACCGTCCCAGAGCCTAAGTTGTTCAGAATGAGAATCTTTGCTCCTAACACTGTTGTTGCCAAGTCTCGTTACTGGTACTTCTTGCAAAAGTTGTACAAGGCCAAGAAGGCTTCCGGTGAGATTGTTTCCATCAACCAAATCCACGAGTCTACCCCAACCAAGGTCAAGACTTTCGGTATTTGGATCAGATACGAGTCCAGATCCGGTATCCACAACATGTACAAGGAGTACAGAGATGTTACCAGAGTCAATGCTGTCGCCACTATGTACCAAGATTTGGCTGCTAGACACAGAGCTAGATTTAGAAACATCCACATCTTGAAGGTCGTTGAGTTGCAAAAGACTGATGACGTCAAGAGACAATACGTCAAGCAATTCATGACCAAGGACTTGAAATTCCCATTGCCACACAGAATTCCAAAGTCCAAGAACTTGTACCAATACAAGACCCCAACCACTTTCTACTAAGAGTGCAACCTTGAACTTGTCTCATTCTTACACATTTATAGCAATACATGTGAATGTAATATTATCCCGTACCTTCCCTCCTCAATGCACGTGCGTGCTATAAAGCGCGCATTCCGTAGCAAATTAACTCGTCCAACAAGATCTAAATCATGAGTTCAGGAGACAGATTAAAGGGAAAAACAATACTTGTGACGGGCGCTTCTTCAGGCATTGGAGAGGCAACTGTACGGCAATTGGTGGAAGCTGCTGGAGGTGATGTTAAGATTATCGCCACCGCTAGAAGACTCGATAAGCTTCAAACCTTGCAGAAAGACTTGGAACTGAAGTATCCACAGGTTGGAATCCATTCCGCCCAATTAGATGTCTCTGATATAGGGAAGATACGTTCCTTTGTGTCGCTGCTCCCATCTGAGTTTAAGGATATTGATGTTCTTGTCAACAATGCCGGAAAAGCGCTCGGCAGGGAAGAAGTTGGCCAGATTGCTGATATCGACGTGAAGGAGATGTTTGATACAAATGTATTAGCCCTCATCACCTTGACTCAAGCAGTCTTACCGATTTTTAAAGCCAAAAATTCTGGAGATATAGTAAATTTGGGATCCATTGCTGGTCGTGACCCATACCCCGGTGGTGGAATTTATTGTCCTACGAAGGCTGCTGTGAAATCATTTTCACACTCATTGAGAAAGGAACTCATCAGTACTAAGATAAGGGTGATTGAAGTTGATCCTGGAAATGTGGAAACTGAGTTTTCTAATATTTGTTTTAGAGGTGATCTGGAGAAGGCCAAGGCTGTATATGCCGGTACCGAGCCCTTAGTTGCGGACGACGTCGCAGAGGTTATTGTGTTTGCCTTGACAAGGAAGGAAAATACTGTCATCGCGGAGACATTGATTTTCTCTACAAATCAAGCATCCGCTTCTCATTTGTATCGTTCATGATTTATCCCTGGTAAATACCTGCAACAATTATTTTTAGCTGAGACCAAAAATTCAGTAGCTATGCGCGCATTACTTGTGCTTGAATGGAAAACATAAATTGGCACCAATATGGCATTTGAGGAGTGGAGTCGAATCTCATTGAGACTTTTAGAAGAACCTGGTGATTTTTCTCTTTGGCAAGATCTAATATACGCCGCTGAGAATCAAGGATTCTCCGTTAACAAGACACTGAGCGTTCAAGAGCTAGAACTACTCCGCAAATCTTACAAAGCATTTCTTGAAAAGTTTCCTCTTGCGCTGCAATACTGGGCATCTTATGCTCAATGGGAGTGGAATCTAGGGAATTCTGAGGCATCAGATACCATATTCTTAAAAGGGCTTTCTGTGAATGGGCATGATCTTCATCTTTGGATGGCCTATCTTCGATTCAAGCTTGAAACAATCACGGATAACACCAAGCCCTTATTGAAGCTATTTGAAAATGCCAGAATGAAGATTGGAAATCACTTTCACGCTTTTGAATTCTATTCTTTGTATCTCTCTTTCCTAGAGACATATTCGACCGTACAAAATAAGTTCAGTGAGAAGGCAATTTTACTTCTCCGCATCATGATGGATATACCCCTTTACAGCTATGCTGCTTCATTCAAAGAGGTAATGGATCTCTTAAGTAAACCAGAAACTACTTTGGAATTTTTGAAACATTTTGCCAAGATCTCAGCTCCAACTGGCACGGAGCTAGGAAAGCTAAATAATAAACAGGTTGCCATAGACTTTTTAAAGTCTATCATTAAAAACTTTTACGTTGTGAACCAACAAAAGAGTTTGCAATTGTTTGAATTTGAAAAGGAATTGGGGAACAAGACTTCATTGTTCGGCCCAACGGTCTCGACATCGCACCAAATAGAGGTTTGGACATCCTACTTGAATTTCGCTGAGGAAACTTACTCGTTCGATTATGTTTCACAACTTTACGAACGTGGCGTCTTTGTCAACTACAACAGTGTTCTACTCGCTAATAAGTATGTTGATTTCCTTGTTGTGTCCAACAGATATGCTCTAGCCCGAAGTGTTTTACGCAGATTGATCTCTCTGTCGACAAAAACCAGCAATATTCCTTTGATCATCCGTTTAGTCGACATTGAAATCTACTTGGGACAAGTTTCATCGGCTCGTGATATGTTAGTGAGATTCGTGACGCATAATCCCACTGTACCCAACTGCATTTATAACAAGCTTATTGATGTTGAATTACTAATGAATGGTCACGATGAGCTCAAATTGTGTTCGCTCATACATGAAATTATTTCCAATACCCAATCCATGTCATATTTTGAAAAAATCTTGACTATTTCGCTATCAAAATCGGCTTTGAAAAAGTTTTATTCTCACTATTTGAATTTGGAGACCTCTAATTCTAAGATAATTCATGGACTTAAGAGCTGTGAGGCATTTATTTCAGGCGCCAAGAGATATTGTATTGAATCAGAACTAGAAGGATTCTTGGCTGTATAAAGTGAGTTGAAAAGAGAATTATAAAGGACCTTTTAAAGAGATGGAGATGCCTTCCATGGGGTATTGGGGAATTAGGAGCATAACACGCAAAAAAATATAGTAGATATCCAAAAGGATATTAGTATAATACCAAGCCTTTTATCTATCATCCAACTATTAAACAGAATATATCCGAGCGTAAATAGCGTGACAATATTCAAAGAAGCTAAGCTTATGAAGAGTTCCCAGCTTAATGTTATTGGTAAAGATCTGTTCCAAAAATTTGTTTTCTGGACGTTCCAAAATACCATCAGCCACAAACCGTTGAATCCGAGCCCTATCAGAATCAAAAGACAGCAGGACCCCAAGCAAGATTTGATACCATGGCTTGGGCCCAAGTTCATGGCGAGCGAGACATTCACTATTATATCATTCAAGGAGTTCAAGAATGAAAATACAATTAACCCCATGACATAATC
Organism: Metschnikowia kipukae; assembly: GCA_002370135.1. Taxonomy (NCBI): domain Eukaryota; kingdom Fungi; phylum Ascomycota; class Pichiomycetes; order Serinales; family Metschnikowiaceae; genus Metschnikowia; species Metschnikowia kipukae. The sequence goes on from NKZJ01000102.1 coordinate 970,001, forward strand.
AGACACACCCCAGATAATGCCCAAAGTTTTTAGGAGCTTTATGATAACCTTGGTTAGAAATGTCACAAAAATCAAGGAGTTGTTAATACTTGCCACATCAACAAAGATTTTGTATGCTGCGTGACTCGAGCAGCCAGGAATAAATTTGAAAGTGGATATTACAGCGGCAATTGGGAATGTCAACCAAAGATCCGCTTGAAAAAAGGCTCGATTGACCAAGAAAACAGTAACATATGTTATCCAGAAATGAAAAGCGTGTGACTCTAGAACAACACACGTGAGAGAATTTGGAGATTTCCTGAATTCTTGAGTAGTCTTCGTCGAAACAGGAATAACGAACATGATAACAATTTCGAAAAATTTGAATATAGCGCTCAAAAATGATCCCACATCACTATCGTGCTCTAATGATAGACTTTCCTGTTCCTCAGAAGTTATCAAGCTTGTCGTTTCAAGAGCCTGGACAACTTGACTGCTAGAGGGTTCATCTGCATCATTGTTGATCGAGCCATTGCCGTTTGATTGATGAGGTAGCAGGGTGAAGACGTACAAAATATACATGAATATCAAAGCTATGCATTCTATGATGGTGACTTTGCTATCAGAGATAACATACGCCAAAATTAGCATTAAAGCCGATATAAAAGTATATTCTCTAAGGAGCTCAATTTTATTCTTGACTTTAAAAGGTGTGACACACGCTATTATTCCCACTATCACCGAGAAAGTAATCAAATTAGCACCAATTACCTGGCCCATTATAAGGTCGACCGAATTGTTGCTCATATTGTAATGGTAATTCAAGATGTCTGGGAAACAATTCAACGCGGGTATCACGATGTAACTCAAGCAATTGTGACTAACGCCTAAAAGATCTGTGAAATTCGTCACCGAGTGTAGTAGATAGCTGGACAGGATTATTCCCAATAGAGAGATAAGGATTATTATGATCACCAAAACCCCCGCTGAATAAATTGTTAAAGCAACTGCCAGACCTAAAACGGCACAGAGGAAAGAGGCTGCCCTTAAGTAGACGTCATGGTCGCAATTTACTCGGATATACGTACATAACGAAGTTGCATTTCTGCTCCCAATGTCACAAATTGCATGGCCCATTATAACTGAAGATCGGGTTAATTTAACATCTATACGGGAATCAAATTAAGTTTCTGTACTGCACATAAAAATCAATGACTTATCCGCTCTATTCTGAGAGATAAGTTTTAAATTGCTGAAGCTCGAGCGCGCGTTTCGCAATTTCTATGTCTTCGTTAATGTCTTTAATCAAATCCTCTAAATCAATTAGTAATCGTGTCATCAGGTCAAATGTGTAAAACATACCTTTAGTTGTGTAGTTGAGTTCGGGTCTTATGTACCCCAAAATTGTAACTTTGATCTTGGCTCCATAAAAATCCTCTTTGAACTTATGAATAATGTGAACTTCTGCTGCTTTTTCAGTATTATTATAGTAAGGATTCCACCCGACGGACATCACCATTGGCTTTACTTTGACGTCACTACCCTGGAGAGCTTGCCCGTTGTTGAATAATACATTTCTTGGATTTACCGCCGATTTGGACTGGATGTCAGTGCTGTTATTAACACTCAACTGACTCACGCCGAAGTAAATTCCAGTTTCAAGTGAATTAAGTGCATCGTTCATGGGGATGTTCGCTGTGGGAATTCCTAGTTCAGCTGAGCCTCTACCGAACCCGCAAACAACATAAGCATCATATTCTATCGGGAAGGGCTTCGCTAAATCATCAGGTATATGTGTAGGGGGTCTCATGATCGTGTAGTGTGATGAAAAATAATACTGCAACGCGCATATATACTGCGATCGTACGAATTCATGTACATAAGCTTACCTAAGTATCGCTAACTAAGACCTTAAAATCTGGATTCCAACTCCTCCAACAAAGTGTTGGTGTCCTTGGCGAAAGCTCTGATACCTTGAGATAATTTCTCAGTGGCCATAGCGTCTTCGTTCAAAGCAAATCTAAATTTAGCTTCGTCACTGATGTATGAAACTTTGTCACCAGCAACTGAACTGGACTTAGCAGCATCCAAAAGCTTTGGAACGTCGTCAGAAGAGTTCATCAACTCCTCCAACAACTTTGGAGCGATGGTCAAGAAGTCGCAACCAGCCAAAGCTTTGATTTCTCCAACATTTCTGAAAGAAGCACCCATGACAATAGTTTCATAGGAGTGCTTCTTGTAGTAGTTGAAAATTTCTCTAACGGAGATCACACCTGGGTCAGTTTCGGAATCATACTCCTTACCAGTAGAAGCCTTGTACCAATCCAAGATTCTACCAACGAAAGGAGAAATCAAAGTAACCTTTGCCTCAGCACAAGCAACAGCTTGTGCAAAAGAGAACAACAAGGTCAAGTTACAGTGGATACCGTGCTTAGACTCCAATTCTTGAGCAGCTTGGATACCCTCCCAAGTGGAAGCAATCTTGATCAAAATTCTGTCCTTAGAAATTCCGATAGATTTGTACAATTCGATGAATTCAATTGCCTTCTTAACTGTAGCATCTTTGTCGAAAGACAATCTGGCGTCAAGCTCAGTTGAAACTCTGCCAGGAACGATAGCTAAGATCTCCTTACCGAACTCAATCAACAATCTGTCCATGGCAATAGAAGCCTTTTCCTTGGGGTTGGAACCTTTGTCGTTGGCGTACTTGATAGCAACGTCAATCAACTTAGAGTACTCTGGCTTTTTAGTGGCGGCCAAAATCAAAGATGGGTTAGTAGTGGCATCTTGAGGAGTGTACTTGGCAATAGACTCGAATTCACCAGTGTCGGTGACAATTGTGGTGCCTGTAGCTTTCAATGCTTCCAAAGAGTTCGACATTTTTGATTTATAGTTGTTGAATGTTCATGGAAAGTAGCGGGGGAACCCCCACTATATAAAGCATGAGAACCCGGCGCGCGCCGCGGGTTATAGACACTCGCTGCAGTCACGAAAATTCGCCACCCGGCCGAGATAGAATTTACGAAAACCTCTTTGATCTTTGTATTTCTGCCATTGACCAAAAAGCGGCAAACGAAGGTTTACCATTTATCATTGCCTCACGTTAATGCTGTCATTGACCAGTACTAAACCTCTGCTAGAGCATTCCCCGGCTATCCGTCATGGCTCTCTCGCTAACTTGCTGCGAATACGGAGTGTGATTGTATATGCAGGTTACACCACGTTAGCAATCAATTGAGTGTTCAACAAAGAAGAGATCGTTTGATAAACACATAATAGTATTTCTTAATTACTATGTCACTGGTCAAACGCTTATTTATTACTGCTTCGGGGACAGACGGCCAGGCCAAGATTTTACCAGTGAATACTGGTAATCTTATCAATATAGAGTCAGACATAGGCTTGTTCTCCTTATCCGTGTTTATCAAAGACTTCGATGGATGTGAGGACCACAGAGCCAACAGCTTACACAATGCAGGCGAAGAAAAACTCCTCGATGGTAGTCACTCTCAAGAGCCTCAATCATTTAAAGATCTCCCCAATCTCAGAATTTATATTAAGTTTAAACCCATTTCTAACATCAAGGGCACTGAACTTCTTTTTGGAAACGACTGTCCCACGCCCGTACATGAGTATATACCAACGACCTTGCTCTCTACTGGTATTAAATTTTTCTCGTGGTTCATCAACCCAACAATTGTACAAGATATTTATTGCGACGAGCCATATTTGTATGGTCTTGCCTTAAACAGCTTTACAAAGATAGGGTCAGAACCACTAGATAGAGACACCTTCTTGAATGAGACGGACGAGCATTATGATGATAGCGATATTCCGAAACAGCCTCAACAGCGCAGAAAATATTTCTGTAAAACCCATAATGCCAGCAAGTTCACATTTGTTGCGAACAAGGAATACCAGTTCTTATTTGATACTAACTTCGTGAGCATTGGAAACTCTTCTTACAATGTGGCGATACCAACTTACGGTGATCGAACATTCAACATCAATGTGCTTCGATACGCAAATGATAAATTAGACAATTTCAACTGGACAGTTAAGCAAGCGGGCTTGGATGACAAAGGTGCAAAAGCAGGTAAAGAAGGCCTTAAATTAAATTTCAAGTTAATCGAGGAAACAGAATAAGTATGTAACTACGGATTTAAAACAAAACAACACGCAAAGCATGTACAGAGAACCTCGAACTAAGAAAATGAGAAACACTCATGCATAAATGTACCGACCTCATTCGTTCAAAACCTCGTAAACAACATAAATAAGGGATCACACGTAAAACGGACCGAGAAAAAGTCCGGCACTAAAACAAACGCAAATTTAAAATACTAAAACAAGATACCACCAATGGAAGTAGAAGAAAGTATGCAACTCCACATAACTAGTAACTAAAATACATAGCAAAAATTACAGCAACTTCATATCAGCTGTATTTATACCTCGTAAAACATGAAACAGAGCAACACCCTTCGAAAGGATATTTTAAAAAATAAAAAGATATTAAGTCTCTAACTCCAACGTAAAAATTTACCAAAACATACGCCAACATTCAAAGTAAAGAGACATAAACTCAGAGAGCGCAGCGGAAGGTTTTCAAGAAGATATTGAAAACCCTTGCTGAAGTAGGAAATATAAGGAGAGCAACGCAACACACGAAAATACACCGACCAACGAAAGACCTCAAAGAATTCACTACCAAAGTACTAAAATTGTGAATACAAAGCGGCCTTACAAACAGATGCGACATAATACTAAATCGGCCGACTATTTCTTCTTGCGAATGCTGAAACCAAGGCCTCGAAAACATGAAACTAAATACCTTCAAATCGATGACAGTCACTCAGCCCTTCATAAAATGAACCAAATAGTTGTGGCAACAATAAATAGGCACTTGAAAAAAAACAATGCATTAAAACAATTTGCAGCTGAGCTAGGGACAGCCGAACACCATTTATAACGCAAATCCGTTACTCCAGTGAAAGATTGGGCCTTTGCGAATTCCTCGAACATGAAAGGTTTTCTTGTACTACAATTTGAGCCCACATACAGATACTTCAGTCAAGTTTATACTTTACGAATGAAGAATACTTCGAATACAAACAAAGTACGTGTACAATAATCAATCGCTGCACATGAAAAGAAAAAAACTTGCTAGCAAGAAGTATAACTCCCGGAAACTTCGAAATAATCTATTTCTACAAAATCTAAGTAATACAAACAAGAATATATTTAACTCATTTCTTGGGACCAATATTGTTTCCTTTACTACCAAATTTTGGATTTACAATATATTACACATCAGGTAAATGATGAAATTGTCGTTTACATCGAAATCAAAACATGGCACGTTATTGCATTAACGAACTTCTCACCTTCACGAGATTGGGGTACACCTTCGATTATATTACGCTAGTTTACACCGCGTAGTACTACAGTGAGTTATTTTGCACCCTTTAAGAAGCAGTTGATTGTTTTACTTCGAACATAGGATGGCAATGAAGTGTAAGCAACATATTACTTCTCAAAAGACATACTTAAGAAATTGTGCTTTCAAACATGACACATTAAGAAGTGTCACTCTGTGTAATTAGTCTACAAAAACGACAACACTTTACTGGCTCAACACCGAGATATTCCGCGTCTAATCTACGAGCACTCGTTTTATGAAATATAGAACGTGGAGATTTTTCAGAATGAAGATATGAGATGTGCCCAAAGGAATACGGCAATACATAGTAAAGTAGAAGTTCAAATTCGCCTTCCGCCACGGTTTTGAATTTGCGTGTCTGTGTGGCTGCGACAGAAGGAGACTCAGAGAAAAATATAGCGCTTGCTCACATGAATCTATAATTATTGTGGTACAAATACTATTAATCCAAGAGTTGTTCGAAAGTTGGGGAACATGTGTCAATCGCCAAGCGAACGTCAGGGGAAACTTGATTTACGCGATTTTTGTGGCTTAAAGTAAGACATCAGGTGGGTGATAGTATCTATTCAAATTTCTGTTAGGAGATACACAAGCAAAAATGTGAATTCCAGAGCTGTACCTACTTGCCAGTGATGGTGACAGACGGGCAAGTAATTGCTAGGAAATCATATTGTTCTACGGAGTGTACACCTTTGGATACTTGAATATGGCCGTGACTTATTTCATATATAGCGAGCTTGCACCACGTTATACCGTCAGCTTAGATCTTTCGAAGATGATTGTGTTACCGTTATATTTCTCGTTTGATAACCCTACTCTGTGACTCTTGAGCGATTCAAAGCTTGAAAGGGTTTTGTAACAACATGATCGCCCTTCTGCAAGCTGTCTATTTCGTGAAGTAGGACTACAATTTCGAACTTTTTCTTTTGTCACCTGGTTGCACAAGTTTCATAGTGGTTTCCAAAAGTTAGCATTTATAGAAAAGGAATATAATTTAAAAGCTGCTCTATAAGTAAATGTGAAAAGGGATGTGAAATCCGAAAGCGATCATGAAAGTCCATCCCCAGTCCGTAAATGGCCAAGTAGAATGAGCGTGCTTCTGTAGCATCTTGGAATCACATTTTCTTTTAGAAAGCAGCTGCTTGATCTCTATCCTACTAACTTTAAAATTTACTGGATGAGTCTCAATTGATTTTTTGAACGTAACTATACTGTGCTATGCTGTGCTTGCGCATAAAGCTGCCCCAACCCCGCTTCCATCTGTCTCAGTTTTTAAGTAAATTGTTTTATTGCATCCTCTCAAAGGAGCAATCTCATTAAATGCTTCAAGTATATGGTCCCTGAAGCCAGGATAAAATTGGATAATAGATCCAACACAACCCACTTCAAAATCTTTGTCATCATGAACATACTCCTCTTTAACTCTTGTAACAATAGCCGATAGTGGTATTGCACTGAGGAATGCTGCTCTTTTGGATATTGCCTTAGTTAATCTTTGTATCGCCTGGCGCTCACTGAGAGTGGTATTCAATTGCCATTCATTGTCACAGATCTCCTGGATCTCAAATAAGTCTTCTGTAATATCAACTTCAAATCGAGCCATTTGTTGAGTAGTTATTGAGAAGCGTTGATTCAAAAGGTGGGTGGAAGGGAGCATTTTTGCTTGCGAGAGGCCTTTTAGAATTAAACTCTTTTCATGGAGTTCAACAAGAACAACTCTGAGGATTTCACCCAAGAACATTCCACTTATTCTTTTCTCGAACAAATGATAACCCCGATTCGGGGTAACCTTATCAACGAGTTTGTCATACTTGGTGGTTGGCAAAATATCAAGAGAATTGTCAAACAGGCCCCACTCCATATTGATGATCATACCTTGCGCTCCGCTGGGTAAAGTCATACCAGCTAACTTAGGGATGTTGGAGAGCTTCTCATAGTAAGCACCGTTAGTTCCCGTACCGAAAATAGCACCTATTATAGTTCTGGAATGGCTCAACTCGGAGTTATTCGTGTATGACCGTGCCAACAAAGTCCCAACGGTATCGTTGGTCAAAGCGACAAGAGAAATTGGCAAATTCATCAAGTCGATATGTTTCTGGAAAAATTCCACGACGTCTCTTCCAACACAGTCAGGCAAGTTGTAACCTTTCGTCCACCGGATTAGCTTCCCTCTATCTATTGCCACCTGTTCAACTGGGAATGAGAATGTGAATCCCATCTTTAGATTGCTCGAGGTTTTCAAGGTCTCATGGTAAGTCTCCAAAAAATCTTTAATCCTACCAGCGAGAAATGAGAATAGGGCGTCTGAGGTAGAGTTCTTCATTAGTTCTTGCGGGACTGGGTATTTAGTTTGCTTCGAATCGTATGAATGGTCCCCATTTAAATGAATGGAGCACACTCTAAAGTTCAGACCACCCAAATCAGCGGCTAAAAACAATCCGACTTCTTGGCCAGTTGGCAAGCTGGTCACGAAGCTAGGTAGCATAGGCATGTAGACTCTAGCTGCATCTTCATTCGTTAGACCAGCATCCATTGAAGTGAGAAAATAGTTTTTAGCCTTCACAAGAAAATTGCGGTCAACTAGAAATTCATTTTCAATAGTTTCAATAGCTTTTTCAAGCTCTCCCTCCATGCTTTAGTAATTTTGGGTTCAGGTCCTGATAGCCTCTTTTTTCAATATTTCGCATGAGGGACCCCGGCATGCATACAAGGATAAAGCGCGATATAGAAATAGCAAGTAGTGCATACTCAGATCGAAGCGTTAGAAGTTTTTCGGAATTTCGAGTTATATAAATTAGGTCTAATCATTCTGCTATTCAGTATTTTGAAGCAGGCAAACTATATATATATATATGTATTTCAGACAAAAGCAAGCTTGATGATTTGTCTGCATTGATTCATACAAGTATCATAATAAGTGGCAAGCTTTTAGCATTTACAAGGGGTCTCATAAATTCTGTTAAGACAATAAAATATATTTAAACAGCCAATGGGAATTCTCCGGCCCATTTTGAAATCTCAGCTTTCACAGAGTCTAGTTTCTCATCTTCTCCGTTCAAAACTTTGTTCTTGAAATCTTTCAATTTGTTTGCCTCTTTTGGTAAACTCGACTGTAACTCTTTAGCGTAGTTAACGGCGAAGTCAATATAACCGACAATTCTCTTGAAATCTTCTTCTCCCAAACCTCTGGTAGTCATAGCAGGTGCACCAATTCTCACTCCTCCAGGAACCAAAGCTGACTTGTCCCCAGGGATCGAATTCTTGTTCAAAGCAATGTTGACTCTCTCACAGACAGTTTCCACACGAGCACCATCAATCTGTTTGTCCTTTAAAGACACCAAGACCATGTGAGAGTCAGTACCATGAGAGACAAGTTGATAGCCCTTCGATTGGAATTCTTTTTCCAAAGTCTTTGCGTTCTTCATTACTTGCTCTTGATATTGTCTGAACTCAGGTGTTGCAGCCTGCTTTAATGCCGTTGCCAAAGCAGCGATGGTGTGATTGTGAGGACCACCTTGATGTCCGGGGAAAACTGAGAAGTTAATAGGGTTCTCCAAGTCATACAAAACTTCTTGGCCAGTCTTTGGGTTGATTGAACGGACTCCTCTTCTGAAGAAAATCATAGCACCTCTTGGACCTCTCAAGGACTTGTGCGTCGTTGTCGTGACAATGTCAGCAAACTCGAACGGCGATGGAATCACACCCGCGGCAACTAATCCGGAGATGTGAGCCATGTCAACAACCAAGTATGCACCGACTTTGTCTGCAATCTCACGCATTTTTTTGTAATCGATTAAACGACAATATGCTGAAGTGCCAGCGACAAGGACTTTTGGTCTATACAAAACGGCAGTTTTCTCCAACATTTCATAATCGATTAAACCAGTCTCCAAGTCAACTCTGTAGGGCATAGTCTCGAAATAAGTGGAGACTGCTGAAATTTTCCGTGAGTCAGTTTGATAACCATGAGACAAATGGCCGCCATGGGGCAAGTCTAAACCCATTAATCTTTCATGAGGCTTCATGATGGCCTGGTAAACTTGCAAGTTGGCAGGCGATCCAGATAATGTCTGAACATTGACACCCCACTTGTCAGAAGAAACATTGAAGGTCTTCAAAGCTCTCTCTTGACACAAAATTTCCATTTTATCAATTTGCTCATTACCTCCGTAGTATCTAGCACCTGGGTAACCTTCGGAGTACTTGTTGCACATCGGGGTTCCTAATGCATCAAACACCGCTTTTGTGGTGAAATTTTCACTTGCAATCAACACGATCGAGTGTCTTTGTCTGTCGACTTCGGCCTTGATGATGGCATCAACTTCGGGGTCGGTGTTGGCCAAAGTTCCTTCGACTAGGTTTTTGTGGGATTCGGGTAATGCGTATGACATTTCAAACTGTTTGCAGATCTCTGATAAATTTGTTGTAGATTGCGAGATGTGGAGATTTACTTGCAAATATATACCTTATCCACTTTACTGACTCTTTTCGCGTTTCGGAGTCAGCCTCCTTATAATTGAGTGACACCCTCACGTGCGTAAACCAGCTGCGATACCTGCCTAGTATTGTGCGTGCTAATTGGCTTTGATTAAACTATGCATAAACAATTTCACTGAAATCGATGACTCTTGCCAGGAAAATCACAAGGATACCCCCAAGGTAGTAGCATCATACGTTAAACTAATATAGAGTGACTCTCAACCTATGCGATATGGCAAGTTTGGGTATAACGACACATAAACAACTAATACCACTAACCGTAAATAGATAAAAGTTGTAATAAGTATAGTGTGTACTCACTAGAAACAATGCGATTGGAACTATCATCAAAAATTTCTTCGTTGGAGTGTACTGATCCCCATTGTCAATTTGTTCCCACATGGTTAAATTATCGTAAGCACCAGAATTAAATTCAAACGGAACACCTTTCACTTGATGGAACATAATATAAGATCCAATATTGTAAGTAACAATAGTCATCGTCCATCTCCAATCGTTATCGAGGGTAGTAATGCAGTCAAAAAATAGTTTCAAGAAAATTATGAGTACTATATGTATGACCCAAGCTCCTTTGTAGTTCACCCAATCAGCATTTAAGTTCGGATTTAACGACTGGTCGATTTTTGTGTCCAATGTGTCCGGCTCGAGGTGTTGGATTAAAGACGACGATCTTCTTTTTCTGGTATTAACCCCGTGCGTGTGTGAAGTGGTAGGAGCGAGAAGCCCCTCTTTGTCACCCAAATTGGATCGCTTTGGGCTACTCATATTGTCGAATTATTAAAATGTTCTCAAATGTTATCAATTCCAAGACAAAAAGAGCTTTTATGATGTGCTGTAAGTCTTGTGTATGTTTCCAAGTGTTTGAGGTTGATGCACTTGCCATCCGGAGTTGGGATCACACGCAGTGATCTCACTTACCCGGAAATCACGTGATGCACGACGTTTATCAAACAGATAAGTAAATTTTTAATGACCATAAATAAGTAAAATAACACCCTCATTCACTCGTAAAATATAGTTCTCTTCCTTTCCAACCTTTATATAGCCGAAGAGGTGGTTGAATAGAGTTTCTGTCATGGCTTTACACATCAAGCTGCGAATTTGCGACATTTGTACGAATATACTCTAGCTATACGAAATACCGGCATGAGCTTGATAGTTCTCTTGCTCATTTGGAATAAACAAACCACCCGAGTGCCAACCAGCAGCTGCGATAGCGAGCCATCTACCCTCTTGCAGGGGTACCGTAACTTTAACTGGACATGAAACCCTGGCGCTACGGCCCTCAAGTGCCACCTCGGGGCTGCTATGGTTCTTCAAATCACCCAAACCCAAGCATCCAGTGCATTCCAGCTCCAAGCCCCAACTATAAAGCTCACCACTACCAGTAAGTGCGAGGTAGTGATAATCTCCGGCCACGATATCCGTATAATCTTTATTCTGTAGTTCAGGCCACATTATTGGTTCAAAATTTTTATCATGTTCGTTCAATTCTCCTATAAGAACCAAGCCCTTGTCTGTAAATGCCACAAATGACTTGAAGCATCCAACTACTTTGGTGAAAGAAGATATATCACCAGATTCAATATCTTGGGTCGTCTTCAACTTGTTGAAATCGCTCAAGGGTATGCTCTTGTTCTTTTCATTCGCGGATTTATCGAAGCAAAAGCTACGTAACTCTCCTTTTTCATCAATGTAGATGATGAAGTTGTTCAAAGCACAGAAACCAGTTGAGCCTGCCAGGTTTGGAACTACTTTGTAGTCAACACTTACAGTGGTGTTCACATTTGAGGATGCGTCAACTGAGACATTTTCCCTTGATAGCCAGTACAAGATACCGGTGTCTCTTGAAAGACAGGCAGACGAATTCCAGCCTGCGTCAATAGCCGTAATTGATCTCTGACCGACTAGCCTGATAATTACCGCTTTCGTCCAATCACTAGTGCCTGTATCCCATGTGTAAATGCGTCCTCGATTATCAAGGGCCAACAAATGTGACCTTCCACTTGATATTTTCACAATATGTCTCTCAGAATCTTTCGTTGGGAAGCTAAGTTTAGTCACAAACAGACTCTCATTCACTTGAGGCTTAGCTAATGCTGCACAGGTCAATTCTTCAGCAGGAAGGCGAAGATTTGGGCTATCCGAACTCCGATCAGATAATGAAGCCCTAGGAGAATAAGCGCCTCTTCTCATTGCGATATTGTTGAAGCCAAATAAAGGACTTTGTTCTGCATTAAGTAACTCTGTTTCAATCGTCGGTGTCTGATCTCTTTCGGGTGGTCCAGGAGAAGAAATCACACCTGAGTAATTCGAGAGATGAGATCCCAAATAGTAAATTTGATTTGAGACTAAAACATAGAAGCCGAAACCCCCACTCAGTATTTGAGTGATTGCTGAATCATTGAAGTTCTTCACCATCGAGGGCAAATGAACACCGAAACCATGGCTGGACCTTGCTTCTGGAGAAACTGACTTAGGCAGATAACCAAGCCTTCCAAAAGTTGAACACCCCCAAGTATAGAAATTCAAGTCCTTAGATGATCTTAGTTTAAACAATTCCCGCCAATCATAGTTATCCAAGTGTAAAGGAACTTGATGCCCGAATTTCTTGATATATAATTGATGGTAAACATCGTTTGAGCTTAGGTAACTGTACATCAATTTACAGGTCAAAGACAAATTAAAGATATCAACTGGGGAAAGGAATCTACATAGTTCAGTGGATAATAGATCTCGCCCGAGTTCAAGAATTGTCAGCGTTTGAAGTCTTGATTCCATTTTTGGGATGCAAAGCGGGTCGGCTTAGTGAGACCTTAGTACTGAGAAAATTCCAATTAGCTTGGCTCTTCGAATTAATATTGCAAAGGATGCAAGATTGTTGTATATGATTTACTGTTAGGGGGCTTCAGGAGAACTAGCGCTCCAAGCTTACATAAGAAAAGTGCGCGCTTCTACCAATTCTAATCGCAGGCTTGTAGCCTCTACTTCCGAAAAAAAATCCATTAACACGAGACGTGTGCCAGAAAGTCAGCCCGCCTTGCACAAAGCTGATATTAAGCCGCTGACCAAGAGCCCCAAAGCTATTCGCAATGAGAAAGAATACCTCTGTAAGAGATGTGTTTTTCTTCATACCAAATCTCATTGGATATGTGCGTGTTATGACTGCAATCATGTCTTTTTTGACCATGAGGAACCACCCTATATGGACGCTGGTGCTATACGGAATATCCGGATTTCTCGATGCATTTGATGGATATGCCGCCAGAAAATTTGATCAAGGAACCAGTTTCGGCGCTGCTCTAGATATGGTTACCGACAGGTGCGCTACATCATCTTTGATTTGTTACCTTTGTGTGGTTTACCCCCAATATTGCATGTTTTACCAGTTATTAGTTTCATTGGATTTGTCCTCGCATTACATGCATATGTGTGCAATGTTATCATCTGGGTCCACTTCTCATAAGAATGTGGGTAAGAAATCAAAACTCTTGGAGTTATACTACACCAACCGAAAGGTTTTATTTGTGGTGTGTTTGGTTAATGAGTTATTTTATATGGCGTCATATTTACATTACCATCAGTATTTCTGGATGGGAACTTTCTTGGGCTGGATAAGTGCCCCTATTTGGTTTTTTAAGCAAGTTGCCAATGTTGTCCAGCTAAAAAATGCAGCATTGATACTAGCTGAGAGGGATGCGCTGGGGAGATCTGCCAAAGGGGCGGAGCCCACATTAAAGGATTGAGATTCTCTTAGCTTCGAGAATTTCTGCCAATATCTAGTCAACTTCATTTTTTAGCAAGACTTTATTCAAGTAGCCATGACTGCATTCTGCTTCAAGCCTTTTTGTCATAACATGTAGACCCTTTGCGGAATGAACCTTGAAGTCATTCAATGCTTTGGTATCTCTTATATCAGAACGAAGCAGCTTAATGGATGTGACTCTACTCTCCAACTTAAAACATTGGTTCAACATGTTTAGGTTGCGAGTGGCCTTGAACCCTGATATACTTATGCTCAAAAAGTGTAGCAATTGCTCAAAAATGTCTCGGCTTTCGCCGCCAGTAGATTCCAGATCTAGCAATGAACATAATGCTTTGGCAGTTTCGAGAAGGATCTGAGACGTGAGATTCAAGTTTTTCACGCAAAGTGTATTGGGGATAGCATTCATTGCAATGAGATACGCATCTCGTGAATTGTCGGTTTCATTCAAAATTCTCAAAAGAAGCAAGAAACCTTCAGCGACCAATGACTTATAACCTCTGGCTTTCGCTAATTCTAAGTGCTGAACAACTAAGGAAAACGCACGATAAGGGGACCCCGACGCGATCAAGACGCCCGCTCTTAGAAAGTTTAGCTTGATGACATGTATAACGCTAGGCTGCATAAGATAACCTTGAGGTGACATTGTACTATCCTGTGAGCTTAACAAATGTAAAGCACCAGATGAATTTCCCTGTTCGACAAGAACCATTATAGTCAATCTTACTTTATCCACGACGAAGTCCGGGTCGAGATCATCCACACTTGGGAGCGAGAATAGCAAATCAGAAGCTACTCTTACACGTCCTTTATTTAGCTCAGCTTCTGCCTGAAGCAAAAGTGCTCGAAAACGCAGCAATTTGAATTGGGCAACATTGTAACCACTGGATGGAATTTTTGCCTTAATTTCCTCAAGCGATGTATGATTTTGGGCATTATTGAGATCATTTCGAAATTTTAGAAGTTGAAAATCAAGGTGACTTTCTGTATTTCCATGATTCTCAGAATAGTGTAAGCCAATCTCAGTGTATAGGTTACTCAAGCAATGTATCCCGACCTGATGCCACATGAGGGAGCTGGTATGGCACGAACCTATGAAGCTGGGAATATTGTCGTGAATCGATATGAACTTTGCTTTGAAAAGGCTTTCATAGTACTGCGCAAACAGCCCACTGGTGTTCATGAGAAGCTCCGCCTCGAACCGAAAGCTCGTTGCGGCTAACAGGAGTGAAACAGACTGAGACTTCTTGATGAGGAAATCTAGCAATATCAGCTGATTTCTTATTTGATAGAATGACTGACTATCCCATAAAGAAGGTTTTTTGCGCATGAAGTCAAAGAGCCAAGATAAAACGTAAGTAAGAGTTGCGTTGTCTTTGTTTTCCCTTGCAACAGAAATTGCTTCCTCGATGGAATCCAACGCTTTCTTATCTTCACCAAAGAATTGATGAAGTGATGCTTTAGATATAAGAGCGAAATGGTAGAAATATTTCGAACCTTTCGAAACCATATAGTCAAAGTATTGATGTAAAGAATTGAAAGCTCCATGGTAATCACCGGAGTTAAGATTCTCCAAATATTCTAAGTAATGCACTGATGAGGTGGATGAGCTTTCTAAGCTGTCAGCTATCCGGGATTTGACACTCAGAGATGCCATGAACTTGAACTCCGAGCGAAGAGTATCTGGGGTAGGAGTTCCGTATCTTTCAAGAAGCGATATCTGAGTATCAACGAGAGACTCCAACTCAGAATGAGTGAACAGCGAGTTTATTGCGTGTGAAGCAGAGAATGATGTGGATTGAATGGTTTGTACACAAGAGTTGAGCTTGTGAAACAAGGCATCATCATCTTCTGTTGATGAAATATTCCGAGACTTAAAGTCCGACTGAGCGACTCTAGTCCATGTTTTGAATAGAGCCCTGGACTTCGATTCATCACTATTCATCAATGAGACAGTCGGAAAAGTTTGCCCATTATTCAAATTTTTGTAGGTTTCCCGCGATGTCTCCCTGAACTGACGGATGCAGTTAAAAAGCACTGTCATCTCATCAAAATGAAGAAGCTTTATAGATACCGCTACCTTCTGCACGTAGCGCCCTAATGGGGACCTTAGAGAGAATTCTGTTCCTGCAGAGGTTGTGACTTTGTGTGTTTCGGCGATTGCTTCATATGTACCTCTTATTAGGCGGTGTAAATCATCAGTCGTTTCGATCTTCCACATAGTATCTAGGATCTTGAATAAAATCTCATCAACATTGTCGGACTCTGTGCCTATTGATTTGTGCTTAGGTTTGCATGTATCGGCTATGACCAGGCATAAAGACGCCAAAGTGGGTATGAGGACTAACGTTTTGGACTTCACCATGGGCTTTCCATCAATTAGTTGCACCAAAAGCACGAGTAATTCCCGAGATTTCGGTAGCTGCTTTGTAATGTGAAGCTGTATTAGAGCGAATACTGTGATTCGTAGAGCTGAGAGCTCTTCTTTCACGAAACTCTCGCTAGCAGTCATTCGTGGGTTACATAACCCTAGAACGAAGTTAGATACAACGCGATACAAATCCTGCACAGTGAGAACAATAATATTGATACAAGAGGGCTATAGTAGTGAGCGACTTACCTTCTTCCATGAGCTGAACGTTGCAGAGTGGAAAATGAGCAGACGTCATTAATTTGGGCGCCTTTCAAAGAAGGCACAATTTCAATGGCCCAACTGATAAGGGCGTTGCGCAATGCCAAAGGCTATTAAAGATTATTTGCCTGAACCACGAGAAATCGCTCTTAATGTAGCAGTGGCATTCCACTTGTATTTGCTCTCAGTTTGTTCCTGCATTAGCTTGGACTTCAAAACTGCCCACGAAATAGGGCGTGCCACACTTTCTGAGATCTCAGATGTTAGGATGCTGTGAGTTGCGAAACCAGCTTGTAGTGCCCCTGTTTAATCAAATTCTGCGATAGTAACTACGAGTTTATAGGTGGTAAATTGATATAACGTGAGCTAGAAAATTATAGTTCTAACACAACGACAGAAGACATTTAAGATTAGTACGTGAGTATTTTCTTTGAAGAATTTAGAATTAAAAAGGGCGTGTGGTCTAGTGGTATGATTCTCGCTTTGGGTGTGTGCTTTAGGCATGTCAAAATTGCGAGAGGCCCTGGGTTCAATTCCCAGTATGCCCCTTTTTTTTTTTTTTTTCTTAAATTTTGTGCTTGAAAAATTTGAAGGTTACAATAGTTATGAACACAAGCAAACATAAATTTTGTGCTAAAAATTAAATTAAGTTAGAAATCAAGAAGGGAGACTTGACGGAGTAGAATGCAATCACCACCTCTTTCTGGGTTTAGGCCGTACTCATAAAAGAAGCCCTCTGAAGTGATCACATTTATCTGGATAAGGTTGGTAGACTCAGAACCTTGGGATCCAGAGGAGGTGACCGGTGCAAGAAAAGAATCCTGTTCTTCGTTCTTATTTGTGGTATCAGTTCGTCTTGTTGCTGTGATGGAATTTCCAATCACAGCGATAGACTTGACCTCTTTGCTAAAGGTCTGGATTTTTAGAGACGCAAAATGTCTCGTCGGTTCTAATATTGACGAGAACCTAGATGGCAAATAATCACCCATTTTTTGCGCAGCCTTTCTTCCAAGAGTTTGGGAAGATCTTCGAATGATGCGGGCAACCGAAAGCCTATTTTGGTCAACAATTGGCTCACTTTTTTCCCTCTGATCCTCACTACCACTAACGTTAGAGGCCACGCTATTAAATGAATTGAAAGAGCCTTGGGAAAGCTTTCTTTGTTTTCCCTGAGCATGCGTATTGCACCCAAGATCCTCATCGTCTTCTTCGCTATCTCCTTCTCTTTCTCTATCACTATCATCCCCATCATCTTCAATAACACCGTCCTCATCCTCATCCTCATCCTCTTCGTCCTCGTCCTCCCCCTCCGCAACTGATCTATCGTGCTTCCGATTTGATGACTCTTCTGTTTCTTCCCTTATAGTCTGATATTCTGGAGTAGCCTTTTTTCTTTTTGCAGACTCCCGTTTTTGTTTTTGTTTATTTGCTAACAATTCATCCTCACCTAACCTGAAAATATGCACAGTTTCACTGGAGCTAGTCGCAAGAACGTACTGATTGTCTTCGCTGAAAGAGAGTAAGTAGATTTTTGTGGGGTAAGTTCCCCTCCGGAATTGGTATAGCTTTAATCCAGTTTTGACATTAAACACTCGAACAATCGTACCTTTATCGGATGCAGTCGCCAAAAGCGAGCCGTCAGCTGATATGCACATTGCGGATAGAGCGGATTTATGAGCTTCGACAACAGCTAGTGGTTGCAAAGTCTTGAGATCAAAAATTATGGCATCTCCAACTCTATTTGGAGCATTGCTGACAGATTGAATGTTATTCATCGCAGAGTTGTTCCCACCATTAGTATTTATGCCGTTCACAAGAAGTGACTCATGAGTAATGGTTTTAGGAGGAGATGGGTATGCAAGTAGACTATCCCCGTCTCCAGCCCTGTTACTTGATAAAGCGCAAAGCCGGTTAGTATTGGGGGACGTTTCAATCGTATGTAGAAGGCTGAGCGTTTTCAAGTCATATATGTAAATTTGTTCCTCGAGAAGAACAATCATCCTTTCATGGCTGAGCTTGACCAGCATAATTGTGGAGGGAAAGAGAAGCTCGCATATCGTGGTTGATCTTTTCGTGTTCATGAGTGTTAGCTTTCTAGGCAGGGATCCTGGCTGGTCACCAAGGCCCACAACCGCTACCAATGAGGTACAATATAACATTTCAACTAAACCAACGGACTCTTTGCGTTTAGATTGGTAACATGGATGAACAGAGGGCTTACAAGAGAAGATCCTGTAACCATTATCAAGGCCTAATGCTGCGCAAGAAGCATCTTGATTGAAAGTTAAGCAATTGACGCTAGGAGTGTTATCCATTGATGTAACTGACTGTTCTGCAAGACTGTCCTGCTCTTGAATCGACTGCATATTCTTGTTTGT
Source organism: Metschnikowia kipukae (assembly GCA_002370135.1). Classification (NCBI taxonomy): domain Eukaryota; kingdom Fungi; phylum Ascomycota; class Pichiomycetes; order Serinales; family Metschnikowiaceae; genus Metschnikowia; species Metschnikowia kipukae. The sequence continues at coordinate 988,696 of NKZJ01000102.1, forward strand.
GAAAGTTATAAGTTGCGAGTTTGTACCACGCAACTGATATAACACTACCCGTACGCTGCGAGACCCAAACGCACCCGTGCACCTAGGTTTAGGGAGCTACGCCATATCAGAGTTAAATGGACCGTGAAACAAAATTTCAAATTGCTGAGGCCCTTTTGGAGTTATTCGACGACTAAATATTTCAGCTCTGTAGGACTTACAGTAAATTTTCATATGTTGACGTATTGTTCAAAGAGCGGAAATATACTTTTTGCAGTTGCTCTCCTGATAAATGCGGTCAAAACAAATGGTCTATACATTACTTGCTAACCATGTGGCAAATCTTTCGAGCATATTCTCAGTAACATCATGTCTTTCACCTTTTTCGTAAAACGTCTCAGATCTGGGGCTAGAACTCAAGTACATATCAATCCATAATCTTGAAATTTGCGAAGGCACCTCAGGATCACCATCAGAAAATGATGCAAATACCTTCACGGCCAGAAAGGGAAACAGTTCGAATATCTGCATGTCTTCAGCACTAACTTTCTCGTGCAACGCTTCAGGATATTTTCTCTTCTCAGCATCGCTTAATCCTAGTTCTTCGTAAGACGAGTAAAACAATTTTTTGTCGAAATTTGCGGTAGATTTCAATCTGTTGATCAACAAGGTTGTCATATCTGAGCAGCCAATATTCGGATTGATTATGGAGGCCAATTTAGGGTACTTGTTAGCGAATCTGATGACAGTATGTCCCCCAAGAGAGTAACCCGACATTATGTTGTTGAATTTAATCTTAACATCATTTTCACTCCCTCTTCTTGGCAAAAGGCTTTCGAAATCAAGGCATCCCGGAAGATATTCAATCACAAGCTTCAAGTCTTCTAAAGTTCCGTCGATCGAGCTGACCATGTCGATCGCATGCGTCTGATTACCTGAATCCCAAGTTTCGTTTCTCTTCTTGTCAATGACTCTGTCGCCATGATTTCTCACATCAAGCGAGATGACGAGAAGAGGAGCATTGCTATGAGCTTTAAAGTCTTTAAGGATTTTTTGGCCAAAAGCTCTTGTGTATGTATGATCTCCACCTCTATGGTGCACTAAGTATAAAGCATTGATCTTTATGTCTTCGGACAAGTCGTTGTTGGTGGCAGCTTCTTGCACATATCCCTCGACAGACTTCAAGTTATCAATATGCACTGCAATTCCCGAGATGAATTTTGTGACTTCCTGCACTGATTCTGATAAATCCAATTTCAACATCTTGATCTCATGCTATTGCACAACAAATACCGTTTAATAAAAGTGGGGCACGCGGAGACTGCATGTTCAGAAGAGAAGCCGCGGCGGTAGGACAGGGCAAGGCGCAAACCATAAACAGCTGTTGAAATAGACGGTTCTGGCCACAATTTGAATTTGGGAAATTTGTCAAAGAGAAAATCCAGTTTGAATTTTGTTCTCATTGCCTTTTGTCTCCTAGCGAAAACTGACCGGCTTGTTACTCATTCTCGCGGCGAATTTTCTCGGTGACATCACATGCATGTGAGACTAGTCAGATACATAAAAAGACGCACAACCCCATATTTCAATTTTGAGACCCTTAAATTACAATGCCGGAGAAGACTAGCAAGAAAAACACCCAATTGAAGAAGTCCAATGCTTCGAGAAGTATCAGCGCTTCAGAGAAAGAGCAAGTCTCTCAAAGTACATCAGAAGCTAATGATTCTCCCTTGGAATTCACCCCAGTTGATGCCATTCCTGGCATTGTGTCAAATCTCAGAACTTCTTTCCATCAAAAAAAAAAAAGTCACAGCTTGCAGTTTAGATTGAACCAATTGCGTAACATTTACTTTGCTATTAACGATAATATCGAGGAGATCTGTGATGCTTTGCACAAAGATTTCTTCAGAGCTCCATCCGAGACCAAGAATTTAGAATTTGCTCCTCTTATGAGTGAGTTAGTTCACACTATCGCTAGCTTGCACAAGTGGGCCAAACCAGAGCCAGTTACTGACTTGCCTTTGAACATGATGACCAGTCCAGTGTACGTCGAAAAAATTCCTTTGGGTACTGTTCTTGTCATTGCACCATTTAACTACCCATTGTTACTTTCTGTCTCATCACTTGTTGCTGCCATTTCTGCAGGTAATTGTGCAGTATTGAAGGTGTCAGAACTTACTCCTCATTTTGCAGCTGTGTTGACCAGAATCCTTACTGAAGCCCTCGACCCAGATGTGTTCGCCATGGTGAATGGTGCTATACCTGAAACCACTGCCTTGTTGGATCAGAGGTTTGACAAGATCATGTACACTGGATCTACAGCAGTGGGAACTATTATCGCAAAGAAAGCGGCCGAGACTCTTACTCCTGTTCTTTTGGAATTGGGTGGCAAATCACCCGCTTTTGTCTTGAACGACGTCGCAGATAGTGATCTTCCAGCTATTGCCCGCAGAATTGTTTGGGGCCGCTTTACAAATGCCGGTCAAACCTGTGTGGCTATCGACTATGTTCTCGTGCACGAGAAGATACACGAGAAGTTGGTTAAAGCCATCGTGGACGTTGTTAACAACGACTTCTACAAGCTGTTGGATAAAGATGACGTCGGTTACACGCACATGATTCACCAACGTGCATACGAGAACCTTAAGAAAACGCTTGAGGCCACTAGCGGAAAAGTCGTTGCAGGCGGAGACACAGACGATTCTACTCGCTACATTTCCCCAACAGTAATTGACAATGCTGACTGGAGTGATTCTACCATGCAACAGGAGCTTTTCGGTCCAGTGTTGCCTATTTTGACTTACTCATCATTGGAGGATGCCGTCCAGGATGTCATTCAGCGCCACGATACACCATTGGCCCTGTACATCTTCACTTCGAAGTCGATGAAACGTTCTCAGAACACGCAAGTTGACCTCATTAGAACTGCTATCAGATCTGGAGGTCACATGGTGAATGACTCTATATTGCACGTTGGCCTCTCGAATGCACCATTCGGTGGCATTGGACAATCGGGTCAGGGAGCTTACCATGGCTACTATTCTTTTAGAGCGTTCAGTCATGAAAGAACGGTGATCGAGCAGGCTCTTGTTACGGAACTCACCATGAAAGTCAGATATCCTCCATTGTCAGGAAAGAACGATAATGTTATGCAGGCTGCTATGCGCCCATACAACCAGAAAGTTTGGTTTGGTCGTACTGGTGATGTCAAAGGTGGTCCTAGCAAGGCCTGGGCTGCGTGGAATACTCTTGGCGGTGTTGGAGCGCTTATGTACCGCTTTGTTAAATCTATGTCTGGATGAAGGCAATTACTGTCTCCAAACAATTCCCATTTACGAAAACTTACGTATAAAACCAATTGATTTTAATATATGAATACCAGCTTAGAAACTCGAGAGACTCTTGAGTGAGTAGTCTTATTCACATGCTTCAAGAGAGATTTAGGTCCACAGGCCTTGGGAATGTGAACCTACAAGAAACCATCAAGAGGTTCTGCATAAAAGCCCCACGTCACGTGTCGAGATTGACATGCATATAACACAGGTTCGCTTACAAAGTTTCGAGTGCATCTACGAAACGTTTCGCCACGGAGAGAATGTCTTTGAAAATATCCATCAAAAACGCCGGTAAAGTTCATGATTTGGAACTTGCCACTTCTTCTACAGGTTTAGACTTTAAAAAAGCAATTCAAGATGTTACCCAGATTCCAATTGCCCGTCAGAAGATCTTGGTGAAGGGGGGCAAATTGACAGACGAAGCGGTCATTCTGGAGCTTAATTTAAATTTAAAAAACCCCATAATGGTTTTGGGAACTCCGGATAAGGATTTGCCTGTGCCTTCTCAAAAAGATCAAGTCTTTTTGGAGGACTTAAACGAAAATCAATTGGTTAAGTTTTCGCAAGACCCCTCTGGCTTGGTGAATCTCGGAAACACGTGCTATTTGAACTCTTCTTTGCAAGCACTCTACAGTATCAAGGACATTGCTTCGAAAATTCAGGACTCTACCACCCTGCTGAATCCTCTTGTATCTTCTTTGAAGCCAGTTTTCCAGGGAATGTCGAAGAAACAACAAGAAATCGTGCCTGGATCATTCTTGATGCAATTCAGAAAACAATACCCACAATTTGCTGAGCAAGAAATGGGGATGTACAAGCAGCAAGACGCCGAGGAAGCATTCTCGCAAATACTCAACAGCTTGGCTTCCACTTTCCCAATTGATGATTTCATGACCCTTACCCTTAAAGTCAAAACTAAGAACCCAATTTCCAATGAGGAGAATGTGACTTCAGAAGTGACGCATAAACTCAATTGTTATATTGACATCAAGACGAACTTCCTTAGAGATGGAATTCTCAACAGCATGAAAGACACAATCGAAAAGTACAGCGAAGCATTGCAATCGAATACGGAGTACCAAGTAACTAAAACTATTACCAAGTTACCGAAGTTTTTGACCGTTCACTTTGTCCGTTTTTTTTGGAAAAAAGACACAAAGAAAAAGTCTAAAATTTTAAGGAAGGTGCTGTTCCCATTCGAGCTTGATGTTGCGGAAATGCTCGATGACTCGATTAAACAAGAGAAGACTTCAGTTAGAGACAAGTTAGCTCAGATAGAGAAGGACAATCTTGACTTGGTTAGAGATTTCAAGAAGACGAAAAAAGACCAGAGCTTAACTCCTCAAGAGCAGCAAGAGGAAGATGATATGAAGGTTTTGTCGATTAAGACCAAGTTTAAGGATGACTTCTCTGGCGTCTTGCCAAAAGACTACGATTTGGAGACCACTACAGAAAATCCTTCTTCGGTCTACACATTGAGCTCTGTCATTACACACCAGGGTATTTCTGCTGACTCTGGACACTACCAAGCATTTGTGAGAGACGAGAGTGATTTGGAGGGTGATGTGTGGTGGAAATACAATGATGACAAGGTTTCCAAAGTCAACCGAGAGAAGATCGAAAGTTTAGCCGGGGGAGGTGAGAGTGACTCAGCTTTGATCTTGATATACAAAGCCAAAGGCTTGTAATCAACATAGGTCTTCGATATTGTAAGTCGGAGGGTTTTCTGAAATGGGCAGGCAGCGCCTTTATAATATATATTCGTTTTAATGCCATAACAAATGAACTAACAACTATGCTTACCTAGATGGAGTGCACCAATTTTTTGAACTCTTCCACCTCACTCCAACAATTCAACACTTTTCCTTTGTTTTCCTTCAAGCAAGAGATCACTGATTTTCTTGCTTCCAGAATGTTCTCCAGAACATCTACCTTCATCAATGCTGCATTATCTTGTAAAGTTTTGCTCAATGCAGCCAACTTCTCGTTCGAAGCTAACACAGATGTTGGGTTCTCAGAATCTTTCTGAGAGACCTCTTGAACTTTGTCCTGGAACTTTTTGGCCGTTTCAGCCTCCAACTTCTTCAATTCATCCGTGACACGCTCCTGAATGTATTCCTCGGTGTATTGTGCCCTTGCGTAATCTGACTCCTGAGATTTCTTCAAATGTGATAAGAAAGAGGCACTATAATCGACGGGTGCTTCGGGGGTGAAGACCTTCGTCTCGGGCTTTGAGGTTGTGGATCCCATACTCTTCGTTATACACCTGCTGTTTTGTGCTGCAAAGGCTCGGTTTATTCGAGATAATTGGCTGAACTTGAAAGTCGTGCCAAACACAATATATATCTAAGCCCTCTGAATTAATTCTTCTCAGAGATTCAAAGACCAGGGGCAGCCACTCACGAGACTCTAATTTGATATGAGAGCAGTAAATTAAGAGACGCCCCGCTTGTGATGAATTTATGTTGGCTTACTCTCGAAGTTGCCTGCACGAACTTTATTGACGCTTGAGCGCACACGACTGGGGAAAATTTAGCTGGTGAGAAGTTAAATCAAGAACCAATACCTCGATACAAACCTCAAGATGGCTGTCCAATATCATCAACCTTCCAACTTTGATAAGTTCAAAATGGGCGCTTTAATGGGCGGCTCTGTTGGTGTGTGTGTAGGAGTTTTGTTTGGAGGATTCACCATCTTGCAACATGGCGCTGGGCCAAATGGTGTTATGAGAACTTTGGGAAATTACATCATGGGATCTGTTGCAACATTCAGTTTGTTCATGTCCATCGGATCTGTCATCAGATCAGACACCACCTACTTAGCCCACGAGAGAGCTATGATCTCTTCTCAAAGACAAAGAATCAGGGAGATTTACGGCTTGCAGAATTAAGGTATTATGTGATTAAAGCGTCCGAGGTAGCCTGTGCTAACCATATAGTTTGTAAATAGTTGTCTTGCCCAAATAAAACCACGGTTCGTTCCAAATTCATTAGGCGTATTGCTATTAGCAAATTCACTAACTTAGTCAAGTTGCAGTATGTCATACACATACGTATGACCAAACTCAGGCACAAGATAGTTATCCACTTTATCGTGAATTTTTGCGAGATCGAGGAGTTTGTTTTTGGGCTCTAGAATGGGCTCCGAACTTAATTTGAAGGTGCCAAAATGAACCCCAAGCATGTTGGGTGACTGTAATTGTTCAACTATCCTTAAACATTCTTCAGGAGAAGTATGTCTGGGTTTTTGATGCCAAGAAGGACAGTATTGACCAATTGGCAATAAGGATAAATGCACAGGTCCGTAGCGCTGTCCAATTGTGTCGAATAATTCCCTCGAGTATCCCGTGTCACCTGCGTGATATAGCACGGACTTTCCATTTTTCCGAATTATAAATGAGCCCCAGAGGGATGTGTTTGCATCGTACACTTTTTGCCCCGACCAATGCATGCCAGGCACGCAAACAACTTCGTATTGATCTGGAAACTCAAAGGCGGAGGATCTTTTAATGTGGGGGTTAAGAGAGACCTTTTCCCACCAGTCCAACTCAATAACATTTGTAATCCCCTTTCCAACTAAAACTTTCTTGAGCCCTAGAGGTACTATCCACGTGGCTTTGTTGCCCAATTTATTTGCAATTCCCAATTCCAAATGATCAGGATGGTTGTGGGATACCAAAATCAAATTCAAATTATCTCCCGTGGCAATATTGACATCCTCAATGTTCATTGGCGATTTCACCAATCTTTTTGGTCCCAAATTTTCTGTGAATAGATGATCGCTGAAAATAGGATCAGTTAGTATATTTAGCCCGCTCAATTGGATGAGTGAGCACGATTGACCTAGCCAAGTGAACAACAATTGGTTGTTTGGCGAAGGATACCCATTTTTGCTTTGGTACATAGCGCTGAAGTCCTTTGATATTTGGCACTCTCTCAAAATCTTGGAGTTTTCTTTCATTAGTTCATAATTTGGCCTGAAGGTCTTTAACATGTCCTCAACACGAGCAAACTGGCCCTCAGGATTTGGATATAGGTCATGGACTTCAACTTTATTGCCGTAGAAGCTTTCGAAAACCTCCAAAACTCTAACGAAGACAAATTCAAAGGCAGTCTGAGGTCGATATTCTTCGAATGGGTTCACATAGTAGCCATTAATTTGTGCAGAATTGAATTTGTTCTCAGCTTCAAGACATTTTCTCTCTCGAATGAGCTTTTGGGTCATCCCATAGAAGTAAGTTTCGTAACACGCATAGGAGACCACAAAGCCTATACCAACTTTGGCGGTTCGTGATAATCTGGGGATCATGATCTTAGTGCCATTAACGAACATGCGAGTCGCGAAATTGTATGGCACTTCGGAAACAAGCTATCTCAGAAAGTAATAAAGTCGTTATATATTAAAGAGTAGCAAGTCAATACCCATTTTTGGGGGACAAGATTTCTGTGCTACAAAGAAAATGATTGTATTCATGCTAGGACTGGTCTTTTATATTATCCGAATTAATGTTGTCTGACAACACCAGTGGCCCCCGCCTTCTTCAAAATATGCTTCTTGTAGTCATGAATGTTACCAGGGAACTTGGTAACCCTCAGGTCTTCACTAATCCAGATCTCATTACAAACTCTCTCAATTGTGGAGACGTCGTGAGACACCATTAAAATACCACCCTTGAAATTAATCAATGCATCCGCAAGTGCATCCAAACCTTGTGTATCCAAGTGGTTCGATGGCTCATCGAGAATAAGGATGTGTGGCTGGTTCAAACAAAGTGCTGCGAATGCGACTCTGGACTTTTGACCACCAGATAACAACTGCATTTTCTGTAAACCTAACGTACCGGTGATTCCAAAGGATCCCAAATGACGTCTGTATTCCTCATCCGATTTTCCCGGATATGCTTGCGCCATCCAGGAAACAGCTGATAAAGTTAAGTCCATGGCATCGACATGATGTTGTGCAAAGTATCCAATTCTCAAACGACCGTTCTTCGTAATAGTTCCCTCTAGAGGCGTCAATTTGTCCAAAAGAAGTTTAAGTAATGTGGTTTTACCAGTACCGTTACCACCACAAAATGCAATACGCGAATCCATTTGAACATCCATGTCAACGTCTCTCAATAAAATCTTATCCTCGGAGTAACCGAATGTAACATTGTTCATTTGCATGATTGGAGGAGAAATTCCATCAGGGTCTGGGAACTTGAAGGTGACAACCTTGTCATCTTCAGGAGGCTCCAAAATGGGAAGTTTCTCCAACTTCTTAATTCTTGACTGAGCCTCTGAAGACTTGGCAGCGTTGTATCTGAACTTATCAATGAATGTCTGCAAATGCTGTCTGTAAGCCATTTGATTTTCGTATTCACGGCGTTGATTCTTGATTCTCTCTTCCCTTGTAGAGTAAAAGGAGCTAAAGTTAGAACCACGGTAGTAATCAAGACGTTCAGAGTGTTGGTGGATGATATCAGTGGCAACTTCATTAAGGAAATCACGGTCGTGGGATACCACAAGAACTGTACCTTCATAACCTTGCAAGTACTTGGCCAAGTAAGTGATAGATGGAACATCCAACATATTAGAGGGCTCGTCTAGAAGCAAAAGGTCAGGCTCACAGAACAAGGCACGCGCTAAAGAGAGTCTCATTCTCCAACCACCAGAGAAAGAATTGGTTGGCATGCCTTGGGACTCTTTCGAAAAACCTAAACCGTATAAAATCGCAGCTGCCCTGGATTCAGCTTTGTCCGATTCCATCTCGTATAACTTTTCGTTGACTTCTGACAAATGCTTGTCTAAGTCTCCTCGCTCATTGTCCAATTTGAGAACTTCGTTGGAACCTTCCTCGAATTCAGCCCGTAACTTCTCGATTTCGTCGATTCTTTCAGTTATTTTCAGTTCTTCCTCGATGAGCGACTTACGCCAAACATCAGCATCTAAAACAGCCTGCAAGGCCAAGGTGTCATCTCCTCTAAGCTCTTGTTCAACATGCAAAATGGTGATATGTTTTGGAATATTCAACTCTCTTCTCGATAAAGCCCTCAACAATGTGGATTTACCAATACCATTCTGACCAACCAAACCATATCTTCTGCCATATGCTAATGTCAAACTGGAGTCACTAAGGATACGCTGACCTTCGCCAACGTACAAATCGAAATTTTCAACTTTGATGTCTTTGGATTTTCCAGCACTGCTGCCAAATTCCAAAGGATTGATCTCCAAGTAGAAAGAATCGTAATCGTCTTTTTTCTTTGCATTGAGTAATTGCGAGGCTTCATACTTGACAAACTGGTTATTCCTCTTTGCGACCTTTTTGGCGATTTTCCTCTCTTGCTTTTCCAACTTCTTTTTGTCAACTCTACTCTCCACTTGCCTTCCTGCGTGAGTAATATCTCTAGATGCACCGAGTAATGCAAGAGAAGAGTTGATGTCTCTCTTGGAGTTATTTTTCAACACATTCACATCCAATAATCTCTTAGACTTGTCACCAGTAATGGCAAGCTTAGCCATATTTTCTTTAAGCTTTTCTGTCAACTGCTTAGTCACAACGGAAACTAACTCGGAAACCTTATCTTCCAGTCCTCCAGCATTAACAAGCATTTCTTGGATGAAAGATAACTCTTGCGAGATGTCAAGCTGCTGAGCTGACACGGAGTCTTCAGTGTTGTTGGACAAATGTTGCATATATCCAACAGCATAACTGGAAACAACAGGATCAATAGAAGGAACAGCCTTGCGGACCTGTAAACCAAAGTTTGACATATTCCGTATACTCGTTAACCTACATCAAAATGTACTTTTTCTTTTCAGACATGTGGTGCACGGGTCTGCTGATCGGTCCGCGCTTAAGATATATACGGTGCTGTGTCGTGTATAAGAATTTAGACTAAATCACAAAATCAAATTTTCATTCGCATCATCGTCGTAGTTGTAGTCACCTAGTGGATCATCCCTGTAGGGAGCATGGTCTCTACTTAGCCTGGAGTTGATGGCACCTTTTAACCCAGTCCATGTGGCTTCCAACCGACTCCAAATTGGGGGATTTTGGTCACGGTAGTTGTCGCCTCCGGTCATATCATCACTGTATGCTTCTTGATCCAACCTATTATCGAGATTGCTGTGTCTGATTGTATCAAAATTTTCATGCATCTCATTATTGTGTAGGTTGAAATTTCTCAAGTTTGCTTGCTGAATGTTGTTTCTGCGGTTTAATTCCATAGAAACCATTCTTTTAGCCTCCACAATAATCAAATCAGTTCTATTGATGGTACTTTGCTCCAAGTCACCTGCATTGGTTCCACGTCTAAGGCTATCGTCGTCATCAAAATCGGCCCAGTCATAGAACCCGCCAGAAATGCCCAATTTGGCCTTGAGCTTATCATAGAGATTGAAAGTTGTCAACATCACAGGTAAAAGTAAAAGCCTTGGCACCCAATTGTTCATAAGATTGAAAAACCCTGTTAATTGAATGGAATGACCGTACCATTCTTCGAATGTGGACGAGCGGGAAACAAACAACGTGATGAAGTTGTATGACAATGGGATTGCCATACGTGCAGTGTAAGAGGCATAGAAGCAAGCGGAAACCGGGTCCGAGTTCCGTGGCACAAGGTGATACATATTGAAAACCTTGAGTTTGGCTAGCGAGTTGAGGGAGCAGAACAACATATACATGAAAATCAAGGACGAGCAAGAGACTTGCAACAAGGGATGCTTGCTGATGAATGTCTTGTAAATGAGAACATTGATGACAGATAATCCCGTAGAATGGAAGTATTCCGACTCTATCACAATGAAAGACACAGTAAACAAGATGACTGACGCGATTCGGACAAAAATTGGCTTGATATGACAGTAATAGTAATAACCAAATGGAGGAGGAATGAGGCTGCCAGAAGCTTTAATGAGAGCCATCCTTTCTGCAATATTCGTTGTGGATTTTGCTTCAATGAGGTTTTGCAACCGAGAAATTTGACCTAGGAGCTTATCGTATTCGGCGTTGTGAGCCAGAAGTTTGTAGAGGTTTGTTTGAAAATTGTGAGTTAGCTTGTTCATGAACTCTTCAGTGATTTGATCCCTAGTGATTGAGTTATTGTTATCGGAATAAGTGTACTGGCGTCTCACAGCCTCCTTCACATCCTCGGGAATTTGAGCATGTAGATTGAGGATCCAGTCCCTGTAAGTAAAGCTTAGAGTGTCATTTGGGCTGGTGAAATTCTCTTTGAGTATAAGAACCTGGAGAACTTCTTCCTTGAAGGTGATCTTGGTGTCCTCAATGGAATCCACAAGCTTGGGGACCTTCAAGTAATGGTGATTAATGTTTTGCACCAAATTCCCCTCAAGCCATCTATTTCTAGGAATAGATATCAAGCCATGAGCCATTAGCCAAAGGGCAAGCACCAAAGAGTAAATGTGAGAGATTCCGATAATCATGGACTTCAAGTTTTGGAAAGTGAGACCAACTTCGAGTATGAGGTAGATAGCACCTAGCAAAGATACTGAAAGCATAATCGCCTGGAATTTCAAGTTCCTCACCAATGAAACCCGAAGACGTCTAAGTTTCAGATAGCTAGCGGCGCGATAAAACTCTTGTAAAACTGGTAAGAGAAACCACGTTAGAAGGAAAGTCGACCAATAGTCTGCCTTCCATAAAAATAGGGTCGATTTGTCTGAAATGGAAAATGCTGGAATCACACCGAAAGAATGTGTGATGTAGTCAATCGGTAGAAGAAATGTGACTGAAAGCGGAATGAAGATCGACATAATGAGTGTGATTGAGTAGTAAGAGGGATATCTGAAGAGATTTATGTGATATTGTAGAAATATAAGAGATGCTGCAAGTGCAGCCACGTAGCATAGCAAGAACGGGATCATATTGCTAATTTTGTTGTATCAATATCCCTAGGTTAAGATCAATTAATTTTTCTCACCTCTTCAAAGCGTTAAAGAGGATACTCTATCTGCTTCAGAAATTTTCTTTCGAATTGATATGCTTCCGTGAACGAAGCTATGTGTTTGGATATCAGTATGAGTTTAGAGTTGTATTCTTGTTACTTGAACAATCGCGGCAAACAAGACACACGATATGAGGAGTGCGGGTTCATTTAGGAGAATATAAAAGTCCAAGCTCATAACATGAGAATCCCGAACAAACTTCTTCCAAAGTAAGAAAGTCAACTTAAAATTGTCAGACTTCAATATTGATTCAACACCCGTGAGGTATTGTATTGCGTTACTCAAGAAGCATTTTGCCAGCAGTGGTATCAAGTCTGTATCTCGGTGCTCGGCTATTATGCAGCGCGGGTACATTAAGATTATTTCCCTCACTCCCGACCGATATCCCGGAATTACCTATTTACTTAAATAGACTACAGAGGAATACCATAGACCTCATATACAATGAGCGTAAAAAGCGACGAAAGCGACGAAATACAAATCCAACCGGAGACAAAGCATAGGAACCCCGAAGCTGTGGCAGATGAGACCAACCTGTTGGCATCATTAAAGATTGATGAGGGCTCTGACATATCGGAACAACCTCTGGTGACCGAGACAAATCCTGAAACCATCGATGAAATCACAATTGAGCCGGAGGAAAAAGAAAGTGAAGAGATTCCAAAGAAAAAGTCAGTAGGTTTTGCGCCTGCGCCAGTGGAAGAGTTATGGGAACATCACAAAGAGGTGGAAAGTCACCGTCAAGAAAATTCAGATAGCAATCCTTTTGGCAAGATCCCTCCTCAACTATCATATTTGCAGAAACGTGGCCTAGGCCCCAAACCGTTACCTGGGAGTCAGCCTGTGGCCCGGCCAAAGAAATCAGTGCACCTAGACGACTTACCTGACCTCCCGAGTCGAGCCGTTAAAGAAATCTCGGTAGTCAATAAGAACACAGCTTTGAATTTCAATTACCACGAAGTTGTTTTTCCTCTCCGTCCAAACCGCATTCTTGTCGAGGTAAAATACTCATCTCTTTCGTCTTTCGATCTCGCAAAGCTCAAGAAATATACATACAATATCTCGAATGAAAGAGTCGGTCTCGGGTACACTTTTGTGGGAGAAGTTGCCGAGCTAGGCAAAAACTACATAAATAGCGATGTGTTTCAAAAGGGTACCCGAGTTTTTGGAGTGACTAACCCATTGGAAAAGAAAGGGTCTCTTCAATCCTGTGTTATCATCAACCCGAGCGACATCTTAATACCCATTCTGGATGAAGATTTCCAGAGAGTTTCCCTGATAGATATCCAACTTGATTTGTCCGTAATTCTGACGGAGTCCAAATTTCAAGTGGGCGATGAGTCAGCTGAAAACGAACCAGCAAAGTCAACCCCAACTCTAAAGGATACTGAAAAGGAACAACAAGAGACTAAAAGGGGCCCTTCTAAAACCACATTCGACTTTGAGAGTGAGCTTTCGTCTCTAGCTAAGTTCTCGGTTTTCGGATCCGAGTATTGCAGAGCCAAGCAGTCTTTGGATCTCGTGGATTCAGTTATGCGGAAACAAAAAACAGCAAACATTTTGATCAATGGAGCAGACACAAATCTCGGTTTTACCTTGGCACAAATCATTGCCTCGAGTGTCTACAAGGACTTGGAGGCTTTTAACGTGACTTTGATTGTATTGGAAAAGAATTACGACGTGATGAAGACCTTTGTCCAGTCGCTCAATTGTGGCGGTTTTCGTAACTTTAATATTGTTGCATTTGACATGTTGAACGAAGATCTCTATGTTGCTGGTGAAAGGGTGCCTATAAATTACAAGAAGGTACCATTCTTTGCAACCGAAGTGTTTGAGAGTATACTCCATATTATCCCAGAGTCCCAAAGAGTCAGCAAACGGAATATCATGGATGCAAAATTGGACCTTTTCATAGACATAGTTGGAAGCAAGAAGATGTTTCAGAAGTCTGTTAATGTGACAAAGATTGATGAAATTAACTTCCCTTTCAAGTCTCGACTCGAGGAAGGATTGAAACCAAGCTCCATTTTCGGCAAGACTAAGGAGCCTCTTTTCATCAAGTTGTTGAAACCGAAAAGTGCCAGGTCTGCGTATGTGTCCTATGGCAACTTTTACTTGTCCGAACCTTCGTATCAAGTTGATAAAATCTTTAGAGGGAACAAAGGGTTTTTGGATCCGTGGGGACTGAGTTGGACCCAAGGAATAGCCAACCAGTTTGTGGGCAAGTATAGCTACTACGAGAAAAACGATTTGGAAATCAGAAAAGATTGGGTGGAGGAAGCTTTGGGATTGGTTTTGGCAGGAGAGATCAAGTTTCGCATCAATTACATCGTTGACTGGAGACGGAACTTTCGCAAAGACATTGAAGATTTGCAGAAGAAAGACGGCCAGGTTGTTTTTAAGGTTGAGTCCTACTAATAGAGAAGTCTCGCTGCCTTCAGTTATAACAGTAATGAGAGCACAGAGCAGAAAAGGCGCAGCTACATGTAGATCGTTGGCGGCTATACCGTCACCAAATGTTAGTGTCTCGGAAGACCGAAATAGGATAGGCCTGCATACATGTGGGATCGCATCACACGCATTCAGGTACCATTTCCTAATCTGTGCGAGAAATGGCCAATTCAGAACCCGTTGCAACTTTCCAAGGAGAAAAACGTTTCACGTCATAATACCTGGATAGACGGTACGCATGAATGGAGTCTGGAACCACGGACGTCCGTATAGTGCTACGCGAATTGAAGAAAGCGGAATTTTAAAATTGCGGCCGCAAGCGCTGTCAATAGGTGAGTTGCAGCCTACTCAAGAAATTTGTCTCAAACCTCACAAAATAATTTGTAACTGACATTTAATGACCGTTTCGATGCTCTCCAAAGAGAAAAGCAAAGCCGCTTGAGCTGGACTGCTCCGGATGTAGGCAAATTCCAGGGTCCTAAGCTATATGGTAAAGAAGCGAGGTTCCGCATAGTAACGTGCAGTGCGCGGCGCCTCCGGCATTCCGGCCATGGATTGCCGAGGGTGCTAAAAAAGTGCAAAAGTTGATTTTTGGGTCTTTATATTTATACAAATTGTGTCGCAAAAAGACATATCTTGCTCAAGGGTCCGCAGTCTGCAGATGCAAGTGGTCAACGCGAGTTTCAGTGTTGAATTCGACACATCGGTAAGGGGAAAATATAAGCGCTGTGGGCATGGAGAGGCACATCAAGTCCAATCGCGGGAGAAAAAACAACAAGTTTCCCAAAAGAGAAGGGTTTTTTTTTTTACTAGTGAATAAGAATTAGTTATCACACTTTTTAAAAGTAACAAACCACGGCGCATCGAAAAACAAGGCGCAATTTCTCAGCTTGCCCTGCTCTTGCCACCATACCTCAGTTCAGCTCGAGTGACATATTCACACCACAGCACAGGGAGGCCGAGCTTGTTATTTCTCTAATCATTGTCTTCTGATAACACACTTAGATGCACTACGCTCAGTACCATGAGTTCTATGAGTGTTCATTATCTAATAAACAAATTTCTGAATCAGGAGAAGCCAATTCCGTTTCGACAAAATAGTGAGCAGCCTGAACCCAATTACAAGACTTCCAGTGACGCTGCTTCATCGCGGGGTTCCTTCGCTTCTCGGCATCTGCTCGACTACAAATCATCCGAGCTACGATATCACCAATCTCCACAGGACAATATACCACGCGAGGAACACCATATGCCACCCGAACACCTACACCAGCCGGAACTTACACGTGCCCCGCCAATTAATACTTCGTCTGATGCCTCCGACAATGTTCCTGAGGCAACTCTTATATCCCTATTTGGGCCGGAAATGAAAAACATACACATGTCTGCGCTGACGCTACAAGGTGCCCTTCTCTTGCGAGCTGAACAGGAGCGGACGAAACAAGAGCAAATCCGCCTTGAAATAGCTTCTCGAAATCTTCAAATTATTGACTTGGCCACCAAAAATGATGTGCCGCCTCACCTTATCCCTACCATGTGCGTTGGCAATGCGCCCCAGAAATCTGTCCCTGTTGGCGCCACCATTCCTCATGTTCAAGGCCATAGACACCGATCCCACCTGGGAGATTCTACTCATGCGTCTGTTCCTAGTACCAATAGTTCGCTACACGGGTCACCGTACCTTTCTCACCAAAATATTGCCAGAAATTACGAACATCCGGACAACGCAAGTTTGGTGCCGCCGGCAAATTTTCGAATTGGGACTGGCTCCTCAAGATTCAATCAGCTGCCAGCTGGCCCAAATCACCGTCGCCCACGGTCTCCTGCAAAAATAGGAGCTGCTGCGGTTGCCAGCCTTGCAAG
Source organism: Metschnikowia kipukae (assembly GCA_002370135.1). NCBI lineage: Eukaryota > Fungi > Ascomycota > Pichiomycetes > Serinales > Metschnikowiaceae > Metschnikowia > Metschnikowia kipukae. Next base: position 1,005,275 of record NKZJ01000102.1, read on the forward strand.
TCCTGTTACACCGTATGTGCCCGCTCAAAGAACACTACCTTTACACCAGCGGCATTTTTCCATGCCGCTGGAAGCTTTGCCATCACTTAAGAACCCAGAGCGGACACAAACCAAAGCAAAGAATCAGAATGTTCCACAGTATAATGTTTTTCAGGCCCCGCCGCTAGCTTCCCCAGGAGAGGAGACTTCTGGAAAGGTGTCATCCATGCAGGTGAAACCAACTCCTGCTCAGCCTTTATACAAACAGACCAAAAGCAGTCAGATTCCTTCGCAGGAGTCCATGACTTCGTTTCAACACGTCATTCAATTTCACCATTGGAAACCGGAAAATCCAGGCGCAGAGAAGCCGGATGACCGCCGGGACAGTATATCACAACCAGGGCCTAATACAAGGCAGGCATTCTCGCACAAGAGGCACAAGTCTAATGATATGTCCGTTGACCTACTGAGCGATCCTTCAGTAGCCGAGCTCCGAAATTTACCGAAGCCAAAAATTGAAGTTGAGGAGGAAGATATATCTATGAACACTAGCGACGCGGCCATTCTGGAAAGCCAGCTGGACTCACATGCAGAGGCAAGGCGATTTTCCAGAAGTTCCAATAGGGGATCAGTGAACATCTTGTCCACTCATGGCGAATCATAAGCAACAAGAGATTAATAAATGAGGTTCATGACATTAAATACATATGCTATCATTAAAGCTATTGAGAATTAATGTAAGCTTGGTATGAGTCCTCGGCCATGGCCTCAATTTCTTGGAGATCCAAAACGACCATATCGTCACCAGTTTGAGTATCATCAATCTTTTCAAACGTGATATCAGTTTTACCTATCAGGTCAAACTCCTTCTTGAAATCATGAGCAAACTGACGGATTGAGTTTTCTGTGACTTGATCGCTCAAGATGTACAGACAGAGATCTTCTAAGTAGATCTTATCGTAAACGTAATAAATGTCATGGAATCGGAATAATTCTTTCAAGTCGAGTAGCAATTTCAATACCATACGCTTACCAGCTCGAAGTGCGTAATATACATCTGTCCAAGCCTTTGAAGATAGTGCGTAATGACGGTGAAATGGATAGCAGAGCGAACGCCTGTATCCTGTAATAATAGCAGCTTTAAGAAGCGACTCATTCCCAGCATTGGGAACAGCTATTTGTGTATCCAAGAAGGCAAATTGGGGTAGAATTTTCCCTACGGTCCAAGCGCTCTCTATGTTGTGCTCGCCTTCGTTTTCACGGAGATCAAATTGGTGTGCAAAAAGCAAAGAAAGCATTAAAATGTAGATCTGTGGCTTGTACAGATCCTCGATTAAGTATGATTTTCGAGGAAGCTGCAACATTTTCTCATGCTCTTCTTTGGAGAATGTGACAGGGTAAAGGGCGCTTCGCTCCAGATCAGGTAAATCTCTTTGCTTTTTGTACCATGAAAGAAAGCTCTGCGTCGAGGGTGACTTCCATTCTAAGATTCCTTTGTATATCTTATCATCGTCATCGGTTGGGTATTTTTCGGTAATGTAGTCAGCAGCATAGTATTCTGGATCGAATTTGATGTTCTCTTTGATCAAACGCTCGATGATTTTGTCATTGACGGATGCACTTTCGGGGTTTCCAACCTCATTTATGTCATTGTTGTTGCCCATGGAAACCAGCACAATCTGATTATAAGAATTGTTGAAGCCATACATCGGGGTGAGTGGCTCGTTATTGATCTCCTGATGTATTTCCCAATCATGCTCCATTCCGTCAGAAGCAATGTTCTCCTGTGGCGCATTTTCTTCTTTATTGGAGCTGATGGAATTCTCCATAGACTCTTTGACATCCAATTCTTCAATCAAAGGTTTGGGTTTAACCACCTCTTCCTTTCTGGCTAATAGTTTTGCTGTTAGGTCTAAGTCGACAAACTCTTGCCCCTTGACCTCTTTTGGAAGTTTGATTCTAACGCAGTCATTTTTCAGATCCAAGTCTGCTTGGGCCCGCTCGTCGTCTACCAACAGATGAGAGAATCTTAATCTCAAGTAGTATGGGGAAAATGAAAATATGAAAACATTCGAGTCGACAACCATTTCGAGAGATGGCGATGTAAAACGCCCGTGTGATATTTTGATAGTGATATGAAGAAATTCCTCATCCTGGTCCACTGTAAAATATGGGGTAAGCATGATTGTTTGTGTGAGCTCAGCTCTAAATTTTGAGTTTCCGGATTTACGGTGCAATTTGCAATATGCGATGTGCGATGCGCAGTTACACCATGCAACTTAATTATACTAAATAGAAGCAAATACTTTTTCTATAGCGATTGAGAATCTTCCTTCTTAAGACTCGTCTCCGATAGATTTATATAATCAGAATTGAAACAAAACTCTGCAGACCTTGATTTTTGACTCCGGTTTCAGGTAGCTCGCTCTTTAATGCAGTCATTGCCAATTTCAGTTTATAAACATGAACGCCAGCAAAATTTGCGGTTACAACAAAAGCAAAAATAAATTGAAACACCTTTTAAATGACGTCACAGACTTTTACACATTCCCATTAGAAAAGCCTCTGCTTGTGTTGTGCAACATACTGTGATACATGTCACGTGAGGGTGATATTTGTAATGCGTGCGTTCGCATTTGATCGTGATGCACAATCCGAGCGCGAAGAGATGACTATCTATCGAACTGATAAATCTATACTTCTCAGCCCTTTGCCCAACTAATACTAACACGAGACAAAATGGGCGTGGAAGCGAAAAGCGATCAAGACTCTACATCGTTACACAAACAAGAGGCCCTGCAAAATGAGCTACAGTCGCTCGATTCTGGCATGTCGCAGAATTCCAACACCGAAGAAGGAAAACTCGCAAACAGTGAACCTGTCAAGCCAAAGCGAAGATTTGTGGGCCGCAAGAAAGTGAGTTCAGATGGAAGTGCATCCGCTTTGGTTCAGAAGCAAAAGCGTCACATTGGCAGAGCCATAAACCAGATTCCAGAAGACATTCTCAACGACAAAGATCTCAATGAGGCCATCAAATTGTTGCCCTCCAACTATAACTTCGAAATTCACAAGTGTGTGTGGAATATCCGGAAGAATAAAGCCTCTCGTGTAGCACTCCAAATGCCGGAAGGATTGCTCATATACTCGCTCATCATTTCAGATATCTTAGAAACATTTTGTGAGGTTGAAACTGTGGTCATGGGTGACGTTTCCTATGGAGCGTGTTGCATTGATGATTTCACAGCGCGAGCTCTAGACTGTGATTTCATAATCCACTATGCTCACTCGTGCCTTGTGCCCATTGATATCACCAAAATCAAGGTTTTATACGTGTTTGTCACCATCAACATCGACGAGACGCATCTCATTAATACCATTAAGAAAAACTTCCGCCAAGGTGATCATATCGCATGCTTCGGTACTATACAGTTCAATCCAACCATCCACAGTATAGCTGGAAAGTTGAGTGAGGACGAGAAGCCTATCTACATCATTCCACCACAAACCATGCCTCTTTCCAAAGGCGAGCTCTTAGGATGTACTTCTGCCAGATTGGAAGCAAACATATCATCGATGATTTATGTTGGAGACGGCAGATTCCACCTAGAAAGTGCCATGATCCACAATCCAGAGATTCCCGCATTCAGATATGATCCATATTCCAAAAAGTTTACTCGTGAGTATTACGATCAGAAGCAAATGGTGGAGGTGAGAAAAGATGCTATTAAGTGTGCTAAAAACGCGAAGAAAGTCGGTCTCATATTGGGGGCTTTGGGTAGACAGGGTAACCCACAAACCCTTGATCGTTTGGAGAACGCGTTTAGCGCTGTCGGAGTGGAGGTGGTGAAGATCATTTTGAGTGAGATTTTCCCTCAAAAGCTTGCCATGTTCGATGACATTGATGCATTTATTCAAGTTGCTTGCCCAAGATTGTCGATAGATTGGGGGTATGCTTTTGAAAAGCCACTACTCACTCCATATGAAGCTATGGTCTTGTTGGAAAACGACAAATGGAGTGAGGGTTATTACCCTATGGATTATTATAAGAAAGATGGGTACGGCAGAGGCCAAGTGCCAAATCGGGACTAAAGGCTTTGTTCTGTGTCAACCCCCAATAAAGTTGAGACCTCGTGGGCAGTCCAAGTCAACAACTCTTCATGTAGAAATTCCAGGACAATTGCAGAGAAATGCTCATAGAACCTCAAGAATCTTGAAGATGATATCAGGATGATCTCGTTCACAACCAAAGGATTGTTCAATCTCATTAAAGCCAGCTGGGTGTCCATTAACGCGGTAGGAAGAACATTCTGTATTGTTTCATTGACCTCGACGATCTTTTCTTTGTTGAAAAGTTTGTTTTCGGTGATAGCTTGGTATATTGATGTGTCAAAAATGTCGTCGTCCGCACCATCATCATCAATTGGGCAGATCATGTTTGCAATATTGTAATAGTCTGTAAGTTTGCAGTCTGCCAAAAGTGACTGAAATTGAGCACTCTTGAGATCTGTTGTAATATCATTGATCATATGATTCACCTCAATCATTTTATCACTGAGCAAGGAAATTGGCATTATTTTCAGCAACATCAAATCCAAAAAGTTAAGCCTGCACAAACTCACATCTCTTTTGTTCAATGTCCCTGTTATCAGCTGCAAATGATCATCGAAAATCTCGATTGGGTCATCCACCACCAATTTTAAGAACCGTTCATTCTCTGCCGGCGGGAAATCCAAAATCGTTTCCGATGACATAGAGTCAATCATGGGTATTAATTCAGAATAGTACCCAATAATCCACTCTGGAGGTTGTAAATCAATCGAGATATCAAACTTGGCCAGATTTGAATTTTTGATAGTGGCTAGACGATTCATCAAAACAATGACAATTTTTTGTCTAGTCAATTCTATGGACTCTTCAATCGCGGTATGCATTTTCAGCGCATTCTTGAATTTTGCAAACATTAACAGATATAACTGAAGATGGTCGAAAATTTGATAGAGAATTGTCAATTTTGTTTGGGAGGAAATGATCAGGTCTAGTTGAGCCTTTGTGGGCTTTGCTAAAGAACTGAGAATTTGTTCAACAACCTCATCAGTTGTGTTGCTCAAATCTTGGTTACCTCTCAACAAGCCGTTGATAAATTCAGACTCATTGACCGTAATTGAGTGCACGTAGGCCAACAAGTCTGTGATGAAGCGAACTGGATCATGAAGGGAGTAATATATGGGGCGCGACTCCATATCCGATTCAGAAGATTTTGATTTATTCGTTGAATTCCCGACAACTTGATTATCGAACTCCTCGAGTAAGGCAGATGAACGAGAGTCGGCGAAAGCTTCAATAACATCGCGGAACTCTTTCAGATTATCTTGAACGTAGTAGAGGCACAAATGCAATTTAGCCAATCTGTCGGGGTCATTCAAAGAGTATGTGTTTGATAAGGATTTGTTGCAGTATTGGGTAATTTTGCGCTCTGCTCTGTTCACAAGTTCTGTATTCTGAGCCATTATCTTGCGCCCCAACTCTGGATTGTCCAATCCTAGAAGAATCAGACAAGACTCGTTGATTTCCTCCGCACGTTTGAGAGCAGCGAAAAAGTCCTCGTTGATCTCGGCAGAATTGAGAAGGAAGAGCTCGTACTCATTAAGAACAAATTTGGATTTGAAGTTGGCAAGAAGTGACTTCTTCAAATTGAGGGAGGTCTTTTCATTCATAAGCTCAGTAGCTTCATTTCTGATATCCTCCGTGGCAGACAAACTTTTTGCCAATTCGGACTTCGTGGAGACAATAGAGTTGTTCAATGCGTGCACCCTGTTGCCCAATAGCTTCAATTCTCGAATAGGCCTCGAGAACTCCGAAAGAGAATTTGAATAACGTTTTATTAAATCGTTCTCCACATTGCCCCGTAGACCTTTCCGAGCCATTGAGCCCTCTACGCCCGAGTCGACTAATTTCTCTGTGTCTGGAAGATCAGCCTCCAATGTAGAGAACAATTCACGTATGGCGCTATCACTCAATCCAGGGTTGAGGGCCCTGCCCAAACGTTTTGACAACGCTTCAGACCTGAGATCGCTGGTCATTAAACCTGAATTTTCGGTGACGTTTTGAGCGCTAGGTGAGCCTAGAGTCTCAGAGTTTTCAGAGTTTTCAGCCTTACCAATCAGCAGAAGAGAAAGAGAAGCATACTGCTTGGCTATGTTCAAGTCCAGGTCAACTTCCTCATCTTGTGTTGATGGCTCCTCTGTCTTTAAAAGGTTCTTGATATCTTTGAAGTTTGTGAATCTGGCACTGAAACTTTCGATATTGGCTTTCAATGGAATCGAGAGAGATGGCTGTGGCGAAGGTAGTGCGTCATCTTCGGAAAAAGTATCAAAGGTGACGAAATCCATTGGTGACTTGGAAAGCTTAGGCCCAGTGTCAGTATGCGATCACAGCATTGAGCGCCTTTATGTACAGGCACGGGAGGTCCGGAGGTACTCGCATGCGAATACCAGGTGACATCTGGTCCGTTGCATGTCACCAACAATGTATACTGATCTTACGTTTATGGATTAAAGTGTGCTATAGTTTTTCGGTTTGCTAGGTTAGCAAACTGGCGATTTTCATCACTTCTGGCGTGTGTCCTGCGTTTCGTATACTGCCTGGCAATCTCTTATCAGTGTTCAGATGCTCGGCAAATGGCTGGCACCCATTGGCAGAATTGCCGTCCAGACTTTTCGGGAGTATTGGACTTAGTTGTGATTTTGGCATGCGCAAAGATATTGGGTCCAGCACATAGCTGCACCCCATGAACAATTCGGACTGAGGAGCCACATGCAACTGGGGTGAAGTATAAGGCAGATTCAGAATAAGCGGACTCGAGCCTGGACCTATGTGTACCAATCGAAGACTATCTTGGTCAAATTTTAGCTCGCCAAAATTTGGATCCAAAGGTGATAAGCATCTAGCAGGAAAATCGGCGCCGAATATTGGCACAAGCTGAAAGCGGATATAGTAAGCAAACCGCGTGGCTAAAATCTTGCAAAGCTCGTGCGATATCCAAGTGCCTTGGATTTTCAAGAATCCACCACGTACCCGCTTGATATACTGGTGGAAGCCTCGAGGCGTGGATTCTAGCAATTTGACAATGTCTGCCTTTGCATTTGGCTTGATAAGCGTCCGGAAAACAGGCCGCTGCTGGAATATTTCAGAACTATATCTGCTTCGCTCGTCTTGGGGATAGCTTGCACAATGGTGAAGTTGAGGACACTCAACTCCGTATATTCCTTCTTGAATAGCAGCTCTCCAGAGCCCGGTTAAGTGGACCATACCACTGCTGCGGTTCCAGATAACCCAATGCTCCCCAATCGGATACTCGTAGACCGAAAAACTTGGGTTTTTGGGGTCCAACACGGGGGCGCTATATTGTTTTTCCCTTATACTGTGGTAAACTGCGTCTAACATTTGTCGAGCCAAGAATGGCAAGTCACCTGGCCTCGAAATTCTTATTGGATAGCCCACATCTTTCGCGGTTCCTGAGGCTCGATTTGCTCTTCTGTTGTGGACTTTCCCGGAAGGTAATTCTACCCTGTGCTTTCTAGCTTTCAATGTCTGACCATGGCATTTTGTTTTGGGGGAAACCGCAACAAAATTTCGAAATTTGTCAGTTGGTGGGTTTAGAGGAAGAATACAAAGCCGGGGCGTTGGGTGTTGCAACTGCACTCCGGAATTCAGAGAAATGGCGTAAGTTGTCCTTTTGTCCACCTGTAATTCGGTTGACTTATTTTTCTGGGAATGAGAAGGCAATACCGATTGAGCTGTCAAGGAATATGCCCCAAGGAGTCTGGGATTGTCTTGCGTTTGCAACTCACTTATTTGATTGAGATGAAGAACTTTACCAGGCTGAATTGCCGAGACATTTGGATTTGGATATGAGAGAACCCTCTTGTAAGCAAAACTACTGCTATTCCGCCGTACGTTATAAGGCTCTTGAGCTAATTGTCCTGTCCGAGGTAATTCGGGAAATATGATTTTCGGTGGCTTTAAAGCCTCAGCAACAGGCACCTCGCTCATTCTCCTCTGTTTGTCGGCGTACCTGTTTAAAGGGCAGAGATTTGGCATTGGAGAACGTCGAGGCTCGAATTCCGAGGCATCTCTCCGAGAATTAGCGACGCTCGAGATATCGGATGTCATCAATGGAACCGTGGTGTAATTAGTGACTCCTAACTTGCTATTAAAGCTTTTGAATGTTGACATATCGCTTTACAACTGTGCTATGACAAACACGGCCTCCGAAAACGTGAATAAAGATATATGTGGATGCAAACCAAAAGATCAAAAGAGACTGACATAATGGGCTGACATAGAGCTTTATAGGAATTGATCGAGCGAGTACCTTGGACAGTTTTTTTTTTTTTTGTTTATTTGCCGCTTTCGGTACGTATCGACAGATTGTGCCAGGGTTGATTTTTGATTCCGCCTCGACTTCCCCGGAAACCTAGAACACAGGTCATGCTTGGTACATCCCTGAAAAGCCAGAATATACTCTTTTAGGTTTGTCTGAAAAAGCCTTTTTGACTTCAAACTTAAGTTCTGCTTTCGAGAAGAACCAATTCTCAGTTCCATGCACTCTAAGGTGGTTCAACCCAAGGAGCTCTCAATGCTTATGCAGAAAGGCACATATGCAGTTTGGCACCACCGTATCTCGAGGCAGGTCTACGTAAACCAAGCTCAAGGCAGTTTCTAGCTTTCTCTCGAAAGCTGCTATTCAAAAAAGACAATTGAAGATTGAAATTGGTTCAATGAAGAACTTTGCTGAGAGTCTTTCTGTATGAAAGAGAAGTGAGCAATGCTACAATAACGATGTCGAAAGCTGACGGCACCCTTTCTCCTACAATACAATCATCATTTGAATTCCGTTCACAAGGCATGCAAGCTGCGTGAGGTGAGCCATAGATTTCGGCAACTAATAGCCGTATTTCACTTGATGTTAACGTACAGGTATGCGTTGATATTTAAGTGCATTTAGGCGATCTGACATACTGGCATATACAGTCCGAAAGAGACAGTACTGATGGCAGCTTGGGTGCAAGAAGCAACTCCCTGGAATATTACATGTGAGGCACATGTGTTTGAGTAGCCATGATCTTGGTTTATCACACAAAAATCTTCGATTCGTCACACAATTAGCGGACTTTGAACGAATACAATTGCACATTTTAGATCTGGGGAATCCATACGCAGTCCCATTGTCAAGGCAATGCGGCTTCTTTTGTCTGCAAAGTATATGGAACATTTACGCGGTGAATAAACAGCATGATCTGAAATCAGAAGCAAAAGAAGAGCCACAGATGGATACATCCAGGTTTCGTGACGCTAGTGGTCATTCATAGGTATTGTTGGACTACATGCTCAAGCCATAATCGGACCTCCACACGTGTGTGAATAGCAGAGGAAATAGATGTGCGGGTTACTCGTTTGAGAGATTGCAAGTAACTCCTTTATGCATCCCGTGGAAACCTCTGTTCCATATTTAGAGAAAATAGAAACGATCAATTGGCCAGGTTAGTTGAAAAAATGATTTAGTAAGAGGTGTTGATAATGGATGGAGAAATGAATGCTTCCAGGGAGCTGATATGGCTAGAGAAGTTTTAGATCCTACATCATGGGAACGTGAGCTCCTGTGCGAGCCCCCTTCACCATAACTGGTGCTGTTATCCAAAATACCATGTAAGAGCTACCAGCTTAGACACGGCACGCAGGTAAGGGACGGTATGAATCAATTTTTTCCTTGGCATCCATGCAATTTGTGATTTAAATGTCGGATGATTTTCAAGTGTTTCTCAGAATAAGCGCCATGCGTTTGAATTTTAACACGAGCAAGATAACCAGATGCTGACTTTAAACACAAAGAGCTGCTTTGAATATACAGAAGGTTTGTAGAATAAGCGTAGGTAAGTTAGAAACTTTATCAGATAAATTGATAGAGTCGATACATACTCTGGTCATGATCATGCTATATCTTTGTATTGGCTTCATTCACAGGTTGAAGGTGCGGCTATTTCAATCTGTGTATTAAGTAACAGTACACAGGAGAGGATTTCTGGAAAGACGTGGTGCTAGGGTTTATAGATACACATTGTTTGATAGTCAACGCACGGCACCGATAGAATATGCAGTAATTATAATCTCGCATATCGAAGTACTCTTGCATATCGACGTACACTTGCATATACGAAGAGATGCAAGGTTGAACATACGGTGCAAGGTCATTGAAATCTGCAAATCATGAGGAGAACCTGTGGCTGTGAGGACACTAGTGGCTTCAATAACAATCACACCAAATCTCTTGATTCGGCTGATTTGCAATATGCTCCGATGTATACATCAGAAGACGAAAATACATACTACATCACATAAAGGCAGATTCGCAAATCCAAATTAGCCAGAGCTCACGAAACTGAGTTTCTGGTCATCACTGACCTCTATATAGTCCAACTGCCTAGGCAGACTTCAACTTGTCAGCCACAGCATCCAAAAACTCGGTGGTGGTCACGTAGGACTCACGGTTCGTCTTGCCACAAGCCAAAGCCAAGTCCTTGGTCATGATTCCATCCTCTTGCACGGTGGCAACAGTAGCGTCTTCCAACTTTTGTGCAAACTTCACCACATCCTCGGAACCATCCAATCTACCTCTCTGAGCAATACCTCTGGTCCAGGCAAAAATGGAGGCAATAGAGTTGGTGGAGGTCTCCTTTCCTTTCTGGTGTTGTCTGAAGTGTCTGGTCACAGTTCCGTGAGCAGCCTCAGACTCGTATGCCTTACCATCAGGGGTCATCAAGGCAGAGGTCATGAGACCCAAAGAGCCGAAACCCTGGGCAACAATGTCAGACTGCACATCACCGTCATAGTTCTTCAAGGCCATAACAAAACCACCCTTGGATTTGATCATTTGAGCCACCATGTCGTCGATTAATCTGTGCTCGTACCACAAGCCCTTCTTCTCAAAGTCGGCTGCATACTGCTTGTCGTAGATCTCCTGGAAAATGTCCTTGAAGCGGCCATCATACTTCTTCAAAATAGTGTTCTTGGTTGACAAGTACAATGGCAAGTTTTGGCTGAGCGCCATTTTGAAGGATGAGTGGGCAAACCCAATGATGGACTCGTCGGTGTTGTACATGGCCAAACCCACACCAGCGCCTTTATAGTCGTAAATTGTCTTTGTGATTGGCTCACCGCCAGCTGCAGGAGTGAAGGTCATCTCCAACTTTCCAGCTTCGGAAACGACCAAGTCGGTGGCCTTATACTGGTCACCATGTGCGTGTCTTCCAATGACAATGGGCTTTTCCCAGCCTGGCACCAATCTGGGGATTCTTGGAATGATGATAGACTCTCTGAAAACAGTGCCTCCCAAGATGTTTCTGATTGTTCCGTTTGGAGACAACCACATTTTCTTCAAGTTAAATTCGGCGACTCTTCCTTCGTCGGGCGTAATTGTGGCACACTTGATACCCACACCGTACTCTTTGATGGCATTAGCGGCGTCCACGGTGATCTGGTCATCAGTCTTGTCTCTGGCTTCGATTCCCAAGTCGTAGTATTTGAGGTCCACGTCCAAGTATGGGTTGATCAACTTGTCTTTGATTCTGGCCCAGATGATACGGGTCATTTCATCTCCATCCATTTCAACAATAGGGTTCTGGACCTTGATCTTGCTGCATGACATACGGCTCTGCGAAAACAGACGTACGGCCGTTTGATAAATTGGAGATCTCAACATTGTTAGTTAATAAGAAGGTGAAATATACCGTGAGTCAGTGGTTTTGATAGTGCGACTGGACGATACGCTATCTGATGTGTGCAGCACCGGCCCGCGCATGGCCGAATCCGGGGCGAAACCGGCGGTTGAGCAAAATGAAATTAACCTTAAACTTCAGTTGAACAATCAAAGTAGTGAATTTCTGATGTCAGGTTACACTGCTATTCATCGATGAGTTAAAGTTTTTTGAGTCCCAGTTGAGTTTCTTGAGTCCCAGTTGAGTTTTTTGAGTCTCAGTTCAGGTTTCTTGAGTCCCAGTTCGTTATGCAAAAAAGCCATTTTGCAAGGCTGTTCAAGAAGATAGTCAGTAGCCCCGGATCTTAGTGGCTGAAAATGGAAATAAAATTCTGAGATTCAAATGAAAAGATTCTTTCATTTACGAACATATATTTGAACCGTTTTGTTGCCATAATGGCGGCTGCTGCTACAAGAATCGGGCGCGCGTATGCAGTACCATTTTGCAACACGTATATGACGTCCGGCGGCAGCAAGCCCTTTTAGTGAACGTGCTTATAACTTTCTTCAGGTTTCAGAGAAATCAGCCGCCACATTATTTTCCAACCACTTAATCGGCTGCAATATATGGTGAGCGCACGCCAGCCAGACCAGGGAGTGCACAAGGCGCGCTTTTCACAGCATGAACATCTACCGCAGAAAAACCACTCCAGCACTCCGCTTGTTTCTGCTAACAATCGCTTCTCTTTCTCCTGTTTGGCGCCCACCGGTAAGGTCAGCAAAACAGGTCCTTTGTCATATCACGGCCAGAATTTCCAGACCACGGCGCATTCTCGCCGGTTCTGCATTCCCGCACGTTGAGCCTCTAGATTCAGAACCTGCCACGTAGATTAACGGTCAGCCATAGAATCGACACCGAAGTCAGTGTTGCACAACTGCAGGCAAACAACCCAAGCGTTGTTGAGCCACGGCAATCTTACACATTCCAACATAACGAAACACAACCAAACACAATCCAACCCACTCAAACACATTTTGATCACCCAATCCAACTCCAATCCAACACACAACCTAAAATTCACAATGGATGACGAACCATTCAACGGCGAGTACTTTCAACACCTTCTAGCGTCACTCACTCTCAACTCCCGGGCGTTGATTGTGGAGTTGACGGCTATTGCAGAGAAATATCCCGAAGATGCACAGTTTATGGTGGACACCATCGAGGAGCGAATCAACAAAATCCTCCCCAAGTACAAATTGTTTTCGTTTTACCTCATGGACCTGGTAGTCAAAAACATCGGAAACCCTTACAACTTGTTGTTTTCAAAAAATATATTCAAGCTCTTCACAGAAACCTACTTGATCGTGGACGACACCACTACGCGTCAAAACATGATTAATCTCTTCAAAACGTGGATGGGGGGAAAAACAAGTGCAGGCTTGGATCTTTTCCCCCAGGAAATCTTGCTTCGAATTGAAAAATTCATTATTCGGGCCACATCTTTGGGTCTGGCACAGGACACTCCACAAGATGGCTCTCTACCCGGATCCCGGATCACTCGTGACGTCATTTTAAGAGAGGGAAACTACCTTCTCCAGTATATCATAGCGATGGACGAAGACATGGACCGAATTTTGAGCGAGGCCGATAGCGGCCCCTCGTCACACAATCAAGGTCTCGATGCGGCAGAAATCCGCAAGCTTCGTCTGGAACGCAACAACATAATTTTTGAAATCAACAGCATCAGCGAAGGTGTGATGTCAGCAAGAAAAGATGATTTTGACAGCCGAAAAGAGGAGAATTTGGGCCGGCTACAGGAAATACGCAAGGTGTTAGATCGTCAGAGTGAGCAGCAAACTGCTATGCTGAAGGGTGTAATTATGCCACAAGCATCTCTGGAGCTGCCTGAAAAGCTACAACTGGTGGTGATTCCTTCGAAACCGAGAGAGATTCAGGTAGACTTGATTTTCCAAACTGACGACACTTTCATGGCGTATGTGGAGGAATGGGGCAAGCCTACACTGGTGACATCTTCCATAGTTCCTGTTCTTGAAACTGTTGAAGAGCCGCAAATAAGTGCAGCGGAGAACGCATTGCTGCCCAACCCAAGCGAGTTGGCCAACAGTTTGGGCATCAACATTGACTCTTTCCAATTTGACGAGTACAACTCCAGTGTGAGTACTACAGAGAGCAATGATCTAGACCTTGAAGATGATGACGGCTACGATCCCGAGTCCACCATCATTGAGGAAAAACGCAGCCCTCCCACCAGTCCTATTCATTCTGGGCAATTCTATGGGAAGTCCAGTCTAAAAAGGCCTACTTCGGGAGAAAATCGGCCGGTCAAGAGAGTCCGGTTCGATGTATAAGAGGACCCGGCTCGACAAGGAATAATGGTTTGAACTAGAAAATATGGTTAGAGTCAAGGAGCTAAATGGCCGAATATGTGCATTACATGGACTCTGTGAATTTACATGGACTCTGTGAATTTAAATCGACTCTGTGACGTTACATAGTCGACTCTGGGAACTCAAGTGATGATTTGGTTACAATCCATATTTGATGGCCCAGACATAATCTTCTCCAACCAGTTCAGTATATCAGTCTTTAGCATCGCTTTTTCAGTGCTCTACCGTTGAGACAACTGCGCATATCGCATAACTAGCATACCACAATAAATTTGATAATATAATAGCTTTTGAAACGCTACTTTTTGTCAGTTTTGCCACATTAGGATGCCCGAGGCTCAACTGCATGTAAACTTTCGAACGGTTGAAGATGAATCCGAGATCTTGAAGTGGCTGGGAATATATAGGTGTGGGATATAGAGGTGTGGAATACAGAGGTGTGGAATATAGAGGTGTGGAATCTAGAGATCCAAAAATTGATGTTAATTATAGCATTGAATGTGTAGAGTCGATACCCCACCAGCATTCCCTTCCACTCTTAGCACTTGGAGAATATTTACATCACAATCATGTGTTGCCTACACAGTCGTTCTAACGGACAATATATATTGCTATGCACTCGGTGTTTAGATGTTACCGGCCTTCTTCATGTGCCAGTAAGCAGACAAGAATGGGAAGGAGAAGAAAAGGCCAAAGGTTCCCCACCAGACAATGCCGAAAGGAATCTTTCTGTCCTTCACCTTGAAAGGCAAGTTGGAGTAAATTCCGTCCTTTGGAGTTCCGTGGATGCTGTTCAAAGAGACTGCGGAGGTCTTGAAGGTTCTTGGTCTAGCAGCGAATCTGCCGACAGGGGCTTGGAGGCCGATTCTGGAAAGCATAATGTGTTGTGGTGTGCAACAAGCGGTGAATTTTTCTGTGCCAATAGCTCGTCTCGCGCACCCGTACACCACAACATCTGTCCACCGCATGATTCTTTCCGTTTTCGCTGCAAAGCTATTGAATGTGCATGCTGCGGCTCGTATTGGCCAACATGACCGGTGTAGAGGCGGGCTACATCTATGGCAGGCCCAGTTTTGGAAGTATAAAGGCTCATTGCACGGTCACGTGCCTACAATTCGTCGCTATTTCGCGCCTTCTCATTGGCGCATCCGCACTATATCGATTCCCGCGCACCTGTAGACAAGGAAAAAATCAACCCACCAAAAACTCTGAACACACCGACTCATATACATACTAAACCAAAATGGCCATTGCTCCAATCACCGGTACCTTGAGAAGAAAGATCATCACCGACATTTCGGTCGGATTTGCTATTGGATTCGTCATGGCTGGCGCCTACTGGCAATACGAGCACAAGCCTATTGTGCAAAGAAGAGACGCTTTCTACGCCAAGTTGAAGGCTGACAAAGAGGCTGAGGACTCGGTCTAAATGTGCATTGCCACAGGCTAGGCCTGTGATTTGGCGCTACTTTGGCGCCGTTCTGGCGTGGTGAAAATTAGTCGACTCATGAAGAACAGAGTGTTAGAGCATGGGATTGCAGAGTTTCTTTGCTGCCATCGGGCTTATCCTTGTTTTGGCTACGTTGAGCAGAAGATGAATAGAAACGTGAATAATCATTTCTCAAAAAGGATTTTGTAGAATAATGCGGATCGCAACGTTGATTTCCTAGAAGATATCAGCTACTCTTGTAACGCGTTGAAGAAATCGGTGTTGTTGGTAATATCCGAAGTGACCACGTACAACTTCTGATCCAACTTATGCTGGAGATACTTGAAGACGCTGATTTCTGATCTCGTAATACCTCCAAGTATCACCACTATGAGATACTGCTGTCTTTTGGTATCTCCCGATGGCTTGGCTTTGCGGTCGTCCAGCTTGTCGTCAAGATTGAGATCCACATTTTGGCCCTTGAACATAGTGTCCAAGTTTAGGTTGTTCCAATTTGGTCTTTTGTAGATGTTGTTTGTTGGCTTGTACTTTAAGAATCCCCGCAAAAAGAGTGATTCTACTAGCCGCGTAAGCAATGGAACCGTGCCAGCAGGTAGGGTGAACGAGGGGTTTGGGTAGTCTTTGATGGTGTCAACCTGAAGGTCCTCTTCTTTCATCTCATCCTCCTCCAAGGGGTGTAAGTTCCAGAATTTGCTTATAAGCGTGTATGTACTTTTGTACACATCTTGGGCACAAGTGATCCCCAAAGACTTCAAATCATCGTAGTGTGCGGTTTCAAAGCTGCTGTGACTGTTAACAGCACCCGAAGATCCAAGCTTTTGTGTTGTCGAAGTGGTGGTAGTTTCAGACTCGGTATACTTGCTGCCGAAAGAGAAGTTGCCGAAGAAGTCGTTGCCTTTTGTATTGATCTTGACGATTTTGCATTTGAGAAGATTTGATAGTGCCAAACTTGCCTCCAAGCCGTAGTTGACAGAGAGTTGTGGTTCGATAGTTTCGATATCTTTTGCCCTGATGCCGTCGTTGATCAATGATATGAGTGTGATAAAGTTGAGGATCACTTCACAGGGGTAATTTCCGTTCATGAAAGTGGAGAGTGAGCGAATCTGTGTTTTGTAATCTTGGTCAAATATCTGATTCTGTGCCTCAAGCCATTTTTCTCGATAATCGTGAGAATACGGTGACTCCAAATCGTGCCGAATTCTCTCCAACACCTTTTCGCTGAGGGTAGTGTGCTTGCGGATGAGGTCTTGCGTAAGCTTGAGATTTCCCAAGTTGGACACAAGCTGGCGGATTTCATTGAGATCTGTGAGTTTGTCCTTTGTCTCTACTTCCGACTTGAGCACTTTGGCTAGCTTGTTGAGGTACCCACCAATGGATGAAAAATTGAGGTCTTTGGCATTTTGATAAATTTCGTCGCCATCAGAAGCTGTGCTGTTGTAGAACTCAGAAGTGCTGGCTTCATCGTCCTTAAAAAGGTGCAAGTCACTGAGCAATCCTGAATAAGTCATGGGGCTGAGCACTAAAGGGAAGTAATCTAGATTCCGTTCCAAAACCACCAAATTCGTGTTCGAAGAGAGACTCTCTAGGTAGAAGTCACGTTCTGCGGGAGAGAACGATTTCAGTAAATATTCAGGAAACTTGTCGTTCAACAAAAGATTGAGAAATAGACTGGCGTGGTCGCCCTTGGCATACACGTTTTTAAGCTTGATTAGCTCCTTGCGGTTCTCGATCGAGGCCACAGTTTTCATCACAGACTCAAGTGTTGTCGATATGCACTCCAACGGATTGTAGAGGTATTGCCACAAACCCGAGGCCGCTTTGTCTTCCAGAGACCCAGCAAAAGCTTCACCTGCGCCATTGCTGTCGTCTTTAAACCGTGTAGTGTTCAAAATAATGAAGTCTTCGACCAAAATAGGATTTGTGCGCCAATTGAGGAGGCGAACATTGGCTGACAATCGAAGCGTGGAGTCTAAATTGACCTCGGAGCTTTTTTCAAGTAAGTTATCTTGAACATCAAAAAGATCTCGGCTCAAGGTGTAGTAGAAGGAGCGGCTCAAGTTTTGGACTATAAGGGTGACTTTTCTAGATCGGCCCAATCGGTTCAAGAGAGTCTTTAAAGAGTCAAGTTTTTCATTGTTTGATATGAGCACTATGATAGAATCGAACGAAGCCACAGATGAATCGAAATCTGCTTGGTTGGGCAATTCGTCTAGCCAAAGGAGGTGTTCAAATTTACCTTTCTGCTTGAGGACGGAGAATGGCGTGAGGTAGTTTAAAAGAGCCGAGATGTTTTTGGTCACTATAAGGAGATTGTTGGATGTATATACAGTATTTAGAGCATCGAAGAGATTCTCTAGCGTGGCTTTGTTTAGCTGGTCCATGGTGTCGTGGGTATATAGACTATGTGCGTGTGTAGATATGCTGTGTCACGTGCGCAGTTGTAGCCGCCGCTTGGCCATGTAAAATGCAGGCTGGAAATAAATCGGATTAAATGTTTTGATCCATTATTGAAAATAAAAAGACGAAGGCATTTTATTTGCTTCAATGTAGGAAATGCCGTCTCTTTGCTTCTGGCCAAGTTAGCCCAGTATGCAGTATCTTATATATTCACGACACGTCCAAACAGGCAATACTGAATTGATAATGTGCAGTTGATAAATAATTCAGCAGTAAATCACTTAATGCTAATCTGTTTGCTCGGATAGTTGGTATTTAAAGGGACCTGTCCGTTTAATAAAAGGAATAAAATCTATGTAAACTATTACAGGATCTTTCTTGGCCTTGTTTTTTGCAGTATACTTTAATAACCTCCCGGTGGCCAAGCTGGCTAAGGCGCAAGACTGTAATGGATTCATTGATATCTTGAAATCGGGTGTTCGAATCACCCCTGGGAGAGCTATTTTTTGCACCCATGTGTTCTGCTAGCATATGACGCGACTGCATACAAAGATTTGTCTTAGCAGCATGGAAAGTGACGAAAGATTCAACCAAGATTCGAAATCGTCTATATAAATGATCAAAGGCAGTCAGAAGTCTCCTATATAATTTAAAGTCAGTCTATCAGGTATTCCACATAGTTTTATTGGTAACATTATAAACGTATATTCAGTTTTTAGCACTGATGTGACTGATATTGGAAATAACAATCGCACTATCGACATACAGTTCTAAAAGCAGAGCAAAATCAGAAACCCAAGTAAGTCGTGCCAAGCAGCAGATTCTAGGCGTGCTCTAACATCAATTCCAGACGAGCACGATTACTATACTTGACTCAATCACAACTTGGCATCTCTCTCAATTCCATTGAAGTGCACCAAACCCTCCTGTACAACAGTAGCAAAATGTTCGCCCTTTTTGTTGTACATCTGGCCCTCGAGCAAGAACCGGTTATTGACCACGCGGATGGCACGGAAACCAAAAGCCAACCAATCCGTGACGCAAAAGTCGTCATCGTGGAAATAAATTGAGTGATCCAACGACACCGAGATGTAATGAGCAGCCGCAGACAAGTCTAGGTCGGGAATGCGGAGAACCCGGGCCAAGCGGGTGGAGAAGATGGAGTCGGACAAAACACCAAGCCCTGCATACTGGAACTCCTTATGGGTAACCACCACGTCGTCGTTTCCCAAGCGAACCAAAAACGCTAATCTGCGATCTGCGGCGGGGATATTTTCCTCGTGTTCTGTGCCCTCCAAAGAAACGAGTTTTTTGGGGATTTTGTGGTAAAGCATGCGTGATTTGGTCTTGTAGTCTATGGGCAACGCATCGATATTGACACCCCGCAACCACTCGGGATATGGAGTACCGAAATGAAAGGGTTTTTCCGGCACAGGCTCGTCGTCATCATCGTCGTCATCATCTTCGCCATTTTGAGCAGCAGCCTCTTTTTCTTTCTCCTTCTGCATATAGGACTCGTACACATCCACACTCTTTTGCAACGAGTTCCGCTTGGTCAACGATACTGTAGCCAAGAACTTCAAGTCGTTGTCCTGGTAACCACGCACACTGCGGTTGCTAAAGTTTTTGCCCGTTGAAACCGCCTCCACTTTCCACAATAATGGATCTTTGTCATTGACAGCTTTTAGGAATGAAGAATGGCAAGCATTCGGAGTAAATCCCTCGGGACTGCTACGAATAGCAACCAAAATGCTCTGTCCAACAATGTTGCCTCCATAAACCCCTTTGGCGGAAGGATGAGGCTTAGTTAAGGGATGCAAGCCTTTGTAGGTTGTTTCATCGATTTTGTTGACTTCAAAGAGGTTTTCGAAATCGGGCATAATGATGATTTTGATTTGGTGCAGTCAATCAGTCTGTCTTCACTATTCAATGTTTAATGGTCAATGTTCAACACTTAATTGCTCAATGGTCAATTGCTCGATATCACTCAACTTCAGGAATTTCCTCAACTTAACCAATTGTAGCAATATATTCAATCAACTTAATCAATGGTTCGGCAATCAATAAGTCGTAAACTGTTCTCTTCTTTATCAATGTTTCAACAAAACAAGAATTCTTTCTATATTCTGATTCTAATGCCAAATTGATAGCTGGATCTCTAAACGCCGGCGGGCGCTTCTTTAAATACCCAAGGAATGTACCGTGTTCGCGAGAACGGCAGGTTTAAGAGAGCATCATTACCGCTTGTGCATGGCAAGGTCGGCCTGTGAAATGGGTAGCTCTCCACTTTCGCGTTATGTGCAGGACTGCCAATTTGTTTGGAGCCCGAGAGTGGATTTTGGCGTAGCGGTTCAGAAGGGGGCAGCAGTGGTGGTGCTGGAGGACGAGGGAAAGTAGACGGAAGTCTTCAGTCAAGATTCTTATTCACTTGAATTGGCGCAGAAAGAACGGTAGATCGGCGACTGCATATTGGCCGATTTCGGTTTTCTTCAAATCCCCTGACCGTACTGCACACACGTCGGGTCCGGCTAGAGGTAATCTATGCAAAGTCCAAAACTCTGTGCATGAAACTTCCTTACGAACTCTGTGCATGAAGCTTCCTTATGCAAGGTACTCTGCAGTGCCAAATATATCTCTATGCCTCGGGTCTTAAATCTGTCATTACTACTGTAAGTTATTGGTCGAATGTTTGCTGTAGAATATTGTTTGATCGTTTGCCGAAAAATTCTTCAATTCTTGCTGTCTAAAGTTTGTAGATATTATTTCGACAACACCGACAACATCGACAACATCGAAATAACGCTACAAACACTTTATTGTCGAAAACTCCGCTGTCTAATGTTTCTGAAGTGTGTACACGGTGTACCCACTGCCTCAGCGAACTGTAAACCTCAAGATCCGTTAAATTTCCGAGATACTCTATAAAAGGTCAAGCATCTTAACCCGAGCTTCTTTTATATTCTCTTGTTTCTAGCACAAACTGCGGGTATATAAATAAGGTGATTTCATAGTTCAATGGCTGCTATCGCTCGTGTTTAGGCTAAGCCCAGCTCACAATAAGAAGTGCCCGAAAACCAAAGGTGAGCATTTTCTATTGAAATCCGTCACTTCTCGCAGTATGAGAGAGGCTCGTGGAGTTGGTGGCCTGAACTCTATAATAGACATTGCATCCAAGGTCTTAGCTCTTCAGTCTCAAATACGACCGTTTCCAAGTGATCTCAGACGAAATATTATTAGACTATCCAGTCTGACTTCAAGACCATAGGACCAACTAGTCTATAATTCCATAATCTTGAGAACAATCAAACCGAATGAAGCCGGCTTGAATCAAGTCAATAAACGTTCTCTAAAGTTTATAAGAACCCAATTTATTGTCTTCAATGAGTCTTAATGGAAACAAACACAATGCTTCTTGTGCAACCGTGGCCACTAAGCGGCCGTCCAAGGTGAAATACAGACTGGTCACCAACACACGGTCATTGCTCAAGCGCTCGAAAGTGTAATCCAAAAACATCCATTGAGTAGGATCAAAGTCTGTATCGTGGAAATATATTGTGTGGTCCAAGGAAACACGAAAGAAATCCTTCTTTTTATACTCCAACACAGGAAATACGGCCCTCAGCACCGTACCCAAATACATCGAGTCCGAAACATAGGCAAAGTCCACCATCTTGGCCATGCGCTTATTCTGGGCCTTTTCCACATTGTCATTCACCTTGAAGAAGAGACCAAACTTTCTGGCGCCAGGTGCAGGCTCCTTCTGGCCTCTTGGAGCACGCAAAGTCTCGGGGATAAGCACATGGGTCAAATTGCCGTTGGTGTGCTCCAAAGAATTCATATCATCAAGGCGATCCTTGTACTTGTAGAATAAGCGATATGGCTGGCGCAGAAACTCAAAAGGCACCTTTGTACGGGGGTTTCTCTGCACTTCGGGCAGAAGCGAGGCAAACTTTTGTTTACGCTCATTGATGCTGTTGATACGACAAAAAGACGCCATCATGGTGAAACACAATTGGCTGTTTTGGAAACACTTGACAAGACGCAGACAAAAGTTGCGGCCCTCGGACATTTCCGTTACTTCATAGCGCATCACCGAGTCCATCAGCCCAGCTTTCAAAAAGTACAGGTGCAACGAGTGAATTTCGAACTCGGAATCGGGAATCAGTTCCCATGCCGCCCGCAATGCCTGTGACACAAACTCGCCTCCATAGGTACCACGAGCGTCTTCTCTGAAGGGTTCCAAGGGGTATTTTCCGAGAAATTCCGTCTCGGATTTGCGGATCAACGAAAACTTTTCTTCCAATTTGCAAACCTTATCGTTTTCGTAGACGTCTTTTTGTAAACTCATGGTGCTGGTATAGATTAGACTGAGAGTCAAGGAGATAGATCCAATATAGTTGGTCAATAAATAATGGGGAAAAGATCAATCAATTGAAATTCAATTGGTTCAGTTAAATGATTATTAATTGATTATTAATTGATTCAGTTAATTGACTGTTAATTGATTCAGTTAATCGGTTCAGAGTTCAAACAACAGTGGCTTTTCAATGCTGAACCCAAAGGAGTATTCCGAATCAGTTGTTCGATGCAGTCTGATGGCTCTGATATCCAGTTTCAGGGCGTTCAATACAGTACACACACTCGATGCAGGAATTGCTATTTCGAATGCTGCCGTCTGTTTTTTAAAGTTGCAAACGCTCAAAATTGGCTTTTGTTTAATGAATCAAGGCGCATTCGTGCTTATATATTAGTACGCGCAACCGTTTAACCGAGGGTATCTCCGCGCGCATGAGCAGCGTTGGTCCCTCGGTTCTGCTGCGGAGTTACGAGGTGAGGAAAGTCCGAAACACCCCTGAAACAATTCTGAAACAACCTCGAGACGATTTAATTTTGATTGAAAGTTTTAAACCTTTGCAGTAATTTGAGCGCTTGATGCTATGTACAGTTTGACTGTTCATAGTGGCCGGGGAGTCTTTTTTGATTATGGCCTCTATGCTTAGCCACAGTACTGCACATGGTCCAACCGGGGTACCCAACTTCCCTTGCCTCGTACTGTTAAGTAGTGGTGCATGCAGCTTACTTGTCGAGTAATATCTATGTTTCGTATTGTTTAAATAATTTGTAGATAAAAAATTCATGCAATCTTTCAGTCATAACTGAACAGTAATCGTTGACAAATGTTGCCATTAACAAATATTATCTTTGATTAAAGTGTTCCATTGACATCAATAATTATTACAACTTCCAGTTTTCGCCCATGACGGCAGGAACTCCAGGTCTCATGAATGTCAATCCCTCTTGCACAAACGTAGCTACACACTTGCCTGCTTTGTTGAAGAAGTGACCCCGTACTAAGGTACGCGAGTTTTTCGAAATCTTGAACTGGTAGGTCAACGTCAAGTAATCATTGAGAAGATCAAAACTATCGAAATTGTCCATGTGAAAGTAGACATTGTGGTCAAGCGACATGGCTTCGTAGTGATAAATGTGTAATGCGTTAAGTGTCACCTTAAACAAATTTCTAGCATCCCTATCCTCGTCAAACTCCTGAAGTGCATTATGTTTGGTTGGATTCCAGTCCATGTGAAGTGCCCGTGCCAATGTGGTGAGGATGGCTGCATCTGAAAGATCTGCCAAACCAACATAGTTGAACATGGGATTATTGAATTTGACCTTTTGTGGTTGGTGGAGTTTGCTCCAGAGCGTTATCCATCTCTCACTTGGCTCAGTAGTTTCTTCTTCTGGCGAAAGTGTGTAGTCAGTAAACTCGTCTGAGTACGCATTGTTGATGAAATCGGTGTGATATACTTGATGGAGCTGCGAAGGGTCTGGATATTTGGCCATTAAAGGCGGGGTATGGTGGACATATGAATCCTCAGGGGTCGCATGTTTCTGGGATCGACTTTTGATTAGCGAGATCGTCGCTATGAACGTCACCTTCCCTTGCTGCATGACTTTTATCTCACGCTTACAGAGCTCTTCGGTGTCAAGAAGCAGATCCACGGCATAGGTACACGTGAATTTGGAGTTTCCCGCTTTCAAAAAATGAGAATGCATCGAATGGGGTACAAAGCCCGGCGCTGACTCCATTGCAACCAATAGCGTCTGGGCAAAAGTATGTCCACCATAAGTTCCTCGTGCCCCAGCTATGGGCAATCTGAGCGGATGCAAACCCTCCCATTTTGTGTCGCTGATTTTTCGGACGCTCATTGCCTCCTCGAAATCTAGTTTCTGTGGCTCTTGAGAAACAGCAGTCATAGTTAAGAAACCGATTTAGCTCTGGCTTTTTGACACTTCCTCACTTTCTAACGCTTGTCAGCACTCAAAATGTTAATAGCAAAGTTGTGGAGGATTTTCCGATACAGGAATGTCTTTAATCAAACGAAAGATATCGAGGTTGATTCTCGACGGCTTTATAACTGGAATGTTCAAATAACATGTGGTGCGGATTCATGAATTTACCCCACAGGTATTTTGCACGCGAAAGCCGCTTTATGGAGGAAATCCGTGCATCACGAGCATGCGCACATATGATGAATTTCATGTGGAACTGCCATGGAGCACATGTTGGGTTGCAAAAATTTGGGTTTCTTTGAAGCTGATTTTTTCAATTGTAGCAATTTTGTACCTTCTTTGTCCAAATTTGAATTGCAACATGTTGCAGTTTCTAAGATACCAATTCTTGAATTACAATTCTGTACCTCTTTGTCCAATTTTGTATTGCAACATATTGCAGTTTCTAAGATACCAATTTCCAATTGTTGCAATGAGTAAGCACAGTAGTGTACACATGCTTCAAAATTCACACCTCATAGGCCAGTATCTAAAATAGTCAATAACCGCTCATGTTTGGTGGTAGAGTTGGTATCATAAGATCTTCACTTGAGTTAAAGTTATGCATGATTAGTAGTTCTTTTTCTCTTCATGCACGAGTCTCCGACGTGGAATGATATTCTGTAAACTAATTTCTCCTTCCGGTCTTGTTTGAACACGGTGGACAATACCAGAGAGCACGTTTGTCTCTGGGTACTTTGGAACATCGAGGGGTTTGGAGGTGCCACTTGCAAACAATCTTTCTTTCATGATAAAAGTACTGTTATCTTCATGACTTGCCAGTCCCGCAAGTCCGATGAGAAGCCTTTGAGATTCCGAAAGAGGCAAATCCCAACATTGGTCCTGTGGTTTTAGTAGTTTGAAGATGCTGTACACAATCACTGCTAGCAAAACCCATTGCAAGTGGATCACGTGAGAGTACACTTTGGTCACACAATATTTGGCATAAGTGGCAGTAGTGGTCACCTGAAACCGGGCCCACCACGTGTTTTTGTACATTGTGTTGGCGTCATAATACCTCACATTGTAGAGCCTCACACAGTAGTCAAGAACTAAAAGTGAAAGATGCAACGTGAATAATCTACCCACATTTTGCCATACTGCTTTGAATTGTTTTTCTTTGTTGACCTGTCTTCGAAGTGCTTCCTTGACAACAGGGCTGGTCCATTGACCGGAAGCTGTGGCTGCATCGTAAGGTTCATCATCGCCATCATCATCAGTTATATCATCAATGTATGTGTTTTTAACCTGCTCTTCAGAGAGTATAATTGGATTGCGGCTTTTCTGTGGCAATGCTGGTGGAAGATAGTCTTTCAGAATTGTGGCACCGTTGGATGCCACCGATTTGAAAAACAAGATATCTTCACTTGCTCGTTTTTGATTTTCTCTGGCAAACAAAGCATCTTTTGCCGCATCTTCGCATTTGTTATTGGCAAGCAAATTTGACCCCAAAGGTTTGAGAGAGCTTTGACCATTGAATGCTGGCTGCTGAAAACCTTTGCTGATCAATGCCTGGGAAGAATTGTGCACTCGTGCGTCATTGACACTGTTATTCGGCAATTTTTTCAAAGAACGAGATATTCCGCCTATGGTTGAGTTTACATCTGCCAAATAAGACTCATTTTCTGTGTAAAATTGATTGGTGATGGGCGAGTCAGACATCTTGTTATCAACAATGTCAATACCCGCTTGAATTTTTGAAAGTGGATCAATGCGCAGTTTATGCAGTACCAACATCTCACAAGCTATAGTCCGAGTCGAATGAATCCAAGTCTTCAACGCAGAGTGGCAATATCGTGGGCCGGCCATGAGCACATTGGAATGGTAAATGACAATTTCGTAAAGAACCGAGAATGTAATAAATCTCCTGTTCTGTGAGACTTTGTCCAAACTTTACACTCAGGCGGCACGCGCGCATGGCTATGGAATCAAGAATCAAGTCAGGAATTGTTCTTAGATGGTGGATCCATTCTTGAGATGCTGACATGGGACGTTCTTCAGCACTCGGATTATTTGTGAATTGTTTTAACATTCGTCTCTTCAAAATTTCCCCAGATTTGACACTGTGAATATAGTGATTGAGATGCGTTATCTTGAGGCTGATGCGGTTAGAGTCTTTGCTTTCTTGAATATGGTAATCGATTCCGAATGTAATGAATTTATCATGATGAGCTTCAAAGTAGCTTTTTTCCTTTTCATTCAATGAAACCGTGAAAGGACATTCGCAAGCAATCCGCAAATCACATGTGGGATCCAACACCATTTCAACCAATTCCCTCAAAAGAGTTTCAAGATTGACTCTTTCATCACATGCGTGCGGGTCAATGGCCAACAATTTGCCTCTACTGAACGCCAAAACGAACAGTTTGTTTACTTGTGAAATAATATTCAAGCGAGTCTCCTCAATATCTTCACTCAGAATAGAGATATCGTCGGAGAAGTATTGTGAAATTTGTTTTTGCTTCACAGGCAGCGATGATGGAAATCTTCGCTTTTTTGGCAGAGGGGTGGTGTTTGAATGCAAGAGCTTTTGCAAGGTGTGTAAAAGGGATTCCCATATCTGAGGTATGTTCAATTCTGTCATTTCTATGCTTGCGAGAGGTTTCAAGTGAATATAAAACGAGACCTTGTTCGGTTTCAGTTCTAAATTGATCATTGCACCCTTCAAAATTGCCCGCAATTCCGACGCTTGCCTTGAAGAAAGGGAAATTCTTTGTTCATTTAGGAATAATAGTTGGATAGTATGGTCTGAAAGACATACGGAAACCTCGACTTCAAAGTGCTCAGCAGACAGTAGACGGCCACGGAAAAATTGACAGCTTTCATTGCCCCAAAATCTGGAAAATTGAATCTGCAACGGTAGGTTTCCTGCACGAATGATCCAATCAACACCATCAGGCTTTAAAACACCACATTTGACCTCGAGACTAGGATTTTGTACCAAATTTTCAAATATAACTTTTTTCATAGACAGGTCCAATTTTTCTCTTGATAATGTGGCTCTCACATACCTCAAGCGTACAGGTAGATTAGAATACAATCGACTTATCAATACCACAGTTCCTTGAGAGGGCAGAGACGTATCAAAATGATCCGTGAGTACTTTAACCAAATGTTCATTTGAGCTGGTTACCACATGGGGTAAATTTCCTTGTGTAGCAGAAAGAATGACAAATTTGGATGCAATTTGTAGGATAGCGGAGAGCGACCCACCTTTATATCCCACGGGGAAAAGGAGATTTTTTTGGGTTTCGGGAACTGGACTTAGACTTATCAAGTCTGATTGTGAAGCTTGTGGGTCTGATTGTAAAGTATTTGGATCCGATTCTAAAGTGTTTGGTTCCGATTCTAAAGTGTTTGGATCCGATTCTAAAGTATTTGGATCCGATCGTACAGCTTGTGGGTCTGATTGTAAATCATATGAATTCTTCTCTCCAAGCTCTTCAATCACTTCTCTCTCCAAATACTCGTCAGCAAGTTCAACATCTGGAACACCTTTGTTTGATACAAAGCTTAGAATCAAAGAAGTCTCAGCTCGGCTCATTCCACAACCATTATCCTCCACGCAAACGCTCAAGGTCTTCATATCAATCTTAACCACCACCTTATTTGCGCCTGCGTTAATGGCGTTTTGAACTAGTTTCAGAATCACAGATTCAACACCATCGATATGAGAATAGGATCGAATGTTACGTGCTGAATCAGTATCCAATCGATGAATGCGGTTCATTGCATTTTGATAGAACTGCTGGAATAATAAACTATTAGGTGAGGTCGCGCCTGCATCAATGTACTTGAAGGTGTTTCTCAATACGCTGCAGATGTATAGATTGCAGCAATACAGCAATATTCAAAGTTGAAGATTTAGCTGAATAATTTTACTTTGATTCAATGGTTTCAATTCTGACAACAATGGCACTTCTTTTATCGACATCTGAACAATTATGTCCATCTTCTTGTCAAGGCGCTTATGTGCATTACCGGCATCACTCACTCATATCGGATTGCACAATTCCTCAGGACTTTAGTTTACATTATATGACCAAAGCTCACGAGCGGGAGGATCACCTCCGAAAAGGCTCAGATACTTCACCTGTTCAATCTCTTATAGCTGGCCTGATGTCAGGCGCTATTGCCAGGTATGTTTATTCAAAAACAATGAGTATGAAGACATGTACTAACAAAGTAGAGCCGTGGCTGCACCACTTGATACCATCAAGATCCGATTTCAGCTACTGCTGATTCGCCAAGAACAGCTTACAGGATCCCAAATAGTTGTCAATCTTCTAAAAAACGAAGGCGTCAAAGCTCTTTGGAAAGGTAATGTTCCCGCCGAATTCTTATATATCCTTTACGGGGCGACGCAATTCACCGCATACTCATATTTGAACCAGAAATTCACCAAAGTCCAGGAATCCGCCGGGGTGTCTTTGAGCAGGCCCATGCACTCCTTTGTTGTGGGCTGTGCTACTGGAATTGTCAGCACTGTGGTCACATATCCTTTTGACTTACTCAGAACTCGGCTCGCGGCACACGATGCTAAATCTTTCTTGTCCATGACAGAGACTTGCAAGTGTGTTGTCAAAGAAAACGGGATAAAGGGATTTTTCATAGGGATCAAACCGACCTTGGTGTCCATGTTTGCCAGCTCTGGAGTCTTCTTCTGCTCTTATTCTGTGGCCCGAGCTGCGTTTGAGGATCTAGAGAAACGTACCAAAATGCAACTCTGGGGTGTTGAGGCCATGAGCGGGCTTGTTGCTGGCGTGACGGCAAAAGCTCTTACATTCCCTTTGGATACACTTCGAAAGCGAATGCAAGTTTCACAAAACAATAGAGCTCTCGAGCTATTTCTCAGTCATTTGAAGCTTTACGGGCCCGCCAATTTTTATAGAGGCTTTGGCGTTGGCTTGTTAAAGACGGCGCCCACTAGTGCCGTCTCAATGGCCATTTATGAGTATGCTATAGCCACAACAAATGCTGTTGCAGACGCGCTTTAAACACATGCTTGCTCGTCTCGCTTTAAGCACAAGCTTGGTCGTCTCAGAACTTTAAATAGACTCAATGGTCTAATGCCACAGAAATTCGTGGTGGGAATTTTCCAACCTTATTTACACGAGCCGGCTCGCGATTGTAGCAGTTACCTTACCGATCCCTTTGGAAAGAAAATTTCGTCATCCTGAAACGAGTCAGACGAGTCGTTCCTGTTTGTATCGTCATAGACGTTTTCTTCTGCAGAGGCATCTGCTGATCCTAGATAGCTGGGATTTAAATATTCAACGGACTTGGTGAACAGATTGGGCAGAACATACTCCAACTCTGCCTCTGAAATAGGAGAGTTGCGCTCTGTGGGATTATCTCCGGCCTCCCTGTGACCGAGATTTAGATGGAAAGAAACGGAGTTTGAGAGCAAGTTGTTGATTCTTGAATCGACTGGTCTCGTCGAATCCTCTGTATACTGCGTGTTGTGTTCAAGTTTGATTTCTGACGGCTTTTTTGCATCACCATCAAACGAAGGCACATTTGGTTTCAGGGCTGACTTCAGGTCTGATTTCAGAAACTTACTAGCAGACGGAGAACGATCGCTGTCCGCTTTTTCAAAAATCTTGGAGTTAAAAAATGGCATTTTGATTTCTCTGCTGCCATCAGCCCCCAATTGCTTTAATTGGTCTTGGATGTATGTCGGGAGATTCTGGCCGACCAAAGAACGCCGCTTTTGCTGTAAATCAGGCCTGTCATTATTGCGGGCTTTTACAGACTGTGGAGTGGATCTTGGTTGCACTTGGGCAACGGAGGTTTTGTTTTGCCGGCCTATGTTTCTCATTTGGCCTTGTAAAGTGTCAAAATTGAACGTTTTTCGGCGACCGTTGGTGCTTGAAATCGGCTGATAACCTCGGTCCATATTTGTTACTTTGGTCAGTATGGAGACTTCTGATATTGAAGTTTCTGGAGGTCGCCTCAAGGACAAAGGGGCATTGGGGGTATTGATTAATGCCATGGATAATCGCCTATTTTGACTTGGGGGTCGTTGACTAGGCCTCTCTGTGGAATGTTTTGTCGCTAAATTCAACACATTGTGAGTTCTTTTGAAAGATTGGTTCAATTCTTGTATGTCGCCATAACTTTTGGGCTCGGTGTGATTTGAAGGGTATTCATCTGCTTTTTCCACGGAAATATCTTCATTCAAGGGAATTTTGTACTCAGTAAGGGCCAATCCCAGAATAATATCAGCAGCCTCTTTATAGTCGGGCGATGCAGGATTGAAATTGAGTTGAAGTTGTGATTTGAAATTTGGAAAATCATCTAGCCAACTGCTTTCTTTTATAAACGATTGGAGTGTTGTGGTGTCTAAATCCATGGTGTTGGAACCAGAAGTATTGACCCAAATCACGTTGCGATACACCTTGTCACGTGACTGATAAGCACGTGGTAGCTATCTACCTTCACGACGATCAGTCTACTTAAGCTTGATAAGAGCAAACTGTTTAATTCATTCTTTGAATTCTATATACTATAATGCTAGATTTTAATTTTTATTTATTATAATGCTACATATGTTTTTTCACCTTAATAGGCGTTCTAAATGCTAGATAATGTCCTTAATGTCCTGCATATAAGGGTCTCTCTAGTGTCTACTCTTTGATCCCAGCCGGAGCCGAAACTGCAATTGGATCAATTAAAGTCTCAGTCAGTTGCTCCGGAACCGCCTTTCCTGTATACACAGTATTGGCGGCAGATTGAGGCACAATGGAAACCTCTGCATTTTCCGTCTCGTCGTTGACAGTTGCCAAAAGTGGCACTAATTCGTCACATAAGCGGAGCGAAGCATACTTCGATTTGCAGTGACAAAACAGTTTGACAGTTTCCCGGAACGGTTTTTTGGTGCAAACCGAATAACCAGTCTGGATTGTTTTTGGCTTGGCTGCAAAATGGAAGATTTTAGTGAGTGATTTCCAGAGTTCCTTCAAATGGGATTTCAATGCAGACTTTTTCTTTGCTGGGCTATATCTGGCGACAGAATTATGAGAGGCTTCACTCTCACTAAAGATTTCCACAAAGCCAGGAAAGGGTTCACCGCTAAGTTGGATGACGTAGCTGGGGTAAGAAGATACGCTTGAAGCAGATCCAATGTTAGAGCGTTTGGAAACGACCTTCATTGGAATTGAAATAAATTGACAATTAATGATATCGATAATGATAATGATACTGAGTTGATTGCCTGGGTTGAGCTTGAATCTTTTGTCAAGATAAACTCTGTTCGACTTTTCTGACTTTTGTGGCGTTTCAGCAGGCGATATCGTCGCATTTATACCACAGATTGTGGCCAAAATAAAGTATGCTAGTTTTGTCATATGCATGTCTTGCGTTTAAAGTATGCTGCAAAAGAAATTGCAACATACCAAAAACTATTGGTCTGCACAGACCGAACTGTCAAACCAGTCTTTGACCACCACTGTAGCCCAGTAAGTATCATAAAAGAGACCGTTTATAACTAACAGTATCAGTAGATCTCTTTGATAAGAAATTTTTTACCTGCTATCAATTTTCAGCCTGCTATCAAATGTGACTCCATATGGGATCCTTACTCTATACCCTTGACTTTGCACAATCACTAGACTGTTAGTGTATGAGAAAGCCTTTTGCAATCTGCTATCACCACGTGATCTGTATCATGTGACTGGCGCGTTTACGTGGCACAGGTGCACGGGTGTCGCCCGCCGCGAAAAACCGCCTCCACCACCAAAATCTCGATTCAAAATCTTCTATTTCCTTTCCAGCAACGGAAAATGTCAGAGATTGTTCACAATCCTGCAATTACAGCGGCACAGCTCTTGGCTCCCAAGCCTTTGCCGTCCCGCTTGTATGCATGGCCTTTTGGCATCATTTATCCGGCTTTTCTCCAGGTTTATTTCAATCACTACGATAAGTACATTGGCGGCTCCGAATGGACTTCCGTGTATATCATGGGGCTTGTTTCCCTCCACTTGTTGGTTTTGTTGATCCCCCAGTGGAATATTGACCTCAAGGCGCAAATGGAGTTTGTTCCTGTGCTGTCCATTGAGGAAGCTTCTCATGTCAAGATCACGCCAGCTCCAAATTCTGGCGTGGGCGAGATCTGTGAAATCCAACGCGAGATTTTTGCCGATCAGGAGAAGCAAATCTCCTTTTCCTACCAGAAAAGACGTCACTTGCTTCTTGAGACTACAGGCAAGTTTTCGCCTCCCGAGTTTAAGATTGATGAGGTGCCCAAGTTGGGTTATTTCCAAAGCCATCGTGGTTTGACCGGAACGTTGGACAAAATGGTAAGAAATTACGGCTTGAACAAATTCGACATTCCTATTCCTTCTTTCCTCGACTTGTTCAAAGAACACGCCGTGGCTCCTTTCTTCGTGTTCCAACTTTTCTGCGTCGCCTTGTGGTTTTTGGATGAGCAGTGGTATTACTCGCTTTTCTCCGTTTTCATGTTGGTGTCTTTCGAAATGACAACCGTCTTCCAAAGAAAAACCACCATGACCGAGTTCCAGAGCATGGGAATTAAGCCCTTTGACATTTACGTTTACAGAGATGGTCAATGGCTGCAAACGCAGACCGACCAATTGTTGCCCGCCGATATTGTTTCCGTGACCAGAACCCACGACGAGAGCGCCATCCCTTGTGACTTATTGCTCCTCGATGGTACTGCTATCATGAACGAAGCCATGTTGTCGGGTGAGTCCACCCCATTGTTAAAGGAGTCTATCAAGTTGAGACCTGCAGGTGAGTTCTTGCTGCCCGAGGGCTTGGACAAGAACTCTTTCTTGTACGGAGGTACTATGGCTTTGCAAGTGACCGGCCCAACCAATCCAATCATTCCTTCTGCTCCTGATAACGGTGCTTTGGCATATGTCTGTAAGACAGGATTCGAAACAGCTCAAGGTTCCTTGGTGAGAATGATGATTTTCTCTAGTGAGAGAGTCTCTGTCGGAAACAAGGAGGCCTTCTACTTTATTTTGTTCTTATTGATCTTCGCTATCGCTGCTTCTTGGTACGTTTGGGTTGAGGGTACCAGAATGGGACGTATCCAGTCCAAATTGATTTTGGACTGTATTCTTGTCATTACCTCTGTTGTGCCTCCAGAATTGCCCATGGAATTGACATTGGCTGTGAACTCTTCGTTGGCAGCTTTGCAAAAGTACTTCATTTACTGCACTGAGCCATTCCGTATTCCTTTGGCTGGAAGAATTGATGTTTGTTGTTTTGATAAAACTGGAACATTGACCGCCGAAGACCTTGTGTTTGAAGGTTTGGCTGGCTTGAAATCCGGCGAGATTACTGAGCTTGTTTCTTGTGAAGAGGCTCCTTTGACTACATCGTATGTTTTGGGTTCTGCGCATGCTTTGGTAAAGTTGGATGATGGTGATGTTGTTGGCGACCCAATGGAGCAAGCAACTTTGAAAGCCGCTAACTGGACCGTTGGTTTCAAAGATGTTGTCGAGAGACCAAGTGGAGGTAAGGTTGAGAAAATCAAGGTCTTACGTCGTTTCCAATTCTCTTCGAGCTTGAAGAGATCTTCTGCTATCACATCCATCTCATCTTTGCCAAACAAAAACTTTGTCGCTGTTAAAGGTGCCCCAGAGACCATTCGAACCATGTTGGTTGATGCCCCCGAGAACTATGAGGATTGTTTCAAGTCATTTACTAGATCTGGTTCCCGTGTTTTAGCCTTGGCTTATAAACACTTGGATTCCGGTGTGAATGTGACCAAGATTGACAGGAAGGATGTGGAGAGTAAATTGAACTTCGCCGGTTTTATTGTCTTCCACTGTCCACTCAAGGATGATGCTATTGAGACCATTCAAATGTTAAACGAATCTTCCCATCGTTGTGTCATGATTACAGGAGACAATCCTTTGACAGCTTGCCACGTTGCTGGTGAAGTGGGTATTACCACCAAGGAAGTTTTGATTTTGGATGCCCCAGAGGAGCATCACGACGTTGACGACGAGCACAGCTTGGTGTGGAGAAATGTTAGCGAGACGACTGTGATTCCTTTCAAGACTAAAGACGCTTTTGATTTTGATTTGTTCAAAAAGTACGACATCTGTGTCACTGGTTATGCTTTGGCTAACTTGAGTGAGCATCCTCAGGTCTTGGACTTGTTGAAACATGCATGGATTTATGCCAGAGTTTCTCCCGCTCAGAAGGAGTTTATTTTGACCTCTCTCAAGGACATGGGTTACAGCACTCTCATGTGTGGTGATGGTACCAATGACGTGGGTGCCTTGAAACAAGCTCACATCGGAGTGGCCTTGTTAAACGGTACTGAAGAAGGAATGAAGAAAATCGCCGAGAACAGAAAGATTGAGGCCATGAAGACTGTCTACCACAAGCAAGCTCAACTTTTGGCTAACTGGCTGAGACCTCCTCCTCCAGTGCCTGCTCTTATTGCACACTGTTACCCACCAGGACCTTACAACCCACATTATTTGACTGCCATGGAGAAGAGGGGCGTTGAGATTACTCCTGAGATGAAACAGACTGTGGAAATTGCCATCAAGAAAGAAACTCTTCCTATTGAATTTGTGAAAGACGACACCGGAAAGGTTAACGCTGCTAATATTGCAGATGGATTCTTGAGCTCTTTGAATGATGCTGACGCTGAAGATGAAGTTCCAACTTTGAAGTTGGGTGATGCTTCTGTCGCTGCCCCATTCACGTCCAAATTGTCTAACGTCTCTGCCGTCACCAACATTATTCGCCAAGGTAGATGTGCGCTTGTTTCCACGATTCAAATGTACAAGATCTTGGCTTTGAACTGTTTGATTTCTGCATACTCTTTGTCTGTTTTGTACTTGGCAGGTATCAAGTTTGGTGATGGGCAATCCACTGTATCTGGAATTTTGTTATCTGTGTGCTTCTTCTCTATTTCTAGAGGAAAGCCGCTCAACAAGTTGAGTAAGGAAAGACCCCAAGATGGAATCTTCAACAAGTACATTATGGGATCTATCTTGGGACAGTTTGCCGTACACATTGTGACCTTGATCTACATTACACATGAAATCTACATTTTGGAGCCAAGAGAGGCTCAAGTTGACTTGGAGAAGAAGTTTACCCCATCTTTATTGAATACCGGAATGTTCTTGCTTCAATTGGCTCAACAAGTTTCAACCTTTGCCGTGAACTACATCGGCTTGCCATTCAAGGAGGGCATCAGAGACAACAAAGGAATGTACTACGGATTAGTCGGAGTTGCAGGATTGGCCTTGATTGGATCCACGGAGTTCATGCCCGAAGTGAATGAGGCTATGCAGTTTGTGAAGATGGACACATTATTTAAGACCAAATTGACCAGTTGTATTGTGATTGATTTGGGTGCCACGTGGGTGATTGAAGTTGTGTTGAAACACTTTTTCATGAACTCTGGCGCAGCAGACATTGCACAGAGATAAGCAATGGTGTTGCCTTAGCGCAGCAAATGCGGCTCTTAACCGAGTTTGGCGAGATCGGCGTCTCGATCTAGATGGAGGATTTTGATAGCCTTCATTTCGCCCACATGCAAGATGGAAATTTTGTTTGGCAACGAGTCCGAGAGGGAATGAAGAGTATCTCCAACCTCCTTATCGCTTATAGAATGGGAGATCGAGTCTTTGATTATAGAGACTACTCTCGGGAAAGGAAACGACTTTGCCGAACCCGTTTCGGCGGTCCTAGCCAATTCAAAGAGTATGTCATATACTGCAGGCAACTTGCCGCGAATGTAAGCAGAGTAGGCGGCCTCAGGCGAGGCTTGCGCAAGCGCCATTTTGGCCTTTTGTTCTTTGAGCTTGATGCGTTCTAGTAGGGAGAGACCCGATGACTCGGGAGTTGTGTCCTTGAGCGTGAAGCGCCGCGTCGTGTTCGCTAGCACAAGCCGGGGCTTGGCGACTTTGGTGGGCGAGTCACGTGACGTGGCACGTGACTTGTTCTTCCGCCCCGCCAATTCCGGCAACAGTGCCGGAACCGTTTCTTCACTCTCAGCGAGCAGCATCTTGAAAGCTTCTTTGCGTTTGGCCAAAAGGCCATTGAGGAGTTTGGGCAGCACGCCTGCAGGCGGGCCAAGACAGTATAGGTCACGTGCCTGTGAGTATGAAACGGTCCAAATTGAGCCATCGACACCCAAAATTTGCTCAACAGAATCCTGACCAATGCGCTTGTTGATGAGACTTGTGGCGCTTGCGCATACTTCGTGGATAGCGGGGTGTGTAGTGTTGGTGAAGTAGTGGAGTGAAAGTGACGTGTCGAGCGCAGCGAAATGAGCCGCAAGGTCCATCAGAGTGTACGGGTGTTTAATTCTGGTTGACAATAGTATTACAACTTTGAAATAAAAGCTTTGGATGTTTGCGTAAAAGGAGAGGCAAAAATACGATACTTAGATGAGTCGTTCATGTTGCGTTATGAAGAGCGGCGCGTCGCGCACGTGATCAGACACGTGATTTTCTTTTTAGCTCTGGCGACTACCATGTGCATTTGAGTAGTTCATGGGCTGGATTATTGGAGAGACAATACGGTTTAGGATTGAAGTTCATTGGATACTATATACTAAAGTCTTATAATATAACCGAAATGTGTGGTGATTTCCGAGTTTAGGTCCTAAGGATTTAAACGCTTGAGCGTTTCAGACACTGTAACAAATTTTTTGATTATTCCGTTTACAGTTTACTTAAGTTTTTCGAATTTCTGTTACGGATATGGACCGGCTACAGGAATACCTCGAACAACTCGATCTCGAAACGGTATCCAATAACGAGGATTACACAGTTAACCGCGAAACAGAGTACGTTGGGCTCGAAACCGACCTCGGCATCAGATAAGGAAATCACCTTGGCATCAGATAAGGAAATCGCATCAGGTAAAGAAGCCCGAGCTCGTCTAAAACGAACTCAGCCCAGACACTGAGTGCAGACCCCTGAGGACTATATAAACTAGTCCGACCCGTAGAAATCAGTCAGCAGTTATTTTCCACATCTAGTTAATACACAGATTCGCCTAACTCCAGCAGTCAGCTGTCATCCTGACCACATCAAGAAACAACCCTCGGACGAACCCTAACAATTTCGGTTGCGGCCATACCAAGTGGAAAATACTGTTTCCCGTCCGATCAACGTTAGTCAAGCCACTTAGGGCCACAGTGAGTAATGCAGTGGGAGACCATGTGTGAAATTGTGGTGCTGCAATCTTTTTGCAACATTCTTTTTCAGATCTATTGAACAAGGCAATAAATGAAGGTTTGGCTCTACCGCATTCTAGAACTGCAATGATTTTATGCTGTTTAGGTTTATATTTGTTTGGATGTATTCGTTACTATTATTATTCTTACTGATTCATAAAATTTCGCAACCACCGACAATTGTTTACTGAAAGCAGAGAACGAGCGTGTTTCTTCAACATATCATATTCTTTATCCCAATAATTTCATCTTTTAAATTCAATTCAATGAATTGATCACTTGAGTCGTTTGCATTTGAATAATATCGGACTGAAAATGATCGAGCTTTGTATTTTTCCATCATTGAATAAAACACTAATTCACCATCTTAAAACTCAACATATTCAGCGTTCAAGAAGTCACCAGACTCACAGTTCAAAACTCATCAGACTCGCCGTTCAAGAAAGTCTCTACAGCGATTAATTTTTCCGTTCTCTTCGAAATTATTAACACGACTTCTTAGTCAACAGCTTACCATAAACCATGTGAACTGTATACAGGAGCCTCTACTTTCTAGCCTCGGCACACTACACTATAGCACTTAGTACCATCGACACTGCAATTAGACGTATCTTTTCTATACAATACTATGAGATTCCCACAATTAGTTCTTCTCGTCAGACTTCTTCTCCTCGGTCTTCAGGTCGTTTTCGTGATCCTTTTGGTAACCCTTGTAGGCGGCAGTAGCCTTATCCTGGTAAGAGCCCTCAGTGGAGTTAAAAGTCTTGTAGGCGTCTTGAGCGTCATTGCCGAGGTCCTTGTAATCGATCTTTCCGTCCTTTCCAGCAAGAGCCTCTTGTCCTTTCTTCAATAATCCGTTGAAATCCATTTTGTTTGTGAGTTTGAAAACGAGCGAATACTGCTTGTATTTATACCCCGAAGCGTCGACGAGTATAAACACGGTGCATGTGCGCGCCGATTGTTCTATGTGCACACCCGGGATTTGCATTGCGCCACGTAAGCGTCCGCACCGGCATCTGACGTCAGTACGCATATGACGTCACGTGTCTTATCTTTCAGGCTTTTAACATTTGCTGTAGGACAGCTGTTATAATGTTTACTAATCGTGATTTAGCGATGGCCGTGATATGTACTGGCCGTGTACTGGCCGTGTACTGGCCGTGTTCTAATTCTGCTTTATTGGCCATATATGTCCCTAAATATATAGTCGGAAGAGTAGGCCTGCATATGCACTTAGAGCTTCAACTTCTCCAAAATGGCAATGGTGGTCTCGTAGCCCTCAATCTCGGCCTTAAAATTCTCTGCTCTCTTGTAAGCAGCCTCTTTGGCCTCAACCTTCGTCTTGTCGGTGAACTTGCTCATAGAGTCCTTCAACTTATTCTCTAACTCCTTAACATTGCTCAATTTCTTGTTGACCTTGCTGATCTCAGAGTCAATATCGATCTTACCCTTCACCATCACGTGCACATTCGTGGTGGCACTCACTCCGTTCAATGCACATCCGCTAGGCACTTGTGCACCTGCCTCTAAAACATCAATGTTCTCAACACCCTTGATGAGCGACACAATGGAGTCTTTTTGACCCTTGCAGATCTCTCTGACCTCTGCGTCACTGGTCTCCACGTACACCTGGCCTTCTTTCAAGATGTTGTACTGCGACAACAAAGATCTAGCTCCCTTGGTGATATCCAACACCAACTCATATGCGGCCAAAGACTTGACATCGTCAAAGCCTTGCTCGTAAACTGGGAATGGTGCCACGGTGATCGAAGGTGCACTGTCGGTGGCTCTGCGTGGCAATCTCTGCCACATTTCTTCCGTCACAAACGGCATGAATGGGTGGATCATTCTTAAGGCTGCATCGATACACGTGTACAAAGTGTCCTGTGCAGACTTCTTTTGTTCGGGGGTACCTTCCTGGATCAAGGCCTTGGAGTTCTCAATGTAAACATCACACAAGTCGTACCAGAAGTTGTAGACTGCCGAGGTGGCTTCGGAGAACTCTCTCTTGTCCAAGTGCTCATTGACATTCTTGGAGGCGTCTGACAACTTGTGTAAAATCCACTTTTCCACCAAGCTCTCGTGACCAGACTTGGCGGCCGTCTTTGGCGGAACGTAGTCGGCTCCCAATCTGCCCAAGACAAACTTGGTGGCCTGGTATATCTTGTTACAGAACTTTCTGTAACCCTCCACTCTCAAAATGTCAAGGTTGATGTCTCTGCCTCCTGTGGTGTATGCACACAAGGCAAATCTCAAAGCATCGGTACCACACTCGGGAATACCGTCGGGGTAGGACTGCTTCTGGCCAGCGGCGGCCTTTTCGATCTCCTTGGCATCCAAGTTTCCGATCTTCAACTTCTCGTACAAGGCGTCCAAAGAAACACCCGAAATCACATCCAATGGATCGATCACGTTACCCAAGGACTTGGACATTTTCCGGCCCTGCGCGTCTCTAACCAACGAGTGACAGAAAACCTCCTTGAAAGGAACCTTTCCAGTCAATTTTACGGTTAAAAGAATCATTCTGGAGACCCAGAAGAACAAAATGTCCCAGCCGGTCTCCAACATGGACACAGGCGCAAAGAGCTTCAAGTCGTCGGTGTTGTTGGGCCAACCCAAAGTAGAAATAGCCCACAAACCAGACGAAAACCACGTGTCCAAGACGTCTTCGTCCTGCTCCAAGGAGAAGCTGACGTTGGGGAACTTGGCCGTGGCTTTCTCCAAAGCCTCGTCGTATGATCTTCCGGCAATCCAGTATTTGTTGTCCAAGCGGTCGTTATCCTCACCTTCAATGGCGACAAAATACACTGGGACACGGTGGCCCCACCACAACTGTCTGGAAATACACCAATCCTGAATATTCTCCATCCAGTGGAAGTACTCCTTCTCGGAGGTTTTGGGTGCAATGGTCACGTCTCCGTTCTTCACAACCTTGATGGCCTCCTTGGCCATTTCGTCCTGTCTCACCCACCACTGAGGCTTCAACAATGGCTCAATGACATCGCCGGATCTGGAACACAAAGGAATGGTCATTTCGTTATCCTTCTGGTCCACAAACAAACCCAAGTCCTTCAACTTGGCAATGACCTTGGATCTGGCGTCAAACCGCTTGGTGCCCTCCCATTCGGGTCCACAGTTCTCGTTCAAAAGACCGTCGTCGGTGAAGATGTTGATAAACTCCAAGTTGTGTCTCTTACCCGTGTTGTAATCGTTGTTGTCGTGTGCAGGCGTGATCTTCACAGCACCGGTACCGAAGGCCATGTCAACAGCCTCGGCGTCCGTGACAATTGGAATACGGCGCTCCAAAAACGGATGCTGCACGTGCTTGCCGTGCAAGTGCTTGTAGCGAGGATCCTCGGGGTGCACAGCCACTCCCGTGTCTCCAAACAAGGTTTCCGGTCTGGTGGTAGCCACGGTGACGGTTTCGTCGGAGTCACACACGCGGTACGAGTACAGAGTCAACACTCCAAACTCGATCTTCTCGTCGTAGCCCGGAACGGCCAACAATGTCTTGCCCGGCACATCCTTGTTGTCCACCTCCAAGTTGGAAATGGCCGTGTTCAACTTGGTGGACCAGTTGATCAACCGCAGCGCCCTGTAAATGGTGCCGTCCTCGTGCAAACGAACAAAGGCCTCGGTCACGGCATTAGACAAGTCGGGGTTCAACGTGAAGGCCTCACGGGACCAGTCAAACGATGCACCCAAGCGTTTCACCTGGTCCTTAATGCGTGCGTGGTACTCCTCCTTCCATTCCCACACTTTGCCCACGAATTTCTCGCGTCCGTAGTCGTGTCTTGTTTTGTGCTCCGTTTTCCACAACTGCTTTTCCACCACAGACTGCGTGGAGATTCCGGCGTGGTCGAACCCGGGCAAGTACAAGGTGGTCTTACCCTTCATCCGGTTGTAGCGGATCAACGAGTCCTGAATGGCAAACGTCAATGCATGTCCAATGTGCAATGCACCGGTGACGTTAGGGGGAGGGGCGGTGATTGTGAACACGCCTGCGTCGTTTAATTTGCCACCGTCCAATTTGGGCTCAAAAAACTTCTGCTGCTCCCACCAAGCATACCACGAACTTTCAACGTTTTTGGGGTTGTACGCTTTGAAAGCGGGATCATCCAAAGAGGCCAAGATCTTCTTGTCGCCGGGAGTAGTGGCGTCGTGCCACACAGGCACGGGTTCCACGGGCTTCTTTTCCTTCTTGGGCTTTTTCTCCGTGGCTTTTTTGCTGGAATCCTCCTCCTGCTTCTTCTTTTTGGCCAAGAACTTGGCCATTTTCTCTGCTTTTTTCTTCTCTTTTTCAAGCTCCTTAGCGGACTTGGGTTTTTCACCACCGGCAGCTGCGGGCACTTCTGCCTGCGCCAATTCCTTTTCTGACATACTGTAGAGTCTGCGTGGGGTCTGGGGTAGTGCAAGAAAGAGTCTTCTAAAGACCATATAGTGAAGGATGCGCGAGAAGATTTTTTGACTCACACACCCGTACATCCCGCACGTGACCAAGCGTACTTTACCTGGCCCTAATCACCGTCTGCTTTTTTTGCTGGCTTTGTCTGGCGGAGAGAATGGCTCAGGAACACTTATTTACCATCACTGAACAACAAAATCCTGCATATAAGAACACCTCCCCGGTTACGCTTAGTCATGAATGATTGTCGCTGTCGGGAAAACTTTATTAATTTCCGCGGTAAGAGTTATTCAATTCCGCCGATGATAGTTATTAAATTCCGCCGATAATCCGCCATTACGAGTTCCGATGCAGCAATTTATGTGGCATATTTCTTGTCTTAATATACGAATTTCAGCCGGTGTTATATGAAGGACCTCACATACGAGTGCACGCATTCGGATTCCAAATCAGTCCATACGGCTGTGCTTATTCCAACTAAAAAGATAAGCCAAATCGGGCTTCTATTTCTTTTTAGACTTCCATTGTCGCGGATCCGTCTCGGTTTAAACTCGGCTCCGTCAGCAGCTCCGCTTAAGATGAAGGCTGCTGCGGCGAGCCTGCATGTAGCACGATTTTCCCGAGCGGCTGATTTTTAACCACACGGGGCATTCTCCATGTTGGCACTGCATACAGACCCGATCTGGGCTATGTTTTTCGTAATTTTGTTCTCTATGCTAATTTACCGGCGGCGCACAGCCGAAATCGTACATTCGCCGAGTCAAGAAAACACTGCGGTGCTGTATGCAGGTCGCGACGCAGGGTGTTGCGCACCCTTCATACATGACATAAATATTCCATTGTTCCATTTCAAAAGGTTATTCTTGTTAATTATCATTGTTGGGCTCTAAATTTGGTTAAGGATTCTTCGATTGCAGCAAATAACCACAGAATCGTAGTCTATTCCTGCTTCAACTACAAATTCAAGAACCAGATTTAATATCCAGAAACTAGATTCAACTAGATTCAATATCCAGAAACTAGATTCAAAACAAGATTCAAGAACAAGATCAAAATAGATTCAGAGGCAACATTCAAATTGAACTATCGCTGACAAACTCTTAGTCTACATTTTTCAGCAAAATGAGTTTGTCTATTCCCACCTGGTCTCCATCGTCTGGGTATCCCAGCACTACGCCTTCCAGTCTTAAATCTGTGGCCACAAGTGCAATTCCCGGATTGCAGTCCAAAATCAGTTCTGCGTACAAAGTATTACAAACAGTCACATATATTGGCGACGCCGTTGAACCGTCAGAAGTGATTCGAGGCGCAGAAGCGTCGTTGGCTATTGCCAGTGCACAGCAACAATTGGCCACCGCCACTGCGTCTTCAGCCAAGGCTCAGGCCACTCAGGTAATTGCAGAAGCAATGTACAATTTGAAACAGTTGTCTATTGACGAAAACATTTACGGGTTCCGGCTCAGCAGACCGGGCAATCTTATTTATTTGGTGGTTTTCGCTTTGATCACCCTCTTCAACATCGCCATGCTCTACCGCTCTCGCTACCATTGGTACAACATCACCTTTATTTGCGGGTATGCGCTTGAGTTCATTGGCTTCTTGGGCCGTGTTTTGGCCTTTACAGATGACAGCAACCAGAGCTACTTCATCATGCAGTACTGTACCTTGACCATCTCCCCCGCCTTCATAATGGGCGGCATTTACTTTCTCTTTGCACAGAATGTGATTGTGCATGGCCGCCAGTACTCGGTGTTGAAGCCAATGTGGTACTCGTACTTTTTCTTGGCCTCGGACATTGGCTCCTTGGTAGTGCAGGGAATCGGCGGTGGAATGGCCTCTGTGGCCAACCAGAACCACGAGGATCCTTCGCCGGGCACGTGGACCATGTTTGGCGGTATTCTCTTTCAGGTTGTTGCCATGTCGGTGTTTCTTGTGTTTTGGTTTGAGTACACGCTGCGCATCTACTTTAAAGACCGTGCCGAAGTGCCTGGGGACTCTCCTTATAAGCGGAGAACGCCGCTCAACTACTTGCGCATGATCTTGAATGTCAAGTCGGCACAGGAATACCGTGAGCGGGAATTGGAGCCGTTCTACGACCGTCGCTATGTCAACGTGCGTGCGCGGCCGTTAGTCAAGTGGTACCCATTGGTGATTACTGTTTCGGTAGTGGTGATTTATATTCGGTGTGTGTACAGAGTTGTGGAGTTGAAGCAGGGTTTCAGCGGCTACTTGGTGCAGCACGAGGTGTACCTTTTGGTGTTGGACGCGGCCATGATTGCCATCGTCGGGCTTGTTTTCATTCCTTTCCACCCAATGTTTGTTTTCGGAAAGGAGAATGTTTTGAAGTTGGCTACCGTGAGAAGGGGTGCTCCCGAGCCTGTGGATACCAAGGAGGAAAGTTTGTCGGA
Source organism: Metschnikowia kipukae (assembly GCA_002370135.1). Classification (NCBI taxonomy): domain Eukaryota; kingdom Fungi; phylum Ascomycota; class Pichiomycetes; order Serinales; family Metschnikowiaceae; genus Metschnikowia; species Metschnikowia kipukae. Next base: position 1,049,594 of record NKZJ01000102.1, read on the forward strand.
ATCTATGTCCTAGGATGGAGGCCATTTAGATAGAATTCTGGGATGCTGAATGCATTAACTATCACGAACTCAGGTTCATCAGTTTTGATAACACGGATCCAGTCACTTTGCAGGATCTTTTCAGCTTCAATTTCTTAAAGCACTCGTTCCACATATTCCTGAATAGTTTTTTTTTCTTAATATCAAAATTATTATTTTGTTTATTAAAACGAAACCATTCTGTCTAACTCAATAATATTTTATACAATTTGAACATGGTTTTACTTCTTTTCATTTAGGTGCTGCTGTAAGTTGGTTCCTTTTTCACTCTAATTTAGTTTTGTGTAAAATGATCAAGAGTCACGAAATGAACAATTTATTCAACATTGGAGATTCCTAATATATTGGAGTAAAAACGGTGATGATTTGAAGGAATTTTGCGAACATCTCATATTTAGTTATACATAACATGAATTCTAGAGAACATTGAACTCATGTATAATAATATGTTTTAAATTGTATTCCTCTGATTTATCTTGAAATTATTCCTGTTCTTCATGAAATGGTATTTTCGCCTTGTATTATTTAGTAATACAGAAACTCAGGTCTAATAAGACAAGCTCAGATATACATGACTCACTAGCCAATCTCTCTTTTCTAAACTACATCTTAATGCCTTCTTTTGAATTCACATCTAATGCCCTCTTTTAAATCCACATCTTAATGTTTTTTTTACGTCAATGTTCTTTCACGTCAACATTTTTTCACATTGATGCTTTTCACATTGATGCTTTTCACATTGATACTTTTTTACATCAATGCTTTCGGCGTTTCATAGCACCCCACTCGGCGGAATCGATGGCCCGCTTCTCAGCCACCGGCGCCAAAAGAATCGTATCAGCCACAGTATCCAAGGTCTCCCGCTCTTTCTGCAGGTGCAAGCGGTTCACCATGGCCTTAGACATCCGTGCATCGGTATTACGGTTCACCAGCACACTATCGGATTGACGGCTCAAGCCAAGACCAACGTCCTCGCCATACCCGTCCACCACGTGATCCTCCTCCTTCCCAAATTGCACCTTGTTCTGGGCCTTGCGGAGCTCGGACATCTGGAACCGCTCACGCATCTTGCGAAAGCGGCGGCCGGCCCGTTTTTTGGATTTCTGCTCCTGCGGTACCGGAAGTGCCTTGGTCTTGACCCGGTCCGGCGGCGTGAGCAAGCGGTCGATTTGGCTCTGCACTTGCAGTAGATACTGGGAGCCCACGGCGCCTTCTGTGCAGGAGCGGGCCAAGTCCACACGGGCTGCCAAGACGACCTTTGCCGCGAGCACACGCTGGGCCAGGCGGAGGATCTCGGGCGGGAGTCCAACGAGCGGCGGCGCCTGCAGTAAGAACCCAGCCGCAGTGGCGGGGACCCGGCGGGCCAGAAGCTGGCGAACACCCAAAGACGGGATGTTGCATGCAGGAGTCAGGGCCAAAAGTGGCAACGAGCCCGCTGCCATGAGCAACTGGGAGCACGTGATGGCACCGACCAACGCCGACACGTTCGGGGCAAAACGGGCCAAGCGGGCGGCAATGAAATCGCCGATTTCCCGGAGAAATCCGTGGAGCGTGCCGCATGCAGTACACGCCTCTGCCACGGCCGCCATATCGTCAGGAGAGAGCGTGAACAGGCGGGCGTGTTGCTGGAGCGCCGCCATGACAATGGTAAGCACCTTTTCGGCGGACAAAAGGCGGTGCAAGTTGGGCTCGTGGTCCCGGATGGACGCCAAGTCCTGGCCCACTTCAAGTACCACGGCACAGTAGGCTTCGGCACTCGGAACAAGCGTCTCAAGCTCCGGGAAAACAAGCTGGTACTGCACACACACGTACCGGTGGAGGCGTCCGATTTCCTCTTGGATGAGTGTGGGCAAGGTACTTAACGAGAGGAGAAAGCGGTATTCTGCCGATTCATGCAGCAGTGTGACGGCAGCCAAGATATCGTCAAAATCGGCCGATTCGGACGCTTCTTTGAGTTCGTTTCGGATTTCGGGAATGGCTGGTAATACTGAAGAGAGCTCAGTAATGGGCACTGGCCTCATGGCATCAATTTGCAGGAGCCTGGATCCGACCCGGGTGTTTGTATGTTTGTGGAGAAGAGCATGGATGATGGAGTTTTGAGGTGAGTGATCTTTAGATGTGTTGGATTTGAGTTGTGGTGTGGAGTTTGTGAGTTGTGGTTTATTGGTTGTGAGATCCGGGGAGTTTGTGAGATCCGGGGGCGTAAGTTCCGAGGGAACATGAGTGTCGTCCTGCATAGAAAACAGCGCCTGCCCGCCGCCATCGCTGTCATCGCTCCCGAGGTCCTGGAGCAACGCCTGCTCGTAGTCTGCCATGCGGTGCAAGGAAGCAGCAGCGGGAAGGGTAAGGTGCGGGTCACGTGGAAGTCACGTGAACATTATCATGTGTTTTCCTGCACGTGCACTGCATCGCGAAACATCTTCCAACTGAAATACGATATAGTTTTAAGGCTGTATTGCATAGAGATTGCTATTTCATCTGGATTTTCCGAGTGATATATTGGTTTGTTTCATTGATCCAGCGTATTCGAGCATTTTCACTGTTTCAAAAGTGTCTTATTTTAACAGACATTACCAGGTATAATTATCAGATTGTCCAATTACCAGATTGTCTAATTACCAGATTGTCTAATTACCCGACTATCAACACTGCAAGTTTGTCTCAAGTTAGTCTGTCTAACATACTTGTCAACATTAGACTGTTCAAGGTTGAAGTTTCACCACTGATTCACCACTGCTAAGATCTATACAGTCAACTCCATCAAGTCTCTTGATACATATACAAAGTCGCCTACTTTCCATTCACATATCATGTCCGCTCCCTTCACAGTTACAAACACAGATCTAGACCAGGTGGATGGATCTGCCCGCTTGTCTGCAGGAAACACGGCGGTGATTGTCTCCGTCACGGGCCCAATCGAGGCCAAACTCAAACACGAGTTGCCCACACAGGCCAGTTTGGAGATTATCGTGAGACCCAGCAAAGGCTTGTCCGGCACGCGAGAAAAAGTGATGGAGGACCACTTGCGGCTGATATTGCAGCTGGTAATTGTGCGTTTCAAATATCCTCGGCAAGTGATCCAAATCGTCGTGCAATTTTTGTCCACCGACACGGATTTGGACGGCGCCGTGACCATGCTGGGTGACGCCACGCCTGCAGGCAGCCACTACACGTGCAACGAGATGAGTGCAGCCATCAATTGCTGCTACTTTGCACTCACAGACGCCAAAGTGGCTCTCCACGAGTCGTTTGCTGCAGTATCGGTGGCCACTCTGCAGGATGGCTCCGTGGCGGTGGTGCCGCTGTTGAAGTTGCTCCAGGCGTCTAGAAGTCATCACGTGGTGGCCTTTGGTATCCGGGATGCACGGGCCTCCAAGATTCTTTTGGTCGACGGCCATGGCTCTTTCTCCGACGATGAGTTGGTGCTGGTCATCGAGCGGGCCTGTAAGGTGTGTGAAAAGTTCCACTCCCGTATCCAGAGACCGGCTCTTGAAGCCGCTGTGTCACGTGATTTCGTGTGGGACGCCTAGCGGCGGGGCACTGGCTACATAAGCCATAATGCTCTTGTGTATTGCTGCGCTTGCGATATTGTAGAGAGTTTTCGACTCATGACTCCAGTTTGGTCGGCATCACATTAAACCAGCTCTGTGGCATCATATTTAACCAGCTCTGTGGCATATGTCACCAACTCTATGGCATCACATGTCACCAACTCTATGGCATCACATGTCACCAACTCTGTGTCGGCAAACCACGATTCCAGTTCTGGGTCGGATAATTATATCGCACTCAACATCAGATTCTAGTAAAGTGTAGCAAGAGGGTCCAACACATTCTTTCCAAACGTATTGCGCATGGAGCCTCCGCCAGATAATAGATTAATCTCACCGTTTTGAAACTTGTTATTGGGGTTGGACTTGTGCTTGAAAGTGAAGCCAATAAAGTTGTTGTTTCCTCGTTTCTTGGCTCCATGCAGATTCTCCAAGAGCGTCTCATTCTGTTCTTGTCTGGCGAAAACATCCTTGTACTTCATCATGCTCTCCTCATCTTCGAAATCGTCAAAGTAGCCTGCGTCCTCTTCATTATCCAACTGAGGCGTGAAAGGCGGAGGTCTTTGGCGCAAAGAGTCCCAATCGGTGACGTCGGCAAAATACGGCTGCGCCTGGACCTGCTTGAGGCTTCGAATTCGGCTTGTGGGCGATGCAATCAAGCGAGTAATCAATTGCCACGTGCGGTCGCTAAAAACATACCGTCCGTCACGCGTCTGCGGCCTTCTCAAGGCAGTTTTCCAGTGCTTCAAGTTGTGGTATGTCTCGTCTTGCTTCAGCCCACTGAAAGGAGGGTATCCACAAAGTGCCTCGAAAAGCATGCATCCCAAAGACCAGTAGTCAATAGTAAAGTCGTAGTTCTTTCCCTCCAACACCTCGAGTGCCATGTAATCTGGCGACCCAACAATGGAGTTGGCCAAGTTGTGGTGGCCCTGCGACTGTCTAAAGAGCTTTTGACGCTCATACATCATCTTGGAAGGAGCCTGATAATTCTCCAAGTCCTGAAGACTGGCCAATTTCACGCGCATGGACTCAATCCGGTCATTGGACACGGTTCCAGCAGCCAAGCCAAAGTCCGTCAATTTGATGTGGCCCTTTGAGTCGATCAAGAAATTCTCCGGCTTCAAGTCCCGGTGGGTAAAGCCAAGATCATGGAGCGAGTTGACAGCCGCAAACATTTCGGCAATGTAGAAGCGGGCATGTGGAGGAACCAAGTAGCCTGTATTGTTGAGAAGCGTCCTGAAGTCACCGCCGGGAACAAACTCCATGGCCAAATACACCTTCTCCGCGTCCTGGAAGGCATACAACAACTTGACGAGCCATTCCGAGCGCGTGTTGGTCAAAATATCTCTCTCCGTCAAAACATGGCGAGTTTCGTCGAGTTTCACCAAGAGTTTCTTATTCAACACCTTCAAAGCGCACACCTCACGTGTGTCTTTTTTACGAGCCAAAAACACCTGCCCGTAGCCACCCTGGCCCACTTGAGTGATCATCTCGAAATCACGGTGTTTGGGCTTCAAGCGTCTTTTTCTCAAAAGCGCCCGCTCTCTGCCCACGTAGTTTTTCCACTCCATCTGCTGTTTTTTGGGGTTGCATGTGTACTCGGGGTCGGACAGCAACTTCTGCTCCACCATGCGGCTTCTTTCGTGTCTCAGAATCACGTAATCAAACATATCACAGTAATAGTCTAAGAAATAGAGCTGTGCCACGGACGTGAGTCGTTTGACCTTTGCAGTTTGCGATTTGCTTTGGAAATCCTCGGGGAGAAATGCGTTGGGAGGCTGGAGTTGCGAGATGTTATTGTGGAGCTTGACATTCTGCAACTGTGGCATGAGCTTGCTTTGTTTTTGCAATGGCGACGTATGGAGAACCAGTTTGGTGGGTGAGTTGGAAGGGGTCACGTTTTCCTTATCGAAAACCTGTTTGCGGGGTGTCAGTTTGTACGACGTGTCAATGTCCATCATATTTGAGTGGAAAGAAACGTTTTCTAACGATTGGGAGATGTCGGAGACTTTGACGTCATTCTTTTTAGGAGACTTGAAGAACGCCATTGAAGGAGAGTTGATGAATGTGGAGCACTAGGCAATGTGCAGGGAAGAGTGTTCAATGAGGTGTTTTAGCAACGTTTGAGTTTGGAAGATGCTGAAATGAAGTGTAAGTTTGTTGTTAAAGCTTTGCTGTTTTGGCACTGTTTGAAAGAACAATTGGAACGCAGCCTTGCGTGTTTACAAAAGTCTCGTTTCGGGTAGGAATAGCGCGCGTGAGATGTACGGGTGTGTGTACGGGTGTTAGCAGGTGTACTGGTGTCTGTCTGATGTACAGGTGTTTTCCCCGCGAGAGTTTTTCCGCATCGAGCAATGTCCGCCGGCCGCGGACGTATGCCGGATAAAACCCGTTATTCCCGCCTCGTGCATGAACCAAGCTGAGCCCACTCCGAGAGTGCGCGTCTCTCGCTGCTTACCCCAGTTCACGTGCATGAATTTCACGTCACAAGAATGCAACCTGCGTTGTAGCCCGCAACTTGCATAAATATTATCCACCGATCGAGAGCCATTTTTCAGCTTTTGAAGCTGCTAGACTTCTCCCAGTGGTGCTGGCACGTTTCATAGGGCCCGGGGGCCGTGCAACGTGCAGGACGGCGGCCAAATGGTGGGGTTTGTTTTGTCTTGTTGCTGCCCGCACATGGAAAGTTGCACTTTGCAGTCATGCCCCTCACCACGATGACATGTGCGAATTCCAAGAATATAAAGGTCGGGACAAATCCATGAGTTCATGAAGATCCAAAAATCTCGGTTTTCTACATCAAAAATCTACATCATTAGATCCCAGTGATCCATCATCCATCCTTGTATAACCGATCAGATATTACTAGACCATATATCTATTAGACCATATATCTATTAGACCATATATCTATTGCACAACCCAGATATCTCATCCAAGTTCATTATATTTATAAGCTAAGGCATAAAACTCGCTCCAACTTTCAAAACCCCTGAAATGTCCAAATACGCATTAATCACCGGCGCAGGCACTGGTATTGGCTACCAAATGGCCATTGCTCTCCACAAAAAAGGATACAAGATAATCGGAATCTCCCCCGATTTCGACATGGAAAACATGAAACCGCTCGAAAAAGAAATCGGACTCGTGTCCATTTGCTGTGACATCACGCAAATCGACCAGATCGAAAAAGCAGTCGCCAAAGTCGACCAAATCACCGGTGGTCGTCTTGACATGCTTTACAACAATGCAGGCGTGTGTCCACTTGGCGGGCCGGCCATTCTCAGTGATGACAAACTTTTGAAGTTGCTTTTGGATGTCAATGTTCTTGGCCACATGTACATGACCAAGTATTTCAGTCAGCTCATCATCAACGCCAAAGGAACCATTGTATTCACGGCCTCGGTTGCAGCCAGAGTACCTCTTTCCTGGGCCTCAGGTTATTGTGCCACCAAGGCAGCCATTGACCAGTATGCACTCAATTTGAAGGGAGAAATGAGAGCCTTCGATGTTAAGGTGTACAGTGTCATCACCGGAGGTGTCAATACAGGCCTTGTTGACAATGTCAAGGAACCCAAGCTTGAAAACTACTGGGGCGGAGATAAAGTCCGTGACAGCTTGATGGCATCTGCCAATATGAGCAGAAACCCCAGATCTAGTATCAGTGCTGAGAGTTATGCGCAGCAGGTGGCCGAAAAGGTCACCAAGCCAACTTATCAGGGCTTCAACATTTATGCTGGTTATGGTGCCCGCATGTTGCACTATGTTAGATGGTACTTTCCTGTGTGGTTGATGGAGTTTTGTATCCAGTCCTACTTTTTGCAGACTGGCGCCGAAAAGGAAGTCCGGGGAGTCAGAGAGGCTGAGATTAAGGCCAAAAAGGAGAACTGAAGTCGATAAAGTGTGTAAATCAGTAGACACGAATAAAGCCAGGTAGCCAGGAACAAAACAAATGAAGTTAGGAATGGAATGTTTGGCAAACAGTGTGACGATGGTCAATGATAATCAATGGTCAAAAAAAGATAATCAATGGATCAATGAAGTTAAATTGTATTGGTAATGGTGATAAATATTATTAGACGGTGGTAATGTCAAGTATGAAAATACATGGTTATAACGAATTTTATGCTTCCAAAATGTCATATGCTATTTTATTCAAAACGTCACCTTCAATAATTCTCTACCAAAACATATACTCTTCATTTCGTTGCGTGCCAGCTGGTTGCAACATACTGCATACAAGTACCTTTCTCCAGTTTCTGCCATAAGCCCGCCAACAAACATAGAATTTTAGCGTTCTAATAATTGAGTAGTATTGAACTATTTATCATAAATTCAACTACCTTTTGGCGAACGATGGTGCCACAAAAATCTTATTCTAGGGTCTCTGCCTCCCACTGAATTCTTCGAATACTTGAAACATCTATATGGCCTTAAGTAAATTTTACACTAAATTTAAATGCATTCCTGAAATCTAGAAATGACACAAAATAGCGGCTTGACACATGATTGGTATACAAGACATTCAAAACTTTAATATGAGATATCTGAATGAGATATCTGAATAAGATATCTGAATGAGACATCTGAATATGGGAGGTATGTGCAGGACAATTGGTCACTTTCCGAAGTTCTGGCCTGATAACCCTCCAGCATGTAAGGGTTCAGATAACTAAACATGCAGGGCGTTGATGCACCGTTTTTGCCAAGCTAAAGTGCTCGAGAGGACCGAATTTAACCCCACAATTCCAGGAATACCTGCACACGAGCTCAAGTCACGATTCGTGCAATGTAACAAGTTACGAACTCAAATGCAGCAGTTCTAGAACTTGTACTTTCCGTGAAAAGACAACTAATAGAAATTCGATAATTGGGAAATGGGTATTGTTACCCAGTATGCACGACTAATTATGCAATCCCACTTTTGGCTAAATGGTTTGGCGGAGCCCCACAAATTCCACAGGCACCAATGGGCAGAGACGCTGTGTGCAGGACCAACTGCCATTCCCCACAAAAAAAGAAGCGCTCGGAGTTTCGAACGTACCGCCGGATCACGAGTGCACCAAATAAGAAGCATTTAGGGCCACTTTTCTGGCAAAATATAGTATGCACACCATCAAATAAGATGTTCCTGCTAGAACAAATGCAAGGGCCATTTTGCTTTAGCGCTGTCCCAAAATCAATACAGAATCTTGCAAGAACGTTAGTCGTGCGCCGCCAAAAGAAAGGGTAGCGCGCACTCCGCTCAAACCCCGATGCGTAGCACACCAGAAAACGCGAACAATACGAGCGCGGTCCTGCACACAGGAGATTCGGGTCTTCCAGAACCGAGGGTCCGCAATGGGTAAACCGAGGGCAGCATCTGCAGGACCTCGAGCCACAATGCCTTATTGCAAATTGTTCAAGGTGCGACTCGCACTGCGTCAACCCTCGGAAATGGCCCCAAACAATGCCCTCGGAAATCGGGTTTTCCTGCAGCATGCACCCGCTTCTCTCGCCTGGCGGTTCCAATTTTCTGTGCCGCCGGTCACCCCACTCCGAAATTCGTGATGCCCTATGTCCGGTACGCTTTGCTTATAAAAGCGTCTCCTCCCTATGTTTGCACGCATTTTTGTGCAGCATAATTTTCTTCTTATTCTTCCACAATTTTTTATCCATAGGTTTCGCTAAGAATGTCTGACTTGGAAAATCAACAACCCCAAGACCATACTCTCGCTATTGGCGACAACATCCAGTCCTCAGAAAAAGTCACGAGAATCACACATGATGACGAATACATCCAGTTCGGAAACGAAAAGTACTTGAAGCTGGAACTTGCCACTGCTTTCGGTGGTACTCTTAACCCTGGTTTGGCCCCACCTCCTAAAAACAATTTGGCAAATCCCGCTCCTTTGGGCTTGTCTGCTTTTGCTTTGACCACTTTTGTCTTGTCCTTGATTAATGCTGAGGCTCGTGGCGTTACCATCCCCAATATTGTGGTGGGTTTAGCCTTCTTCTATGGTGGTGCTGCTCAGTTTGTGGCTGGTATGTTTGAGTTGGCTGTGGCCAATACTTTTGGTGGGCTCGCTTTGTCCTCATACGGTGGCTTTTGGTGCTCATGGGCTGCCATCCAAACCAAACAGTTTGGTATTACCGCTGCTTATGAAGGCCACGAACAGGAACTAGCGTATGCTGTTGGAATATTCTTGGTTGGCTGGTTCATTTTCACATTCTTCATGTGTTTGATGACCTTAAAGTCCACCGTGGCTTTCTTTTTGTTGTTTTTCTTTTTGGATATTACCTTCCTTCTTTTGGCCATTGCCGAATTCAATGGTTCTACTGCTGTCAAGAAGGCTGCTGGTGTTTTTGGTATCATCACGGCTTTTGCTGCTTGGTACAATGCATATGCAGGTCTTGCCAACTCGCAAAACACTTATGTCACCGTTAAGGCCGTTCCATTGCCCGATTTGCAGGCCAAAAGGGATTAGGATGGCTGATCCTTGCAGAATCTGCTATTTGTAAGCGACCCTGTTTTTAATTTAATATTTCTTCGCATCAAGCCATCTGGCGCTTTCCGTAAGAATTGTGCACAACGAATGTTTCGAGCCTTCTCATTTCTTAAGCCTTGGGTTTCTTTGCTATGTTTGTCTTGTCCAACTAGTAAGCTCAACTTAATATGGCCACTATTCGGAACAGAAAACTCCACTACTCTTCAGTGATATGCTTTATCCTGCATATGACGCAAAATCGCCTAACATTTCCATGTGGGGTGAGTAGGCCTGCCCTGCACAGAAAAATGTCAATCGCCTCATCGCTCTACCAGTCTCAGTGCTAGTATGCAGTTCGCCGAAAAATGCCTTTCAGGCACAGAATGCCAACGACAATTCCTGAACGGCTCAGAAAAAACCTCGGTGGTCTGATTTGAAGAACTGCAGCTGTTTCACTTAACTCCGTGTTCAAATCTCGTCCATAGAATTCACAACACGAACAAAACTGTCTTTTTTTTTTTTGAGTTTGGCTGCAAAGAGTATCTGTTTGAGTGCTCCACTGAAGTTTGTACAGCAGACGCTATACCAGAAACTAATTTTCACATACCTTTCAAAATTTTCCACATACCTTCTGAAAAATTGATTTGGCGTGGGTCCTGCTTTAATATTAAGTCATTGCTTCTTTGAGAGGAATCACACAAAATAGAACTCGTTCTATACTGTCCCAAAGCAGTCTGCATAAAGCGTTAGCACATCGGTCCGCTGAGTCATCTCACATAAGATTGCACAGACTTGACTTCTTAGAGACTTATAAAAGACTCCCTTAAGCAAATCACTTGAAAGTTACAACCAAGTCCCTTGAAAGTCATAAACAAATCACTGGAGGCTAGCAAATTTATCCAATCACAAACATTCAAGCTCATAACGCCATGCATCAGATGCAAGAAACAAAACTGGAGTCTGCTTCGCCAGTCGTGTCCGATCTTAAATCTTTCTTTCTGCCGACGCCTCGCAAGGCAACCTTTTGGGAATCATTCCAACGCAAAACTGATGAGGATTATACCCGCAAAGATCTTAAGATGTCTCACTTGGCAGTCATTGCTTTGAGCAGTGGACTAGGTACAGGGCTTCTCGTGGGCTCTGCATCCAAGCTTCGACTTGGAGGTCCTCTCGCTCTCCTTATAGCTTACTTCTTCGTGGGTCTCATGTGTATCTGCACCATGAATTCCGTCGGTGAGTTGACAGTGGCTTATGCGAACTTGGAAGGTGGCTTTAACGAATGGTATCAGATTTTCTTGGATGACTCTGTGGCATTTGCCTTGGGCTGGAACTATTTCATCCAGTGGACCACCGCCATTTCTCTAGAGTTGGTCACTGCTGCGCTTACAATCAAATTTTGGAACACTTCCATTGACTCTGACGTGTTCGTGGCGGTGTTCTTGTTCTTCATTTTTGCAGTCAACTTCTTTGGAGTTAGAGGATACGCAGAAGCCGAGTTTGTCATGAATACCATTAAGCTTCTTATGCTCACCGGTTTCGTAATAATGGGAATTTGTGTGGATTTGGGCGCTTCCAAGTCTGGCTTCATTGGCGGCAAGTATTGGCATAATCCTGGGTGCATCACTGGTTTCAAAGGAGTGGTGGTGTGCTTCTCTACAGCCGCATTTTCGATGGGAGGCACTGAGTTCTTGGCGCTTTCCGTTTCCGAGGTGAAGAATCCAAGGACTGCACTTCCAATTTCAATCCGACTTGTGTTTGTCCGTATTCTTTTCTTCTATTTCGGCTCCTTAACTGTGGTGGGATTGCTAGTGCCTTATAACAATGATCAGTTGATGGGTGCTGGAGCCTCATCCACAAGTGCATCTCCGTATGTGATTGCCGCCAGTCTTCATGGTGTCAAGGCCGTACCACATATCATCAACGCTGTGATTCTCAACTCAGTGATTTCGGTGGCCACGGCTGCAATGTACTCTTCCTCTCGGCTCTTGAGGTCGTTGGCCCAACAGGGATACGCACCCAAGTGGTTTGATTACACTGACAAAGCGGGAAGACCATTGCGGGCCTGGTTAGTCAGCGTTGGAGCCAGTTTCTTTGCCTTCATTGCTACCTACGAGAAGCAAGATGTTGTTTTCAACTGGTTGCTCTCGATTGTGGCTCTTTCGCTCATTTATATCTGGGCTGGCCTTTGCATGTGCCATCTTCGTTGGCGTGCAGCTCTCAGGTACAATAACATTTCTTTAGACACTTTGGGATTTGTTTCATACACCGGTGAGTGGGGTTCATATTATGCAATTGTCATAAGTGTCCTCATTTTAGTCGGTCAGTTCTGGGTTGCACTTTTCCCTGCAAACACTGCTGATGTCAGCAACTTCTTCCAGAACTATACTGCCATGCCATTCACCATTGTGTTGTACCTTGGGCACAAGATATACACGGGTAAATGGCGGCCTTTTTATATCAAGGTGGAGGACATTGATGTTTTCAAGGGAAGAACCATTTATGATGCTGAAATCTTGGTTCTCGACAAGGAGGAAAAGAAGCAAAAAGTCAGCTCTGCTCAATGGTGGAGTAAGCCATTTGTATGGTTTTTCACGTAGGAAATCTTGTTTCCTTCACATACTGTATTCATGATCTAACGTTTTATCTGACAACTGTAATTTTGTAACACCTATTCATTTTCTTTGAATTAGATTAGTGATACTATCACAATTCTGAATTGCGCTCATGGCATATTGAGTGATTCAAACCGATTCCGATCTAGAAAAAAGAAATTTGTTTAAAAGAAGTTTTATCTTAAGTAAAAAAGATCACAAAAATTTCCCCACTAAAGAAATTGTGTACATTTATATTCTCAGCGAGCGTTGCAAACGCATTCGCAGCCACCAAGATATGCAGGCATGCCAGATGCAATAACAGTTTTGTAACAATTTTGTGACAAATTTATGGCACTTTTTGGTAAATTTGTGATCTTTTTGAAACGTAATACGTAAATATCTGCACATAAGCAGAATTCACGAGAATCTAGCGTTTCTACGGTACATAGTTCCTGCACTCGGCGCCTCAAGGGCGCCCACAAAGTACTAAAATGCACCATGTGTTTCAGAATATTCCGCTTAGTTGTGGGTATAAAAGAACCAATAGTCCCCAAATTACAAAACTTGTTATTTTTGAAAAATGATTTGGGACCACTAGGGAATAGTTCTTGTGGCGTGAACTATATGATTTGTCTTCGATACGAAAGACGTTTAGAAAAGTTGAAACTTGTTTTTTGCCATTACAAGATTTGGATGTTCCTGATATACAGAATAACTTAATGTATAAAAGGATTGACAACTGCTTTGGACACTCATCAATTGCTGTTCGGTCGGTTCGCAATTTTTGTTAGTCTTGGGATATTCTTCAAATTCCTCCCGAAAAAGAAAACTCAAAACATCAAATGCAGGCTCTTTGAATTTGAAACTCAATGCAGCAGATTGAGAGCTCAAAGGCTAGAGCTACCGTTTCCTGTGCGGTAAAGAATTTTAGCAGCCTTTGTACGTGGTACTGCATACGCGACATGGCTGGTTCACATTGCTTATCACACTGAGATGCTCTGCCCAGTACAAAATCCCACCAATGGCATCCGAAGCGCCTGAGTATCAGCTTGTGGCGCAAGATGAGCTCGAGAGCTCAATTTCTAAAAAAGCAAATAAGGCAATTCTCGCCAAAGAATTGGAACTAGACGAGAAGCGGTTGCAGAAAACTCTTGAAAGCTTGAGCAAGACGAACAACAAAATTAAAACGCTAGAGAATCGTTTAAACAGCACACACACAAAGCTTTCCCAAAGAAAACAACTTCGTGATGAAATCAAATGGTTTCAGGAGAATGAGCAGGCACCATTGGCTCAGGACATGAAAGACATTCAGCAAAGATTGAAAGAAAACAGGGAGCTGCTGAAAGGCACAGGGGAACTGCAAGCTATGGAAGGAGAAACAGAAAAAGAATTCTTGATTCGTACAGGAAAGATCACGGCGTTTGGGTCTGCTAGTGGGTTTACCTCTGAGGCAGGTACACAATCCCGAGTCAACTTACGCGCTCCTGGTTTCAGTGCCAATTCCGTCGCCTGCAAAACAGACGACGAAAGTCTTCAAATAAAGCATGACAGTGATTCTATAGAAGCCATTGAGTCAGAAAATGGCAAACCCTCCATTGAAGAAGAGGAAGAAATCGACGTTGAAATGTCCCCCGAAGAACCTCTGAATGTGGTTTCGGAGAGAGAGGATAATGACTACAACGAGGACATTTCCGAGTCCTCGAATGAATCCAACATTTCCGAAATCGATGAAGATCTAGATACAGGCTCCACAGCGTCACAAATTGTGGCATCAGAGAGAAATGTTGATGATGGCGACGAACTTTATTACCAGCAAAGACTCAAGGAGTGGGTGCGAGGTCGACTGAAGCTCAGAGGGAAATCCAGTCGAGACGAGAAAGAAGAATGGTTTATGCCTCATCCAACTATTCCCGATGCAGTGCTTAACGACAAATTCAAGCTTCCAGGAGATGTCTTCCCATCCCTTTTCGATTATCAAAAAACTTGCGTACAATGGCTTTGGGAATTATACACGCAAAAGACCGGAGGCATCATTGGTGATGAAATGGGACTTGGAAAAACGGTTCAGGTTATCGCATTTCTTGCAGGCCTCCACTATTCGAACCTTCTCGATAAACCCGTTCTCCTAGTGGTACCCGCAACTGTGCTCAATCAGTGGGTAAATGAATTTCATCGATGGTGGCCACCGCTCAGGTGCGTGATTCTCCATAGTATAGGATCAGGGATGGCCAAGACAGGAAAGCGGACTAGAAATAATTATGACTTCCTGGATGACGAAGATCAGCCGAAACAGAGCGCAGGCCAGCGTCTGGCCAAAGAAATTGTGGATCGTGTTTTCGATAAGGGTCATGTTCTCGTAACAACATATATGGGACTACGCAACTACTCCAATCTTTTGCTCCCGAAAAAATGGGGCTATGTGGTTCTTGATGAGGGACACAAGCTTCGGAATCCAAATCTGGAAATTTCACTCGCATGCAAAAGAGTAAGATGCCACAACAGAATCATTCTATCGGGAACGCCAATCCAGAATAACTTAGTTGAACTCTGGTCTTTGTTTGACTTTGTGTTTCCGGGTCGTTTGGGTACACTACCAATATTCGAGCAGCAGTTCTCTATTCCTATTAATATGGGTGGGTACTCTAACGCATCAAACGTTCAGGTGCAAACAGGCTATAAATGTGCGGTCATACTCAAGGACTTGATAGCGCCTTACCTACTTCGACGTTTGAAAGTAGATGTGGCCCAAGATTTGCCCAAAAAACACGAGATGGTATTATTTGTCAAGCTCACGCAGTACCAGCAAGATATGTACGAACGATTTTTGTCCAGTGAGGACGTGAGCTCAATCCTCAGCGGGAAACGCAATCTTTTGATGGGCGTTGATATGTTGCGTAAGATTTGCAACCATCCAGATTTGGTAGATCGTGAGATGCTCCAAAAGCGCAGCAACTACGACTATGGAAGCCCTAGCAAATCAGGAAAATTACAAGTGGTCAAGAACCTCTTGCAGTTGTGGCAACTGGAACAGCATCGCACATTGCTTTTTTGCCAAACGAAGCAAATGCTTGATATTTTGGAGAAGTTTGTAGGAAATTTGAAGCGGCTTCATACAGAAGATGACTTTCAATTTCTCAGAATGGACGGCGCTACGCCGATTGTCCAAAGACAACAGTTGGTCGATACGTTCAACAATAACACCAACTACGACGTTTTCCTTCTTACCACCAAGGTGGGAGGGTTAGGTGTGAACCTCACCGGAGCGGACCGGGTAATAATTTTTGACCCCGATTGGAATCCTTCTACCGACATTCAGGCTAGGGAGCGAGCTTGGCGGTTGGGACAGAAGAAGGATATCACGATTTATCGGCTCATGAGTGCAGGAACGATAGAGGAGAAGATTTACCACAGGCAAATATTCAAAACGTTCTTGACAAATAAGATTTTGAAAGACCCAAAACAGAAACGTTTCTTTAAGATGAACGACCTACATGATCTATTCACCTTGGGAGATCCCGAAGAGAAAGGAACAGAGACTGGAGACTTATTTCTGGGTAACGAGCAGGTGTTTAGTGGGGAGAAAGAGCGCAAATCTACTAGGTTAGAGAAGAGCGGCGATGATGACTTCAAGCAAGTCGCAAGCATTATGGGGGTCTCAAAAATGGACAAGTTTCTTGGCGAAGACGACGACGAAGAGGAGAAACAGAGTGCAGAGGCACCCAATAGCGAGGATAGTGATGAAAAGAATATTATGAACCGGCTCTTTTCCAACTCAAAGATTCTTCACAGCACGTTTCAGCACGACGACGCTATAAACTCGTCACATGCGGAATTGTCACTCGTGGAAAAGGAGGCCAATAGAGTGGCTAAAGAGGCAGCAGAGGCATTGAAGAGATCTCGTGCAAGTGCCCGGAAGAATGTCATTGGAACTCCTACTTGGACAGGCAAATTTGGAACGGCAGGCCGATTTGGGCCGGCAAAAAAAGCCAAAGGGTCTTTGCCAAAGGACCTTTCATCGGCGTCGATTTTGAAGGATCTCAGAAAGCCTAAGACAATAGCGGAGCCAGAATCAGAGAAACGGCAGCTTTTAGAGCATCTTGTGCAGTTTTTGCAAAACAAACCAGACCACTTTAGCAAGTCCAGGCTAATTCTTCTGTCGTTACCCAAAAATATGAATGTCAAGGATGAGTCCGAAATGGTAATGGTTCGGTCGTTGCTTCGACAGATTGCCGACTGGAATCGTATTGAAAAGGGCTGGAAATTAAAGCCTGAGTACGAGTCTTAGGGCTGGGATTTAAGGACTGGAATTCAAGACTGGAAATCTTTTTTAAAATCTGAGGACTGGAATTCTTAAGACTGACATCTTTAGACTGGGAAATTTGCAATCTGCAAGATACCTTTACTTGCGCTCCTGCACAAACTTGAACGCGACATTGAGGCTTACTGAGTTCTGAGGAAGAAGTCGTCGGTTCCACTAAACATGATTCGACAAAGAATTTCATCTTTGGTAGGTGGAGATGCTGGCATTCTTCTGAAACGCTCTGTGCCATCTTCATTCTTGAGTGTACGCGCCGTCAAACAAATGCATCCGGGATCCAAATCTATCCGATATTTCCATTTGAGATCTAACGCGATTCAAGACCATTCCACCAGTGTTTCCGTCTCTCGAATCCAATTCAGAACTGCTTCCCAGATACTACCAAGGTCTATTTTGAAACTAGACATCAGTTCTAGATGTGCTAGTGGATATGCACGTGCTGAATGTACCCCGCGTGCATTACAAAAGATTCATTTCCTCCGGAGTATACACTCCAGCTCCAGGCGAAGTTCATTCACTGAGATCTGCCCGCCTCCACAATACGATACAGGGTGTACATATTGCCAGGTAGACATGCCAGAAGACAAACCCATAAACTATGAACATAACTTGAATGGTACTGCAGCAATCCCATGGAAACATGTGCTCGTTCTTCTGCATGGAGTGGAGGCGTTCGACGACATGGCGTCCAAGATCAACTTAATCCCTGGATCTTTGGCCCAAGACTTTGAGGTTGTGAAACGCAAACTTCTCAGCCCAGTGCATCCCGTGACGCTATCAAATGCTCTGATCTGTGGACAATCGCTGGCGAGTGGAGACAGGCATCGAGTTCGGATATACCCAGATAATCTTGAGGTTGAATTCTTGCCTGAACACCTTGAGCAATTTGTGCAGCATTATTTGTTACCGGAAGAGGCAGCAGAAGAGGTTTACAACCCGTTCAAAAAGACGGCCCCTGATTCTGGTTCAAGCGCAAAGAGTCTGAGGGCAAAAGTCTCACATCATGGAATCTTCACCGAGCGGTTTACTGACAAAGACTTGGTTCTTATTTGCGGGCATACAAAGCGGGACATACGTTGTGGACTCCTCGCTCCGCCGCTAGAGGCGGAATTCCAAAAGGTTTTACAGAGAGAGGGAATGTCGTCGCAGGTTGAAGTCGGACGCATTTCACATATCGGCGGCCACGCCTACGCGGGTAATGTGATCTACTTTCCTCTGAACAATGTGCAACCGGTGGTGTGGTATGGGCGTGTGTTCCCACCGCAGGTCCAGGGAATTGTCAGCGAAACAATCAAAAAGGGCAACATCATACAGGAGCTCTACCGAGGTCACGTGGAGGAAAAACGGCGCAGCTAGGCGCTAGTCGAGATGCGCGAGGCTACAGCGGAGCTTCGAGACCACTTTACTCTTAGTGGCATATGATGCCGCTGATTCAGTGGATCTGACACAGGCATGCATGTACAGACATTAGGCGCGCGCGCGTATGCAAGCGCCTAGTCTTACAGGCGAGGAAAGCATCTTTAGATGCTCACACCAGTGCAGCAGGTCATGTGATTAAGCCATTAGATTATGCGATGGAAGAATTGCACACCGCGCGGTGCACGTCTCAGGCCCGCCAGAGACTCTAACTGTCGTTTTTGCGTGTGCAGTGCATACTGTGCCATCTCACATTGACGATTACCGCAGAGACACCTCTGCATGCAACGTCTAAAAGATAAGAGGGAATCCACAATGGATTGGAAAACAGCCGATTTGAGGTAACCGCAGCACGGATGGCGCTGGCAGATGTCTGGCGAGGAAGCAAGACAAGCCTGGTGAAGTTTGGGAATATCTCAGGCGAGCCACGCTGTAATGGACAAATTGAATGAGGCGAGCCACGCTGTACACGGACAAGTTGAATGACATTCGCGCCGAAAGTAAAACGCCATTCGTGCGGCGGATCCGGCATACAGCGACGCATGCGGTTCACCGCCACAAACAACTTAGTCTAGCCTCGCCGACTTGAGTTGATGGTTGTGGTCCGACAAACCGTTTGCAACAATTTTGAAGATGGGAGCAGCGGCAGCAATATGCAAAAATTTGAAGGAAGCGGCTAAGCGCCCGCAATGTGACGGCATGTCATGACGCAAGCAGTGAGCAATGTTGGCGCCCTCAAGATAAGCGAATCACGCATGGGCTTTTTCACTCAAAAAAATTGGTGGAGCGCAAAAACATCATGCCGGCGTTTCAACCAGGTATGCCGGACGCTTCCAAATACGAGTACGCATTCAGCAACCCCGGAGATGGACCCTTTCATGTCAGGAGGTGAATGATTACAGCACAAGCCTCCAGTCTAACCTCAGACCACAACGTCAGCAGCACATGTGTGTGAAGGAACGCCGAGCATGTAGATTGAGCCAATGCATTGCACCACATACCCGCACGAAAGCGCGTTGAAGAACACAGCACGTCGCTGCACAGCGGAGTACAGCACATAAAATTGTACATAACAGCATAAAGAAAGCACCGAACAGTACGGCGACAGCACATACAAGCCCCGCGGTGCACGGACAAAAACAAGAGATAGATGGAGAGACACTATGGACAGCCAAACCACCATTGGGCAACAGCAGCAGATCTGGCGCCATTTTTGTGGTAACAAGACAACAATGGCGGCAGAGGGGCAATGCGGAAGATGCGTCACGGGAGTGCACATGGGCGCCGCACCATCCAATTATAAGGCAGTACAAGCTGCACCGCGAGCAGAGTGTGCACGCACCACGTCCTGTTTCCTGCGAAACGATCATGCGCATACTATGTGCCCTAACAAACATGCGCAACAAATATGTGAGGATTGTAAATTCACTTTGTACACTTCCTCTTCTTGACCTCCTCCTCCAAGAACCGCCGTTCTCTGTGTTTTTCTGTCCAGATTGCGCCCAGCGAACCATTCCCGTCGAACAGTCTACCGCATCCATATCAGAAGCCTTTTTTTCCGGGTTTTTTCGGTGTGTTTTGCCCCTAAAGAGCGACAGTTTCCACGTCACCACTCATTTGAAAACAAGCCTCCTAGACCAGGACCGCTTTATCTTTGTGCCTCGGACCCTTTTTGAAAACGGGACCGTTTCTTGATTGCAAGACCCGTTTGTTCGCTTTCCGACGCGTCAATTGTTGTTCTTATTGTTGTTGTTGTTGTTGTTGATTTGGCTGTAAATCCGCAAAAAGCGCCAGCCCCTCAAAACAACGCCGGATTTTACCCAACCGAATCCCGCATTTGAAACTGCACATCCAACGCAGCCTCCCTATTTGGAAAAGACCACAAAATAGCTATTCCCGGTGGAGATTCCTGGACCTTCAAGTCTCTTGTTTTGCTCCTCCACTTGTCTTTTTTCGATTAGCGCACAAACCCTCGCGCGAGAAAAAAAATACACGCAAGCGCACATCTGAAATTCCCTTCTGGTACACGCTTTTCCAATGTCTACGCAGCAATACTCCCAGTATCCCAACTCCTATTATGGGCTGGAGCACTACCCGTACCACCAATACATGAATAGCGGTGGACAGCCCCAACTGGGCACTCTGCAGGCAGGCCAGCAACAGGGCCAACAGGGCCAGCAGCAACAGCAGCAGCAGCAGCAGCAACAGCAGCAGTTGCAGGGTCTGTCGTCGCAGTACGGCCAGCAGCCATATGGGCAATACTACATGATGAACAACCAGCCAGGCCAGCAACCAGTGCAGGGCCAGCAGTCGGCGCAATATGCTCAATACCAACAGCAGCAGTCTCAACAGCAGTCGGACTACGGCGCTCATTACCCGGGGTACGGAGCTTCCAGCGGCCTGGCTCCCTATGGCCAGTATGCTATGTACCAGCAAGGTGGACAGGCGCCTCAGGTTGCTCTGGGTACCTCCGCTTCTAGCGGAACTGTTCCTAGTGCCCAGCTTTACACCGGAGCGCCAGGCCAACAAACTGCGTCAACCGCCGCTCCTTCGTCGTCTTCAGGTACTGCGGCCACGTCTCAAAGTGGTGCGCTTGCCTCGTCCGCTAGTTCGGCTGCTCAATCTGGAAACCCAGCCGCCAGTGCATCGTACGGCCTGGTGGAGGGAATGGGCAGCGGCTCTAGCTCCACGGTGGGCCAGTACCAGCCTCCCGGAATCCGTCCTCGCGTGACCACTACCATGTGGGAGGACGAGAAGACCTTGTGCTACCAGGTTGACGCCAACAACGTCAGCGTGGTGCGTCGTGCCGATAACAACATGATTAATGGCACCAAGCTTTTGAACGTGGCGCAGATGACCCGTGGTCGCCGTGACGGTATCTTGAAGCTGGAAAAAATCCGTCATGTGGTGAAGATTGGCTCCATGCACTTGAAGGGTGTGTGGATTCCTTTTGAGAGAGCTCTTGCCATGGCTCAACGTGAAGGCATTGTGGACTTGTTGTACCCCTTGTTTGTCAGAGACATCAAGAGAGTGATTCAAAGTGGCGTGACGCCTCTTTCTCAAGCTTCGGGTCCGGTTGCTGCTGCTTCTGCCGCCGCCGCTCCTGCTGCCGCCTCGGCCAAAGCTCCTGCCGGTTCCTACCTAAGCGGATCGAGCGCTGGCGGCGTTGCCGGTGCCAACTACTACCTGCAATACGCATCTCAGTACCCACAGAGTGCATCCGGAACGGCCAATGGCACCACTGACGCTTTGTCTGGAAGTGCTCCTCAGAACCAGCAACAGGCTGGAGCACAGGGTCAACTTTATGGTTACTCGCAGCCATCATACTACAACCAGTACTATGCCTACAACCAGGCAGGTACCAATGCAGCTTCCGGGGCCGGCGCCTCAACCAATAATTACTCGTCTTATGGGCAAGCGCCTCCATACTCGTCCTACTCGGGTTACCTGCAAGCGCCGCAGAATCAAACTTCTCTGCAAAAACCATACGAGCCATCTCAGCAAGCTCAGCCTGTCCAGGGACTTCCTCAACAAGGCTCGCCTGCTCATAAAGAAAAGCAAGAGCCTGAGAAAAAGTGATTCCGGCTTACTGTGTAAGTAGTGTATAGTATAGATTAGTTCCCATTACTACAGAGTGGGCTCCAATGGAAGTTTTAATTTAGTGTGTGTGGGGCAAAAAAAACGGTGCACAAGGTGCGTGGAAAGTGAAGCTTCGTTGCATTCTGTCACTTGCAGGGCTTGCATGGCTTGCATCTTGAAGATTACTTTCAACGTGAGTAGATGCATTGCAGCGGGCTGCAAAACACGCGGCGTCGCGCTATATGCAGTACCCGCTGTAAGCACGATTGCCTGGCCCCGTGCTTCTGCTGAGCTCGCCTATGTATACATGCAATGTGCAGAGATGCAACCATCTATATTTGTAACTTCTATGCTTGTGCCTTGGTGTGGCACTTTCCATCAAACTCTACGCATGAAAGATCCATGCAAACAGCATACTGCGCGTCGTGTAAGCGGTATGCTAATGCGCAGCAAAGCAAAGCAGGATCAAAAAAGAAATCATACGTCAACAAAACTCACCAGGTACACCACGAGACGCAGGAGCCGTTCTGAGTTGTCCGTAGAGCAGCCTAAGCACTGGAAGCTTTATCAAGGGCTCAAAACAAGAATTAGCTGTCGGCGACAATCATCGATTCCTTTAAACTATAAATCGATTTAACGTCATTGAGAAAGTTTCACCGATTGTAGCTTTTGGAATTGTCACAGCTTCACCAATTGTATAGTTTCACCAATTGTATAGCTTAACAAACTGTATAGCTTCACCAATTAAAGCTTCACCAATTAAAGCTTCACCAATTATAGCCTCACTAATTGTGATTGTTTCAACAATTATAGCCTCACCATTGGCATAGCTTAACAAACTGTATAGCTTCACCATTGACGTAGCCTCACCATTGACATAGTTAACAAACTGTTAACTTACTACTCGTCTTTTGACCGAGCAGTAGGCTCGTTCAAAGCATCATACGCCGTCTGCACGCCCGCCAACTGCTTCTTCATAACAGCAATGTCCTGCTCACGAATCTGGATCTGCAGTTTGTACTTAGCAATCTCTTCAGTATCCGATTCTGCCACACCACCACGGTACAGCTCCTCCTTTAACACCAACCGTTCAAGAATCGACAACACCGTTTGTAACGCCATGGCAAAGTAAAGAACAGCACCACTAATGTACAAGTTCCGCTGGGCGTAGAATTTGGACGCAAGTTGGTCCGACAGCAATCCGCCCGGCACATGGCCTGCGGGCGAGTTGTTGTGAGAAAATCTCTGGAGCTTTTGTAAACAGTCGAGGAATTGGAGGATCATCATAAGCGCAGTGAACACGACACCCACATTATAGTTGTTTTGCAGGCGGAGAAAACGCCAGGAACGAACAATTCTCGAGCGCACCACATGAGGCAACGGCAAAAGAAGTACAGCAAGAAGCGACATTTCTATGACGAGCAAGGCGAAGATAATGGACATTTGGAGACTCATGGTGGCGATAATGTAGTAGAGTTAAGGAGTATGAATTACAGCCTCGGGGCGCGGCAATGTAGCGAGGAAAAACACGTGCGCGCGGTCGCGTGCGCGGGTCACGTGCACTCCTCATTTGCCAACAGCCCGGGTGGTGATTAAGCCAGTCTTTTAAATGTAGCCTCACAAGCCAGTCACCTTGCGTGCGTAGATATAAGAACTCACACTGAACATCGTGATGGCAACCAAAATCCCGTAGAACCAAGTCAAGCCCTCGTGATCCTGGCCAGGCACTATGCAGTTCATTCCCCACAAGCCCGTCACCACGTTGATTGGAAGAACAATGGTTCCGAGAATGGTCACTTTGCCCAATATGTCGTTGGTGTCGTTATTGACTTTGGTCATGTCAATGTTCAACTGCGCCAAGTAGTTTGAATGGCTCCGTGCCAACAACTTCTCATAGTGATTAAGCGACTGCACCATCGTCACAATGTGGTCCTGGATGTCACCCAAGTACATGAGAATCTCCATGCGAGACGCCGACCGGTTGTGCAACGTCTTTTGCTGGTCCTTAGGTAATGCAAGAGACTCATTTTCGTTGAATCTCTTGCTAAAGCCCTTAATCACATCGGCCTTGGATCCCAACAACCGCATCACCGACATCACTCTCTTGCGGCACTCGCCAATACGCCGCAACATATCACCCTTCCGACGCCATGCCACGATCTTGGACAGCGTGGAAGTTGTGCTGGCGCTCTTGCTGCTCTTGCTGCGCACACTGCCTAGCGACACAAAATCGCCGGTGGAGCCTCGTTTCCGGCGGCTCCGGAGAAACTGCAGATTGGGAACCTCCACAATCGACTTAGACCGCTGCCGGCGGTAGAAAACATCATTCTGCCCGCGGCCCGGAAAGCCGCCTGCTCCAGTTACTCGGG
The DNA here is from genome assembly GCA_002370135.1 of Metschnikowia kipukae. Classification (NCBI taxonomy): domain Eukaryota; kingdom Fungi; phylum Ascomycota; class Pichiomycetes; order Serinales; family Metschnikowiaceae; genus Metschnikowia; species Metschnikowia kipukae. Next base: position 1,073,927 of record NKZJ01000102.1, read on the forward strand.
GCGCCTCCTCGTCAGAGTCGTCGTCCAGCTCTGAATCGGACGAGTCGCCCGAATGCATGCGCATGATCTCGTCCTCAATCAGATAAACCTCCAGCTCGATACTATCGATCATGGGCGCAAACGAGTCGGTGATGTCGTCAATCAACGCGTAACAGATCCAGTCGGTGGACACCGTCAAATGGTCCTTAAGCATACGAGCACGGCGTCTCACGTTCACCGGGTGGGGCGTGGCGTTGAAGTGGAATGTCAAAACGCCGTGCTTGAAGATGATCATGTACATGTTCAAAGGGCTCAACTCGCCGCTGCGGATCTTCTTGTTGCGAGAAACATTGGAGCTGGAGCTCAGCATTTTAGACACGCTTCGGTTTCCCACACTGGTCTGTTTCTTGGCGAACGCCTGCCTCATCATTTTCCACAACCCTTGGTGTTTGTCGCTGTGGCTGTATTCGTCGTCGCCGTACTCCAGCAACTTGCTCATTTTCTTCTCGTTCTCCATGGCCCGCTGCTTGCGGCGCTCGTAGACAATGTCGAATGACGTGAAGCAGATGAAGTAGTATTGGCGGAATAACTCCACTTTTTCGCGTGTTTCGCCCAAGAAAATGTCCTCGGTGGTCAACGGGTGGAGACCAAACGTCTTGGAAAGCACCTTCATCTCCTCTTCCGTGGGGTCTAGCACATCAAGCCAGAAGGGAACGCTCCGGGCGTCGCTCACGGAATGGGCATGGACAGAGCCCTCGGGCACGGCTAGTTTCCCGTTTTCGCTGAGTTTGCCGGACTTGCCGTTTTCGCTCACCTTGCCGAGTTCAGGAATCCGAAGAGTTTCCTTTTCCGGCTCCATCTGAAGGTTAGTGCTGCCCGTGGGTGCTTCGGTGGTGTGAATGGATATGTCTTCGCTGGAATCGTGAGGCGAAAACAACAGCGCAAGCTTGTCGTGGATTTGTTCCTCACGCATATTTCGGGGCTCGTTGTCGGAGATCAAGCCCGAGAGCGTCGGTGAGTGGATGGTGCCGTCGATGTTCTCCCGGAAGTATGTGAACCTGTATATGGGGTCGTTCTTCTTATTGTTCAGGTTGTTTAGAATCGTGGCCATCTGCTGCTCGCTTTTCTCCCACGGCTGGATAGGTTTGGGCCGGACTCGAAGCGACAGGCCGCTCAGCCGCAAGGACGTGGTTTCGTCCACGTGCACGGAGTTGAGAAGCGGCGTTTCTTCCGTTTGCGGAGAAAGGTCTTCGAAATGTGACACTGGCATCATTCCAAGCGTGCCACGTTGCTTGTTATCGGTGGTGGAGACGCGCCGAGCCACAGGCTCGTGGAAGTTCACGCCGCCCGGAACTTCTTGCACGTCGTCTTTGAGATCATCAAACTCCTCCAAAATATAATCTTGCAAAACGGACAACTCGGGCCACTGGAGACGGTCCTGCTCACGTGAGCCCTCGTAGTAGTCGGGAAAGCACACGTCGTCCAATGACGTCAGGTCGCTAGAATGGTCCAGCGACGGATTCAGCTGGCCAAATTCCATCAGATGGCTGTCGTTGCTGTGGACGCTGAAGTCGTGATAGTCGTGGTCAAACACACTGTGCCGCCGCAAGTCCTGATCACGTGTGTATGTGTCCATGTTGAGTGCTATGGGAGAATGTCTGTCCATGGAGTCGTTCTGCTCCAAAAGGGTCTGGAGGTTTCTGTCGGTGAGCGGGAAGCGGGGCTCGGAAAAACTGGCCGGCGCCTCCTGCAGCGAGCGCCGCTCGGACTTGTCGGAGTTGAGCCGGGTCAACTTCTTTACCTTGTTGCGTTTCTGCTTGCTTTTCTTGGCCATTGTGTGGTGATAGCAAACGACGGGTTTTCGCTCTGTAGTGCGCGTGTGGGTCACGTGAAGAACATCACGTGTGGATTATCACGTGCAAAGTCACGTATATAGTAACACGTGTTCAAAGTCACGTGCTCGACTCATTTGCCTCCTTTTCGGTGCTTTTCGGGGATTCTTCAATTTTGCGGCGCTTGGTATTCATGGCCTCCAAAGCCTCAGTGATATCGTCCTTGGATTCCATTAAGGCACGCCACGCGTCCACGGAAAGAGAAATTCCCTTTTTCCCCGGCTTTTTCTCGCCGGATTTATCGGTGTAATACTCGCGGATATCAACCAAATTCTTGCCGCCAAAGCGGGTGACGGTCACGTGCTTCTTTTCATCCAACTCTTTCGAATATTGGGACATTTTTTATGGTGTTGTTGGTGGATAAATTATGGTTTGTGAGGAGTAGAGAAAGTGCGCGTCACGTGTATTCGGATAAACACCCGTACATCCGTGGCTAGTGCTAGAACGAATAGGTTCACCAGCTACAGGTCTATATCAAAGCCGAATGTCTATATCGCCAGATGTCTTATCAAGACTGGAAGTCGGAAAGTCTCTTGTAAACACTTTAGGTTAATTTGAGTTCTCTGGGAGCCCGCTATCCCAAGTCTCGTTGTAGTGAGAGCCTAAGTCTTTTTGGAACTTTGTGTAAAGTTCGTCATCCTTTCCATCATTCAACTTCACGTCCGTGTAGTTTTTCAACGCAGAAGTCAACTCGTCAACGTTGGAAACCCCCAAAACAACCGAGTAGCGCTTGTCCCATTTCAACTGACCATTATCCTCCTTCTCGTCAGTGAATAAAGACTTCCGAATTGAGTATCTTGTGGCCAACTCAGCGAGCTCAATTCCGTCATCCTTGAGCTTCAGAGCCACAGAGTCCACTTTGTCTCTGAGCTTCTCGTCGGCAGGATGGAAGTCGTGGGTTTTTCCCGAGCGAAGCAACGACATACTGAGAATGGATCCATTCATCAACTTACGGACGCCTGCATCTTGGAAAAATTGGCTTTCCACGTCAAACAACTTGGTGTTTTGAAGACAACCGTGACAGTACGACAAGATCACGTCCAACGGCCCAATATCGGAATAATGCTGGTCGTTGCACATCTTGGCGATTTTCAAAAGGAATTCGACAGGATATCCCGAAATTCCAAAGTTGCGGATAATGCCCTCATCCTTCAACTGACGCAACTCTCTGAGCGCCTCAAATATATCCTCCTCCTTCACGAATTCCACGTCGTGCATGTAAACCACATCCAAGTAGGAAGCGTGAAGTCTCTGGATGGAGCGAACAACTGACTTACGGACCCAATCCCGGGAGTAGTCAAACTCGTCCTCGGCAATTCGCCCTGCTTTGGTACAGATAAAGTACTTCTCACGTGGCCACTCCTTATTGATTTCTTTGAGTGCTTGCCCAATCAAAGCCTCCGAATCGCCGTAGTATGGAGACGTGTCCAAAGCAATAAGACCCTTTTCGAAAGCGAGGCTGATGATTTCTTTAATAGGAAGCAGCGAGGGATTCTCGGAATATTGCTTGTTGAAAACTGCACCACCAATCATAAGAGGGGGGAGTTGCTCAAGGGGATATGGTGGTTTGTGGGGCTGAACAAAGTCTTGGTCGGCCATTTTGTGTAACAAGGGGTAAGGGATGTTTCAGAAGTTCAGAATCAGTATGCACAGTAATTGTCACTCAATTGATTAAATGTATGGTAAATCAAATGAATTGGAATGGTCAATCAAATAAATTAAAAGGTCAACCAGATAAATTGAATGGTTAATTAAATAAATTGAATGGTCAATCAAATGAATTGGAATTTCTAATTAAAGTGAAATTCGAATTGTCAGTCTTTAAATACAATTCACAATGTTAGAAAGAAACGGAGTTGTAATGCTAGGAAAAGAGGTTGCGATTGCGCTGTCGCCACCAGTACCCCTACACCCGTACACCACTTTTTAGCGCACAAGACTGAATGTTTCAGGTTATACAATAATCGTTTTTGGAATAGAAAATAGTTTCTTAGAATAAGAAAATTCATATATCCAGAATATTTGTTTTTGTTGGAAATTGGTGTATTTTGAAGAATCCTTTATCCTGTATTTTCACATTTTACACTTTGGCTGCAAAATGCGCATTAATATGCAGAGAGTACTATTGCAAAAGATCTTTGGATAGTGTATAACTTTGACAGTGAAAATATTTAAATTAACGTGAATTCGAATTTTTGTTAATTTGATATCTTTTCAGTTTTTGAATCTTTTTAAAATCAGGCCTCATAAATCTCGGTCTGTAGCTCAATGTGTACAGCTTGGCAAGTTCCGTGTTGTGCTAGAATGTGACTTACCTTTAGGCTTTTAGTTATTTTTGTATAGTTTTTTCCTTTTAAATTTTGAATGCAGAAGTAAACATTTAAAGCATAATAAGGAATGAATATCACCTAGGTATATAATAAACAAATCACGTTCACTGATTTTGCAAATCATAAAATTTATATAATGACTAACTTCTTTGATAAGAGAACCAAATCACGCAAGAGCATCACATAATCGCTCGGAGAAAATCGAACATCTTTCTCGCTTATGCTTATTAGTCTCGCTTATGCTTATTAGTCTCGCTTATGCGCTTGAACTCTCGCTTCGGTACCTTAGGCATTTATTTTGTATTTATGACCTCGCTTCGGTACTCTTAGCATTGATAATGTACTTGTGGCCTCGCTCTGCTCGCAGTACAGCACTTTTTGCGTCTGCTGATGCTCCTTTTGCACCCATCGGAGTCTGTACCCAAATATTTTAACTTTATAAATACCCCCAAGCCCGCTCAACCAAATTTTGGAACCATCTTTTTCTCTTTTCAATTAAGGCCAAGTCTTAACAATTGAGAAGATTTTTGAACAAGAACCTCATCGACCCTCACCGAACCTCACCATGTCCCGTTTATCTCCAGCACCGCTTCCCTCTGCTGAAACTTTGAGGACATCAATTGATTCTAAAGAGAAACGATGCTCCAAACTATCAATACTTAACCAGGGGGGTACTAGGACATCCAAAAGAGGTCCACCAAAGAGCCTAAAGGGCTGTTACGAGCACTTGCGACTGGCTCCAAAGCCAAAAAATTGGGAAGATATCATTGACAAGGAATGTAACCACTTTCCTATTCCTCTTCATCCTGAAATGACTGTGCTCCCAAACATTGACTATGACAAGCCCATGACTTGCTTGGAGAGGAAGCCAGGTTTAGTCAAAACAGTAAAGAAGCACCTCAAGCGGACAAGAATTCTTGAGCTCGACTGCTCGAATCATGTGTATGCTGAATACTTTTACAACTGGGCCAAGTATCCGAACTCAGAACGGCATTTCGAATGCCACAAGGCACACCGCCCCATGTATGAATGCTGCAAAGAGGAATTGTGTCCATCATTAATCTTTGAACCCTACTATCGGGAGTTTGTGGCTAACAATGCATCCTACTTCAAGACCAAGCAGGAGAGGCAGATGGCGCGGACTGAAATCTTTGAGAGGCTAAAGGAGAAGTATCAGTCGTTTGTGGCTAAGCTCTTTAAGAAAGCCNGAGGCTAAAGGAGAAGTATCAGTCGTTTGTGGCTAAGCTCTTTAAGAAAGCCAATCTTTTCTCGTCAAAAGACCTGCGCGAGGCTGATATAGTTCCTGAGAATCGTCAAGAAGGTGGAATTTTGATCAACAGTGGCGAGGCAGCTTGGCATAACGATACTCGGCAGGTACATTTCGGGACGGAGCCAATGGTGGCAAAACCTCACTTGGCTGCAATGGTCGCAAAACCTCACTTGGCTGCAATGGTCGCAAAACCTCACTTGGCTCCAATGGCAGAGTACGGAACAATTAAGCCCGAGGTGGCATTACCCAAAGAGGATAAGCTAGCCACAAAAGCAGAGGCTAAAACGCCTTACTTGGCATTCCATGAAGCCTGGAAAGCTGAACCCCT